>OU343222.1:187344791-187568739 GCA_910596185.1 Chrysanthemum makinoi | reverse complement strand
AGGTACACCACTACCAACCAAAACAAGTAACTTGTGCCTTGCAATCCCTAGTACGGTGACCAACTTTTTTGCAATTTTCACACGGATCAGGACATCGACCCGGATTGTGGTGACTCAAACATCTGTTACATTTCGGCAAAACTCCCGTATATCCTTTTCCTTCTTTCGGTCCCGCAACATAAGCCTTAGCAACCTCTTGCCTTTTGGGTGGTGGTTGAGTAGCATTCCTACCCCTGTTGTCCCACTTGCGTTTGTTGTTGTTGCTATTGTTGTTGTAGTTGCCTCGGTTATTGTTGAAACGGTTGTTGGGGTTGTTGTTGTTGCTTCGGTTGGTAGTGGTGTACTTACCTCGCTTCACCACTTGTGCCATCAATTTCTGAGTCACTCGAATAGCTTCCTCAATTGTTTGTGGATCAAATGAAGTCACATCTCCTTGAACAACTTCGGGAAGTCCCCCGATGAAAGCCTCTAGCAACTTTTCATTATCCGATACCATCGACGGGCATAACGCGGCTAATTCCTGGAATCTTCGAATGTAAGTGTCGATATCATAACCAATAGTGACCAATTCATAGAACTCCGTTTCCAACTTTTTGATTTCGCTCGAGGACAAAACTTAGTCACTAAGCCCTTGAATTCCTCCCAAGTGTTTAAAAGCATTCTCCATACCAATCGGTTGAGCCGCATGAATTCCACCATGACAACGCTCCATCAAGTAAAGTGCTTGTAGCAAATTTAACCTTACTGTCATCCGGACAGTTACAAAGCAAAAACACCGATTCCAATTTCTCAAACCATCGTAACATTGCAGTAGCTCCCCATCTCTAAACTTAGTGGGTTCACCACTCGAAATCTTTGTACTAACATTTCTTAACCCCGATCCTCCAAGATTACCAGAGTAGTAGGCTAGCCTAAGGCTTCAGAAGCAGCCACCTGCTTTCCCCTTTCAACTCTTAGAGCATTAGCAATGCTATCATTCACCAACTTTTGAATTGCTGCTTGGGTCATTTCCGATGTAACTTTCTTAGGCCATAACTCTTCAAAATCACAAGATGAAACAATCATGAGAACTCGTAGTAGAAACAACCATCATACAAATATATCCACAACCACATCATGCATAAAGATAATTGAATCACAACGAATAATAACGAAATATCACAAATATGATCACAACACACGTGGATAATATACATGAAAATTTCGCCTACATGGACCGATATCATAGATAATAATAACCATTCCTACATAGTAGAGTCAATACTTGATAATTTGTTTGTACAACAACCAAAATACAACAAGTTCTTTAAACTACGCCACACACCCCTGACTAGGATGATAATGGTCAAAACTATACAATGACAAAAGTCTACATACGGCACCTCATGGTGCCCACCGCCCGCCCCGAAGATCAACCCGAGTAACCAAACTATCCACCAAACTCCTCAACTCATCAATCGACCATGCAAAGAAGCAATAGTCTCCCCTGTCCTCTAACCGCCTATTCTCAATACTCGATGAGATAAGTCAATCAAACCCGCCTAATATCAAACCCTCGGACCTCGCCGATGGGCTCAATCCTATCCACCGACAGCCTCCAACTCACCGGCCAAACCATCAATCAATCTGCTGACTATCAATACGGCCCTAACACCCCAGAGGAAGGTCAAGCCGAATTACCGCGCCCTAGAACTCTCACCTAACTCAAATCTAACGGTGGCTCGGGCTCGTAGATGCCGGTGTAGGATATCAAAACGGAGCACGCTTTTAGGCGGCAAGTCTGTCAGAGGTAAAGGATCTCTAAGAAAATATGATGGAGATGGTGATGATGGTGGTGATGGTGCTAGCACAGGCCGGTGGATCGCGAAATGGGCTAACGTGAGGAGGGTGCAACCTCGCCTCCCTCAAGGGTTCGGTCTCAGGTTCGATCATGATAGGTGGAAAGACGAGTAGATCCAATGGAAGATACGATCAAGTGGAATGTGATGCAACATCATCCATGATGGGTTATGGAACATCATCCGAGCTAGAGTCCGATGATATGGTGATGGGATGTGAATCAAGACATGTCTCTGTGACAACCGATGTGAAATAAAAGTAAATAATCTCAATAAAGTGTAAGTGAATCAAGCATGAAAAGTGAATATATACTATGATGAAATGATGAGATGCTATGATAATGTAGCTATAGTCTAGGGTCAATGATGCTACCTAGTTCTCTATAATCGTAGCTCGTACCAATCATTACACCCCAATTTACTGTTTTGTGCCGAATGGAATTCTGGGGCATTGGATCATCATAGCACCACATCACAGTTATATTGAACGACCTAAAGTGTCGCTTTAAAAACACATCGTTGGATATTTCATAAAAACATAATCAGAGTACAACATGGACCCAAAAGGTTTACAAAGTTTGCGGAAATACAAATATGTTACAAATCCAAACGATGTTTTGAAATAAAGTACCATAATGTACATAATGTAAGTCGACACCGCGACTCAAAATGTAGGTCCCTAAACCATGACATGATGATAATGCCTCGCCACGAAAATACATTGCTAAAAACGGTCAACAATAATGTGGGTGAGAAATCATAGGTTTATGTAAATGTTTTATACGACTACACAATGCTATTGCAGTACATGGAAAAATATGTTACACTTAAGCCCATGAACTAGATCGACAATTATGTATGCCCTCCACGAATGTTTGCGGACAACTCCGTAATGAAATCAAATGAAATGCATCCGTTTTCCTGGTTGGGATTCACCAACCCTGATGGAGGCGTCACCCTCGATAGATCTATCCACTCATCCTCGCTTCAATGATTAACGGTTCATGTTCAGGAAATGGGGACTTTCAAATTGGCAAATGCGGTAACTTAAGCAATGTAATGAATTGAACATACTTGGTATCGCATAAAGAAAATGTAGCAATGTATTCTCCCCGTGGGTTTGAAAATAATCGAAAGCATGTAAAACGGGCTATGAAAACTCACTTGGATAAACTGGAATAATGGCAAAAGTGAGTACACTGAGGTTTAATGTGATCGTCAACCGGGACCTATTATCAATGATATGATATGTCATGAATTGCAATGTAATGTTATGCATGCACTACGTATGTAATTTATACCATTTACGAGTTTTTGAAAAGATACTTGACGTCGAAAAATACATTTTGACGCCTCGACCAATCAAAAATGACTTTACATGTTTTTACGTAAAAATGTCATCCTACAATGGTTTTAAATGATTTTTGGTGAAATTACCACTTTTCGCCGCAAAACAATGTCGCCGAAAAATCATGAAATTACCAAAATGGCTCCGAAAACTAGTCGTGTCAAAGGTAACGCCGATCGTTAGAGAACAAACTCGACTGTTTTGGAAAGTTTGTATCGATATCTAAAAGTTTCAGTTCAGAGTTTTCGGTCCAAAAGGTCTCAACATAAAGATAATAAGGGTTAAAGATGGTGGTTTTGGCTAATAGTGTGCAGAAAATTAGTTACGGCAAGTTTATGAAAAAAGTGCATATCTTTTGTCGCTTCAAACCGCTTTCTACTTAATATGTCCTTAGTCAGATCAAAGTAAACTAATATATTTTTGACAAGTCGAAATAATTTGTGAAGCTTAAGGCTCGCTTTTTGACCAACAAACTAAAAACAATTTGCTGAAAATCCAGAAAATAATACGTTTCGTCGCCAAACTTGTAAAATCCATAACTTCTTTCGTTATAAGTCCGCTTTTATCCGCCAGCCGCCACGGATTCGCTTTAAAGTATATTTTCTAAAAATCAAGGCCAAAAAGTCGTGCCTACTGTCGGATTTTCCAGAAAAACAAAACAAGGACAGAACACAAAAATATACTTATCGAAAATAGTTTTTCTCGGACAAAACCTATTCTAATCCCTTCAAATCAACTCCAAAACTAATCTAATCCTACCATACACCTTCTTAGGGTGTCATGGGTTCCTAATCACCATCAAAACCAACCAATACCATGGGAATATTTATAGGATGACCAAATATATATATATACTCTAAAATCATGAAATAAATGGTATAAATCACATATCATGCATATAAGCTCCAAAAATGAAAAGGAACATATGAAATGAAAGAGGAAACATAAAAATGATGAAAACATGCTTACAAGAGAAATGAAGAGGTGTAGGTAACAAGGATTAACTTAAATATCCTTGGTTTTTATTTCAAAACCATAAAAAGGATATATTCTAGGTTGAAATAACACTTGAACTTGCAAGAAAAATTTGATCCCTTGGCTCTTGGATGCTTGGCCGGTTTTGGAGAGCCCCAAAGAAGAGAGAAATATTTTTTACTAACTATGTGAATTTGGTGAAGTGAATGAGATAAATGAAAAAGTGTAGTAAGACTTTAGATTGTGTAGAAACATATATAATTACAAACCATACCAAATTTAATGTCTCCCCTCCCCAAGGGCCGGTTTTAGGGGAGGGTTGTCCCTCAATTATATTTTTTTTTTTTTTTTTTAAATTGTTACTTGTATAAATTTTGTATAAACTTGTATTATTTGTAAAGGAAATGTAAGAAATTGTGACTTGTAAGGTAAAAGGTAAAATTTTGGTACAAGTAAGTTTTTATTAGGTCAAAATGGAATGTAATGATATAATAAAAATTGTAAAAATACTTTCCTTGTGAAAATTGAGTGATAAAATAATTATCGTGCAGTTTTTAAGAAAAACGTCGTAATAATTAAACTTTAACGATTTAATTACCAAATAAATTTGAAACACTAGGCAAACTAAAAATATAGTTTTTATAAACTAAATGTAAGTTTAAAAAAATACCTCGGGATCATTTTTGAAAGTAACGGGTTAAATATTAAAATAATAACTCACGCGATAAAGATTATTAAATATAAAAATTACGCGTAAAATATGAAATGAAATGTCGTGAATGAATTTATGAGATGCACATGATGTCAATGAAATGTAGACTAATCATAGTCCATATGAAATGTACGTGATGTTATTATCATGAATTCGCCGCCTCCTGTGTTACGCCGAATTTGAAATAAGTAAACCAAGTTTACTATAAATGTTGAAATAATGAGACATGAATTGTGTCGAGAAATGACCTGAAAGTACGGATTGTCACAGAATAACACCGGATGTTTTTTATCACAGATTTGAAAGACTGAAAATAAGTTGAACTTAAGCTCCTTCACATATCTAACATTTTCAAAATCAATACGCCCTGCTTTGATAGTTCCTTTTCCAGTAATCCTTCCTCCATTGGGATCATTCCCAAATGCAACTCTTCCTCTATTAATATTTCTAAAATCGATTGGATCTCTTTGTCTCATGTCATACTTCCAGAAAGCCACTATCTACAATCGATGATCTTTAATCTCCTCTTCCGGGTTGCCCTCAGCAAAAAGAAAAGAGTTAGGATCTTTAGAACCCAAGCCATTGTCGACTTGGTTCCTTTGTGGAGTTACAAACTCAAATTCTTTGAGTATGTAATTTCCAATCGCTTTTCAAAACATGATCCGTAATTATCTTTGATTTTTTAGCATGTGGATTTTCAAACTTTCTCGGTTTTTCAACACAAATCTCTTTTACAAGTTCATTCTCTTTTTCTTGTATCACAAAACATCCATTCACTTTTTGTTGAAAGTATTGTTTGTCCTCGCAGCATTTCCCTCTTAACCCATTTCTCGTTTAACACGTGGTTCCTGTGATCTAGATCCTCTATGAATTATAATACCTTCTAGGTTGATAGATGAGATCTCCTAGGTTCTTATTCCAAAGAGTGTAATCGACTTTGTTATGTGAAAGCAAGACTTTGAGAAAGTATCGTTCAGGAATTACCAAAGATTCTTGAAAGTAACATGAGATATCAAGGTTTTGAAAAGGTCTTCTCAAAGGGTATCTATGATCTAGTGAGAAATTTCTGTGATTGACCCTATTTGAATTATTCCGACTGTTTGTGCTCTCTAGGTTTCGTTATGTTACCTGCTCTTTGAAATTTGCTAAGGTATTTTGAGTGATGTTCACAATCCTTGATTAAATAAGTAGGACTAAAACACACAAAACACGCTTTTGACCCATACTTCCAAAGTGATTTCTTCTATGTCTATGACCAAAACTATTGTGCCTTCTAGGTGAATGATTAAACCTGTTTTGACCAAAGTTATCCCAAAAGGTTTAGCAGACTGCTTTTGAAAAGGTTTTCCGGAAGAATCAGCTTGTGGAGCAAGATTTGAGTTGAAGGTACGCTTGACTTTGAACATTGTTTTCGTGAGTCTCTTTGGGGTTTTCGCACCTAGATCGGACCAAGTAGCTTTTCCTAAACTCTATTTCCACCCAAACGAGAAACATCGCCTAAGGGTTGACGACTTCCAGTGGGATGGGGAACCGATGATAACCATTATCTTTCTTATACCGGAGGTGGTTCACTAATTGAATCCTCATTACTAGATGTGTCTACATAATTAATGAGTTCATCATCGCTAGTGGTTATATCCTCTAGGTCATCATCGCCTTGATTCTCTTCTATGTTATCAAAGTCCATTCCAAAACCTAAGATATTTTAATATAAGCTCTTCTCTGCTTTTGAACATAAGTAACATGTGACGCACTGACTTACCCCAAGGACAAACTTAGCTAACAAATCATCTCTTTCTTAGTCAGCTTCTATTTCAAATTTTACAGCTTAATTTCCATTCACTTAGTTTTAACTGATAATCTTGTTGTGCATATTTTTCAGCCCAAGCTACTTCATTATTTTCATGTGTTAAGATTTTAGCTTCCATAGATTCTATGGTTATTTGGTAACCAAATTACCTCAGACCTAGCCCTAACACAATTATCTCTCTTCATAAACATAAGCATTAAGTACTTCTCTCATAAAAATCGTGGACACTTAGAACATACCTCAGAGATAGGGGTTGATGCAGCTTCAGTTGACATCTTTAGGTTTTGTTGTAGTAGGGTTTCTTTCTTAGTCGAGCCACACAAGCTCGATACCACTTGTTGGATCGATGTACTCTAACCAAACTAACTTAAATAGCTTGTTTAAGGTTTAACAACCTCTGATAAACCAAGTTATTAACAAAAAACACCTAACAAACTCTATTAAGTATGCGGAATTTACTTAACAAAGCTAAGAAGAATAACTTTTATTAACTCTAAATCGCTATTATGCGCAGATACTTTAACAACTCTATGATTATCGAACTTCTCTAAAACTCTAAAATAATAACTTGTAAGCAACGTCTTCTAAGACTTATGAATTCGGACTTCTAATGCCAATCTAGGGGTCCTTTTATAGGCTCAAGGATAACCCTAGTTGGTTTACAAATTGTATCCTTGTACGACAAGTAATCTAATACAAATATTCTAGAGTTACAATACTTTCTATAAAGAATATAACAGCTTCTTTGTTCTTGGCAGACTTTGACTTTCATGTGCAGTATTTTGACTATATCTTTAGCAAAGTATTTCACTTTGACTTTTTCCAGTACTTTATCAATCTTCAGTACTTTGTCAATCTTCAGCACTTTCATATCCCAACAGATGATAACAAAATATAAAAACACTTTACGTCGAAATTAACGTAAACAACTTTTTAGTCGAAGTATCCCATTTCTACGCAAATCACTCTAGGTAAGAACAAAAAAATTTACAACTTGACAAAATGATCAAAGGATTAAATTTGTATTCTAAACTTCACATTTTAATGTGACAAAAAAAATTTCAAAAATACATTTGATAAATTATATTTGAAGTAAAAAGAAATTTTTAATTGGAAAAATAAGTTTGAATTGTCCAACAGCTATTTCCCGCCCCACCCAAAACGGCTCCAAACTTCCCCAAATAAACCTTCACCACTAAAAATAAAATGTGGAGTGTTTTTTTTCTGGCACGGTACCATTAATTACCACGGTACCATTAAATTTAATGGTAACGTGCGAACTTTAGTGGTGCCGTCCCCCTGTAACGGTAAAATTTCTTTTGCCTATAAATACTAGACCATTTCACATATTTTGGTCATGCTTTTTAACACAAAATTTTTTGAGTTAAATCCCTCTATCACATTTACAATTCTTTGATCATTTAGATAGTTTTCTTTTGTTTAAGAGTGATCCAATCATCCAAACATGTGATCACCTTCATTCTTATACTTGTGCAAGACACGTATCAAGAAGATATAAAGTGTTGTAGTGTTAGTGTAGTGCAGTCGTAACCATTGCTACGTACTTGTTGTATCTAGGCGTACATCAAGTTGTTTATCATATTTTTTAGCTTGTGTGTGTGGATCATTGTGATCTTGTAGAGATATTGGAGATCTCATGTAGATTGTGTGTGGATCAAGTGGATCGAGGGTAGATCGTGTGGATCTTGTAGAATGTGTGATTAGTAAAGATTAAGTAGATCTTGTGGGAGATTAGTACTAGCTAGATTAGTACTTGACGTTTAGCTTAGTTTCTGAAATTGAGATAAGCGACGTTGTACGATTTTCTCCGCCTGAAGGGAGTTTGTTAACATAGTGCTTAGAACTCTCGAGTTGGGTACTCGAGGAGTGGAATAGGGCTAAAAGGAGCTTTGTTACTGAACCACTATAAATCTCGTATCTCGGTTTGATCTTTCCATCTCTACTCTTTGTCTTGCAATTTACATTTTACTAGTTGTAGATTATTTATTATAGTGTTCATATTGCAATTCATTGATTTCTCTAAAGTTCGAATCAAAGGTTTTCAAATATTTAAATCAAGTTTAAAAATGGTCAAACTATTCAACCCCTCCCCTTCAAGTTTTCCACACATATCAAACATATAAGAATCAAAAAATGGTCACTGGATGTTTGATTCAAAGTTATTACATGATCAACGTTAGGGTCGTCATCATCATCATCATTATGTTCATGATCTAATGATGCCGAGTTTGATATCTTTTCATCATTGATGCTTAATTGGTAGTTAGAGTATGAGCTATCCAGAATTAGGTCTATCAATTTATCCTTATAAAGTCTGTCAAGTCTTCATCATAATGGCCAATATACAAACCAATTTGTCCACCATTTGAAACCCCGTTATCTCAAACTTTATACATATCCAAATCACATTTCATAACTCTTAAATCGTCATCTAAATTTTTTCGAGAAACGCATTAGTACAATCCATTGCATTTAGACCTAGTTATTTTTTCAACAAATTCTAGTAAGTTATTAAACTCCATCCTTTAAATATCAACATTACCAATATTCTTTATCACACCTAATGAATATGTCAAAGGATTGTTTTTTAGAAAAACTCCACCATAATTCAGGTCAATAACAACAACACTGGAACTCGAAGACGGTGACATTTCGTCAAAGACAACAAATATACGATTTATGTCATCTATAAAATCACTCTTATTCTAAATTGTTAAAGATGCTTGAAACTCATTATCTTAATGATTAGTTACCTTGACACTTTTAATCAAAACAAAATATTCTTCGAGTCGCATTTTCCATGACATTAACTCATTAGGTTCTTGAGTCCCATATAAAAACCAGGTTTTGAGTAAACTTTGACTATATAATTTAATGGGCTTTCATGTAGGACTAAGCATGGCAGAACGAGGTCCACACCGAACCGGGAAACCGGACCTAATTGGACCGACCGGACCAGACCAAACGTATTTTTGTCTGGTCCACCCTTTTCCACATACTCGCCCTCTTCGTCCGGACGTTTGGTCTTACGCAAAATGGCTCCTTAAGTTTTGTTGGACCGACCAACCCGTTACATGGACCGAACATTTCAGTCCAATCCTCGATCCAGTGTTTTGGGCCAATCGAATTTTGGTTCGATTCGATTTTGGTATGTCCGATCTGGTTTTCGAACCGTCCTTCTTTCATGTAAGATATCTCGCTTACATTTGGTGCCTGGTAAGCAATTCATGTCATTTAAATACTTGTACACATCATCTAATGTCATGGTGATATGGCAAAGAAACTAAAAATTACACAATAATGGAATAAATATGAAACTTGAGTGGTCTCTGAATCACATAAAAAGTGTGAGTGACTTTAGTGAAACACTTTTAAGAGTTTGTTATTATTTAGCATTTTTTTCCTTAATTATTACATCAGAGAAATATGAACCAAAACAAATGGTTAACTGATAAATTTTACAATGGGTATTGTGATGAAAGTTATTTCAACTTATCATTTAGGGTGGCAATCGATTCGTGTTCGAGTTGACCTATTCGCGTTCATGGATTAGCGGGTTTGTATAAACTCTACCCAAACAAGAAAACTTCACCAGATAAACATTTCACCACATCAGGACAAAAAATAGGAGCGTCCTATGGGACGGTCCCTTATAGGTGGATGGTCCCTATATATAGGGGCCGTCCCGCGCTCCTCCTGGTGCCTATTAATACTGCACTATTCTCAACAAAGAAATTTCACCTCTTGAGCATTAGAACTTTATGTCTTTCTAAATCTTTTAAACCTCTCTTCTTGGATCATATAAAATTGTTGTATATTGTTTACAACTGATTACATTCATCCTCCCTCAAAGTGCAAGAGAAGAACACTCGTATTCGTCAAGAAACGAAGTGTTGAAGAATAGACCATCACCTCGTAACCTTTGTTACATTTCTCTCCTCAATCTGAACTCTCTATCTTGATTCTTGTGTACTTGGGTAGATCGACTTGTCTGTAAGCTCATAATTGTGTTGTGTGTAGATTCGGACTTGGTGTTGGTCCGTAAGGTGTTACGTGTAGTGGTTGATATTGTGTGTAGTGTTGTGTATATTGGTTTTAGCTAGGATTAGAACTCGATATTGTTCCCGTTTCACAATCGTATAAATCAGTTTAAAGCATTAAGTAAATAGATTGTGAGTAATGACTGAAAATAATGCAAGTAAAAACACACTGAATAATTTTCAACTTAATATTCTTTATTAGAAACAAATGAAAAAGAATACATTACCCAAGTACTTATGAATAGTACTTGGGATTGAAATGACAAAGTGTAATAACTCCTCTCTAAGCTCAGCTAAGTCCTGAGCACAACTACAAGGAACCACTGAGCTATCTCGTGGACAGAGTTATATTTAGAGGAGTGAAAGATGGCTGTGTGTGTGTGTTTTACGCTTAGTTCACAAGCTTAAAATCTTCACCCAACTCTTATGCTATTTATACAAGTATGGTTTTTTAACTCTCTCCAGAGGACAACCTGAAAGATGTACACAAAAAATACCATGTATTTTGTCTCTGCATACAAAGGCTATATTGGGTAAGTGAAAAGGTTGCTTTCTCTTTCGTCAGATGACACACTAAGCCTGATAGTTAGCCATTCAGGGAAAGTTGACTTTGGTTGATAAGGACTTCGCCTTATCTGTTCAAACTTATCCCACCTTGTCCCGCCATTCTTCGCCTTCATTGCCTTCAATCTTCAACTTCAGTTTGTCTTCAGTGTAAGTAGTTGGTAGTGAGTTTCGAGATTCAAAGAGTTATTGTCATCACTCACCTAATCCACAATCTTCTTCTTGACTTAGTCTTCACCCCTTAAGTTCTCACTTTACTCGAGGGAGAGACTTCTTCTTTGTCTCTTACCGAGTATCTGAAGATAGCTCACCGAGACTATGTGCTCAAAGGACTTGTTAGTGTTTAAGGACAACACTTAGGGTATTTTCTATTCAAATCCTAGACTTAAGGGGTTTGGGTATTTACCTAACCCAACAGCTCCCCCTATTTGGATATACAAATATCCTAGTGTTTGATCGCTGTAAGTGAGCAAATGGCTTCTTACACTGAATGTACTAATGAACATAATAAGGAACACTGAATATTTTAACAAAACATACATTGTTTATTGATCAAATTACATAGTTCCTATCACTAGTACAAAAGATAAAACAAAAGATGTCATTCAAGATGGATTCCCAAAGGCTTCAAGCTTTGGTTTCTTCTTGAGGAGTGTTTCTTTGTCGTGGTGCTTTCTTATCTTAGCATTCGTGCCGGCTGTAACCTCGATGTTTGGCTGGAGTTTGGATCAGAGAGGCCACTGGTAGATAACTTGCCATAGTAGACACTCTTGCAAGGTCAATGTCACTCCACTTCTAGAATGCTGGGTTTCCATAGACATCAATAAAGAAGAGTCCTCTTTCAGGCTCTTCTATGCAAACACAGTTTACAAACTTCACTCCTTCCGTAGCTCCCTCGCTGCGCCCGTGCTGCACTTTGATTTCGTGCTCGGATTCAACCCTTTTTCTTTTGCCTCATGGCCGAGATCGAGATCCTTGTGGTGCAGCGAGTCGGATGAATTCCAGCCGTTTCCTCAGCCTTTCATACCTTTTCTTAGGGATTTCATCATCTCCTTGACCATCGATTCTCGCTTTGAAATGATTGACCAAGCTCATCGAGTTCGATCCCAAAGTCGGCGAATTTCATGGGATCATGAACCTCAATGTCTTTAATCATCCCCCCATAGACCTTCATTGCCAGTGGTTTAGACTTGGGGATGATTTTTACATCTCTGTGATCTTCTCGGCTTCCTTGTCATTGACCAATTGTAGTGGTCAATTCTTTTCCTCCTGATGGTCGCAACTTTCCTGCTCTTCGTCCGCCTTTCTTCCTCATTGCAGTACCATTTGAGCATCCCCGAGCATCTTTGAACTTTTGTCCGCACTGACCCTTTTAGCTTTTAGGATCAATTCCAATGTTTTCTTCCTTAGCTACTACTTGTACCAAGCTTCTTTGCTTTTTCTTCTTTCTTCCTTAGCCGCTTTTGTATTCCTTTTCCAGAAAGGTTGTTAGCTATTATGGAGTAAGCAGGTACTGTGTGTTGCCAATTACATATGGAATCTTGTCAGGCTCAGGTGTTTGCATTGTGGCTTTTCCTTTATCCTAGCCTGATGAAGAGGATGCTACCGGAGGTGCCGTTGTCATGATGGGTGTCAGAACCGTCATTGTCATGTTGTTGTTGGTGGTGGTGGGATCTATGAGATAGGATTTGCAGAGATCGGTTGAGCCGGCTCCTCAATGTTAGAGGAGTCTTCGGCTCTCCCCTCAACTGTTGCCGCAACATCGCGAAGAGCAAGAGTTGCCCGGGATACCGAGGGAGTTGGAGTTGCTTGACCTTTGAAGTCTTGTATATCTCTCGTGACCATAGCCTTGATGTCAGTTGTATCTTGTTGAAGACTGATGACCTTTTAAAGAAGATTGGCTTGAGATAATTATAGGGCAGTCATTCTAGGCCCAAGATTCCAGGCCATAGAAGATGATGCCTTAGCCAGAGTAGTCACTTGAGCATCCAAAGAACCAGGTGTTGTCTCAAGAGACTAAAGGGAGGACTGAAGACCCTGAACATTTGTAGATTTGAGCATGTTGATTACTTCAGCAAGGCTGGAGGAATGCTTCATGTAAGCTACAGTAGCCTCCAGCAGTTTGGAGTTAAGTGTTGGGTCTTCTTTCACAAAGTCCTTTATTTCATCCAGCTTGGTGTGAGACTCCTGAAGGTTGTTGAGAAATTTCTTCAGGTTGTCATCAAGCCTTTCAAGATTAGCATACATGAAATCCCTGTGCTCATCAGCGTTTGTATGGGCAAAGAATAACTTTAGCTTTCAGATCGGCATAACTAGCAGCTGCTTCAACATGCTGATCCCATAAAGTATCAGTGACTCCAGAGTATAACTTTCTTGAGGCCTTTGTAATCCACATAACCAGCTGTCTTTCAGTTAGAGGAATAATGTTGTCAAACTTTTGAAATTCCTTAGGACAGGATGAAGCAGAGGAATTAGAGTCATGTTCATCAAGTTTAGCAGGTGACTCTTCAGTCTCTTGAGGATCAGGCTGATGCTCTTATTCTTGAGTTTAAACATCAGCGTCCATTTCTTCTCCTGCTGAAAGTATTTCTTCCTCACTGTCAGCTAACTCTTCATCAGAATATAGGATATCATTTACCTCATCAACCGTTACTAGACCAGTGGTGGTGATGGGTTCCATATCAGTAGGTGGTATTTGTCCCTCTGAGTCTTTGTCCCCATTTGCTCCTTCAAGGACTGGTGGGCGATTCCCAGTGCTATCCCTAGAAGCGATGGCAGTGAGATCCATATCAGCGAGTTGTTCATTTCCCTCTGAGTCTTTGGGATCATTCTTTTGGCCCTCAGACAAAAGATGTGATTGGCGAATGTCCTCCTTGGGCAGTGTGGAAGGCGCTCCCCTACCAGCAGGTTGTTTGTTTCCCTCTGGATCTTGGGGAGTAGTAGTTGGGATGAAGGGCACTGATCGTGATGTATCGTGTCCTTCGTTGTCACCGGGTGGATGATGTTTGGTCTCCTTTGGGTGGCCGATCAGTCCTTTCTTTGCCTTTTAGGCTATGCTCCAGAAGCCTCGTGTGGCCCGAGACTTGGGTTTGGTCTTAGTCCCGCCTAAGACTTCCCTTTCTTTTTAGGAGCAGGGTTTGGAGACACCGAGTCCCTCTGTTGTTTACAAAGAACCATATGGACCGTCAATTCAATTTCAGGACTCGGGATGGGTCTTTTGAAAATTTGATTGACTCAGGATACCGTAAAGCACAATATTTGTATTACCGAGGATAATTACAACCCAGTAACACTTGTAAAGTACATGAGACAAACCTAGGATACGAAACGTATTTCGTCCTAGTTTTGCTCAAGATCTTGGTTACAAGATCATCGTAAATGATCTCTCCTATGTCGACAGTGATCCCCCTCGTCATCAAGCAATATGCCACCATCAACTGAATAGAGTTAACTTGTTCGTGATGAGTGGTTCCGCCGAGAACCCTCAATCACAAATGTGAACAGGATCTTCCAAGCCGCAGGAAATGAGTTCTTGGTGACTGGAGTCTTGTCCCAAAACTTTGGATCTAAAACAATTTTTTTTAACCCATCCTTAACTATGGAGGGTTCAGGATAGGCAACATAGTTCTCAGAATTATAG
Organism: Chrysanthemum makinoi; assembly: GCA_910596185.1. Lineage (NCBI taxonomy): Eukaryota > Viridiplantae > Streptophyta > Magnoliopsida > Asterales > Asteraceae > Chrysanthemum > Chrysanthemum makinoi. The sequence goes on along the minus strand of OU343222.1, from coordinate 187,553,791 downwards.
TCTAACCTCGTTGATGTACAAAAAGTTTTATAGTACAGGGGACCGACTTTTCCCATTAAAAAGACTAATTTGATGAGATACTCCCTGAGTGATCTAAGGTCATCTCATCATGTAGAGGGGTCGGGTCATAGGCCACAGCTGTTTCCCAAAACTCCCTAAGGAGGTTTTGGTACAGAATTGAAGGGGACTGAGTAAAGGCATGTTTAAGTGGACAGTTGAATAAAAACTTCATGATGCCCTTATAGGTTGGGACATCAGGGGGTATTCAAAAGTGCCTATAACATTGTTTGTTTTACATTCAACATTATTAAGATCTCCTTCCCACTGAGGTGCAAACTGAAGAGACTGTGTTCTTGCAATTTCCATTAAAATTTTAGGGTTTTGAAAAGATTTCTTGAAAAGAACAATCAAAGAGTTTTGAGTCTCTTAAGTATTATGATGAAAAACCTTTTGTAAATTGGTTACAGGGAATATTTTCTTGTTAAAACAAGTTGATGATTTGAAGAACACACAAATTTTCTGGGTTTGAGAAAGTATTTTGACAGAGTTTAGTTACAGAAATAATTTGTGGGTGTTTTTGATGTTTTGAGGGGGGTATTTATAGAGTGGTGAGAGGGGTAAATTTTGCATAAATGAGGATTTGTAGAGTCGGTTTTTGAAAACGTTTCATTTACCATATTTAATGCCACCACTCCACTACCCGCAGTAATTTCCCGGTTTTCAAGGGAACAAAGTTGTGCATAGTAAAGTGCACTTTGCGAATAAAATATCCTTATGATATTTCTTGTGAGAGGAGGCATTTAATGCCAAGTGGGATGAGGTAAGGTTTGAGGGACCCTTGACTTGGATGACAGCAGGATAAAGAGACATATATTCCTATATTAAATTGGTATGTTTACTAACCTAGGACATTTAAGTAACTCCATACTTGGTGCATTTAGTTACTCATTCAATGCTCAATATCCAAAGTCAGGGTCCCTGAATGAGTCTTACTCATTCAGTGAGAAGGTTGTTTTGGGGGTTTGTTCAGGGAGAATGGACCATTTCAGAGAGAACTTACTGAGATTGGGATTGATTTTCAGATTGTCGACTTTCAATGTCAAGCATTCCCAATTCACTTTAGTCTCAAGGTAGGTTCATCTAAGGGTTTGGTGAAGATATCAGCAAGTTGATATTCAGTAGGGATGAAATGAAGTTCTATGTCTCCTTTCATTATGTGGTCCCTGATGAAATGATCTTGGTTCTTTGGTGAAGGTAAGGGTTGTTGGAGATTGCAATAGCACTGGTGTTATCACAGAAGATGGGTACCATTTTGTAATGGATGTCATAGTCACTGAGTTGACTTTTCATCCATAATACATTGGCACATCATCTTGCAAGAGCCACATACTCAGCTTCAACTGAAGACATAGCCACTGATTGTTGCTTTTCAGCACTCCAACAAACCAGTTTTCCTCCAAGAAATTGGACAGACCCTGAGGTACTTTTTTCGGCCCATGTTGCAGCCTGCATAATCGAGTCGAATGCCCTTAGAGGTCAAACCCTGAGCACTTTGGATAGTAAAGTCCAAGCCTTGGAGTTCCCTTCGTGTATCTGAGGATTCTTTTGGTCGTAGTAAGATGGGATTCTTTGGGATTGGACTGATATCTTGCTATTAGACAGACTGAGAATTGTATGTCTTGTCCGAAAGTCGTTAGATACATCGAGCCTATAATCCCCCGAATGAGTTTGATTGAGATTTGCCAGTGAGATCGGTCCAAGGTTGTTAGAGGACCATTGGTGTCTTCACCGAGGCAGCCATATATCTCATATTTCTTCAAGAGATTTCTGGTATACTTCTCTTGATTGATGGAGATTCCTTTATCAGTTTGCTTGATTTGTAGTCCAAGGAAGTATTTGAGTTCACCCATCATGCTCATTTCAAACTTCTTTGTTATCAGTTTTTCAAACTGCTTGCAAAGAGTATAATTTGTTGAGCCAAAGATGATGTCATCAACATATACTTGGACCAGTATCACATCTTGCTTTGTCATGTAGATAAACAAAGTGTTGTCTATCTTTCCTCTAACAAACTTGTTTTGAATTAGGAAGGCTGAGAGAGTTTCATACCATGCCTTGGGAGCTTGTTTAAGTCCATAAAGGGCTTTGTCAAGCTTGCAGACATAGTTAGGGAATTCACTACTCTCAAAGCCAGGAGGTTGCTGAACATACACATCTTCCTTGAGTTCACCATTCAGGAATGCACTTTTTACATCCATTTGGTAAACTTTGAAGTTAATGTAGGTAGCAAATGCAAGGAAGATCCTGATGGCTTCCATTCTTGCAACAGAAGCAAATGTCTCATCATAGTCAATGCCTTCTGTTGATCAACCTTTGGCTACAAGTCCGGCTTTGTTTTAATGACAAATAGCGTCGTTTTCATCAGCTTTGTTTCTCGAAAACCCACTTCATTCCTATGACAATGACATCCTGAGGACATTTGATCAAGGTTATGACCTTGTTCTTATCAAACTATTGAAGTTCTTCTTGCATAGCCTGAACCCAACTTAGATGTTTTAGAGCCTTAGTGACACTTTTGGGTTCTATTTCTGATAGAAAATCAACATATAGACATTCATTGGTGAAGTCGTTGAAGTAATTTAGCGCCCATGCTTCTAGTGAGCATGCCTTCAGTGGGTTCACTAATGATGTTTACAAGCTCAATGTCCTGAGATTTTGTCTACTTACTTTGTGGTCTAGGATCTGAGCTTGAAGAGGTCACTGGAAACTCAGGAGTGAGTTCAGGTGTAGGAGCCACAGAATCATTGAGATCATTTGTTGAGATGCTATGTTCAGGTTGGGTCTCTTGAATCACAGGTTCCTGAACATTTGGTTCAATATTACCTATCCTAGTAGGGGCTGACTGATTATTAATGAATTCACTGATGGTTGGTTGAGGAAGGTTGTGGGGTAAGACATAGTATGAGATGTCAACATCAGCTTGATATGAGGAATTGATTTCAGTGTTGAACTCATCAGGAGGATATCTTGATGAGTCATCAATTCCTATTTCCTCCACTGAGGTATTGGTAAATCTGATTCTTTCTGAACTTTCATCAAAGGTGATATGAAAGGTTTCCTCAACTTGTTGTCTTCTGGTGTTAAACACTCTCAAGGCTTTAGAGATCAATGAGTAACCCAAGAAATATCCATCATCAGCCTTTGCATCAAATTTACCTAAGTGATCCTTGTGATTGTGAATGAACACAGGACACCCAAACACATGAAAGTAGCTGATATCAGGAAGTCTACCTTTGAAGATCTCATATGGGGTTTTGTTATGTCTTTTGACAATGATTGACCTGTTTTGAGTATAACAGGCTGTTTTGACTGCTTCAATCCAAAAATGCTTTGAGAGAGCTGAGCCATTTAACATAGTTCTGGCAGCTTCAATGAGAGTTCCGTTTTTCCTTTCAGCTACCCCATTTTGTTCAGGGGTGTAAGGAGATGAAAAAATTTGGGAAATTCCCTTTTCATCAAAGAAATTCTCAAGCTCTTGATTTCTGAACTCAGTACCATTGTCAGTTCTTATCTGTTTAACAGTAATGTCATTCTGGTTTTCAATTTTCCTTATGAATGACATTATTGTATCAGTTGCCTGACTCTTCTTGGAAAGAAAGTATACCCAAGTGTATCTTGAGAACTCATCAACAATGACAAGTGTATACTTCTCATGCTGGATAGATCTAGGATTGACTGGTCCAAAGAGATCCATGTGCAGGAGGTGAAGGCAGCTTTTGATAGAAAAATTTTGTTTGGTTTTGAATGATGCTCTGTGATGTTTGCCTTTTTCACAGGCTGACCATGGTTTATCTTTAGCAAAAACCAGTGATGGTAAGCCAAGGACTTTGTTTTGTTTTGCCAAGTTGTTGATGTTTTGAAATTTAAGTAAGAGAGTCTCTTGTGCCACAGCCAGTTGACAGTTTTAGTGGATTTGGCAAAGAGACAAGTTCCATCTTGAGAGAGTTTTGACATGTCTAAGACATAAACAACATCTCTCATAGGAGCTATCAAAACAACTTCTTTGTTGGCATTGAAAATGGTACCTTTTTTGTCGTTGAATTGCACAATGTACTTAGCATCACATAGTTGACTGACACTAATGAGATTGTATTTTAGACCATTGACATAAGCTATTCTAGAGAAAACTTTTCCATTGCAGTATACTGAACCATAACCTTCAATGGGACATGATGAGTTATCACCAAATACTACCTTGGGTCCTGGTTCCTTTACATACTTGTGCATATACTCCTTAACGCCAATCATGCTTCTTGAGCATCCACTATCTAGATGCCAAAGTGTCTCTGCACAAATAGTAAATTGGATTAGTTTCTCTTGCTGACCCACATACTAGTAGGCCTGGGTCTAAATGTCTGCTTGAATTTGGCAATTGACTCATGGTCAGTGGTTGAGTGCATTGTGCTACCACATGTTTTGCATTTGATGACTGAGGATGACTCAGTGATTCGGGGTTGCTTTGAACTTCTCCTTGCTTGATGACACCGTCATGTGCGGATGTCTCATGTGTGGATTTCGCAATTATCACAAGATGTGTTCATGAGACAATCATCAGGATGATGATCATTAAAGCCATAGTGTGGGCAAGGAGGAAAATGTTTTGCTCTATTCCTGTGAGCTGGTTTGGAGGTTGAAGCATATTGATGACCAACTTTGGTATGTTTTGCTTCACTGAATGAACTTACATACTGTAAGGGCATGTTTGGCTAAGCTTATTTATCATAAGTCGTTTATTTAGCTTATTTTTATAAGCTCCACTGGCTTATTTTGAGATTTCTCGGCTTATATAAGTTTATTATGATATGATAAACTTATAAAAGCTGACAATTCTCAAAATAAGCCGTAAAATTGAGGCTTATAAAAAATAAGCTCAATTTTCATAAATTTGCTTATTTTTATAAGCCCTAATTTACGCTCTTATTTGAGACTTGTCGGCTTTTATAAGTTTATCATATCATAATAAACTTATATAAGCCGACAAGTCCCAAAATAAGCCACAAAATCGGAGCTTATAAAAAATAAGCCCAAATCGGCTTATGTTAAATAAGGTTAGCCAAACAGGGCCTAAGTGATCAGAAGTTCTGTGATCATCCTTTTTACAGATCATACAAAAAAGGATTTTGTAGCAATTGTCAGTGGTATGACTGGTGTAATGGCATAGATGACACTTCTGCTTGGGCTTGTTGGTGGATTTTGACCTTGATGAGCTAGAGGAGGCTGACTTAGTTTCCTTGATTGAATCAGGATTTTTTTTGATGGATTCCATCTTATCGCCTTCTCACAAGTTCGGCTCGGTTGCTAAATTTGGTCTGCTTCAGTAGGAACTGAAGAAGTGGAAGTCTCAGTGGGAGTAGACACTTGTTGGATTGGTTTTTTTGGTCTTTTTAGGATGGTTCTACCAATTCCAGACCTTTCTTTTGGTGAGTGAGGATTGAATTGCAATGGAGTAAGCTCAGAGCTTGTGCAGGCAGAAGAGGTTTCAGGGGTGGAAGCGGTGCTTGAGATTCTACTGCAGAACTTCGAGATGTGTTCAAGCACCAATGGGCACATCAGGGAGTCCAAGCATGCTCTTTAGAGCTTGGATTTTAGGTTTCTAGTATTCTTCCAAAATCGAAATTTGGAAGCTTACTCTCAGGGTTAACCCTTTCAATCCAATCACTGGGTTTGGGAATTGTCAACATATTGGTAATCATGCCACCAGACACAAATGGCTTTGGACTCTGGTCTTTGTTGTGAGAGTCAGAGAGATGATCTTCACCTATGACTCTCTTTTTGCTACTGGTGGCTCCCACAACATCAAAGACCCTTGGATTCTTAGCAGTCCAACTTTCAATGATATCTTTTTCCTTTTTAAGTTCATCTTGAAGAGCCTGATTTCTTTTGACTAGTTAAGTGTTTTGAATTTGCAAAGTGACAGCCTCAAGTTTAGCTTGTTTTAAAAGAAGCAGTTCATCCCTACACTTGTTCAATTCAAAACTTAACTTGTTGTATTTTGAAAAAAGATTTAATCGTTGCTCTTCTACAAACTTAAGGTCAACATTGATATAGTTCATATAAGACTGCCAATCAGAGTCATCGTCCATAGAAAGTAAGATATGTACCTTCTTCATTGTGATGTTGACCCATTCTCCGTCCTCTGGCATGATTTTTCCCAACAGCCTAGCTTGTCCTCTTCGAGAGAGCCATCAAGGCTAATCGACTTGCACCATTTCATCGCCCTGAGGAAACTGGCTCTTCATCCCTGTCGAATACTTCAAAGAACTAGGCCCTTGTTTTTACCCTGCACAGATTTAACAGTGTTTGTTGTTTATGAGGGTGTGGCCTCAAGTAGTGTTAGCTTGTCTTTGACTTTCCTGTACTTAGCTTCAAAATCTACAGTTTTGTTTTGATCAGATTTGTTTTGAAAATTTTGATGAGACTGATAGATTTTTGGTTGAAATTTGCGAAAGCTTGAAGACTGATTTGACCCTGATGGTTTGAAAGAGGGTTCAGAAATTGTTTTTGAAAAAAAGTCTTTGGCAAAATGACCTCTTTTGTGACACTTAAAGCACTCAGTGTCTTCATTTGCTTTAGCATTAGAAAAACCTTTGTTTCTTTTTATAAACCTTCGAGTGTTAGCAAGGAGTGCCCTTCCTCAAATTCATGTTCAGGTCATTTAGGTACCCTCGCTTGATCTCTCATCAGCTCATCATCCTAATTTTCCTCGAAAATCCTTAACCACACTGTTAGAATAAAAAGCAGAGAAATTGGTGTTGAAGTGGTGGTCAGGACTTCTTTACTTCCTAAGACTTCTTTAAGTCGTGGTATCGTCTGCTGATGAGGTTTTCCTCATAGACAAATTTCCCATATATTTCGGAAGTTCAAGGTCGATATGATTAGCATTCCTAAGTCCCTGAGATAAATTCAGCCACTTCTCAGGGAGACTATTGACCAAACCAACATTGATTTCATGTTTGGACAACTTAACACCATCATTTGACAGTTCATTTAACAAATTTTTGTATCGGGAGTAAGTTTGAGACATAGTTTCTGAGTCCTTAGCCCTGAATAGGGGTGCTCATCGGTCGAAAACCGGACCGGACCAAGAAAAACCGGACCGGACCGAGACCGAATCCGGCAAAAACCCTAGACCGAGACCGACTGTGGTCGGTCCGGTCTCAGCCGGTTTATCGTCGGTCGGTCGGTCCAACAAGGCTAAATTTCGGATTTGTGTTCGGACGGACGACCGAGACCGAATCCGCAAAACCCTAGATCGAGATCGACCGCCGGTCCATCGGTCCGTCCGTCGGTTTTGTCGGTCGGTCCGGTTCATCCGGTCCATTTGCTCACCCTTAGCCCTGAAGGTGTTATACTCAAGTTTCAGGTCCATTATCCTGTTTTCCTTGGTATCAGATAGACCTTCATGACTGTGGACCAGGTCATCCCAGGTTTGTTTAGCTGTACTACAGCTTATAACAGACTCAATGATATCATCAAGAAGACAAGATATGATGATACTTTTGAGTCTTTGGTCCTGGTTGACTACTCTTCTCTCATCCTGAGTCCATTGAGCTTCAGGTTTAGGCAAACCTTCAGCAGTCTTTGGGACAAATGGACCGTCATTAATACACTTTATGTAGTAAGGTTCCATCCCAATTAAACAGCAAAGCATTTGCTTTTTCCATTTGTTAAATTTACCAACTTCTAGTCGAGGGGCAACAACTGAATAAGCTCCACCCTTTTTGTCGACTCAATTCTGATACCACTTGTTGTTCCCGTTTCACAATCGTATAAATCAGTTTAAAGCATTAAGTAAATAGATTGTGAGTAATGACTGAAAATAATGCAAGTAAAAACACACTGAATAATTTTCAACTTAATTTTCTTTATTAGAAACAAATAAAAAATAATACATTACCCAAGTACTGGCGGAATAGTACTTGGGATTGAAATAACAAAGTGTAATAACTCCTCTCTAAGCTCAGGCTAACTCTGAGCACAACTACAAGGAACCACTGAGCTATCTCAGGGACAGAGTTGTATTTGGAGGAGTGAAAGATGGCTTGTGTGTGTGTTTTACAATTAGTTCACAAGCTTAAAATCTTCCACTCCAAATCTTATGCTATTTATACAAGTATGGTTTTTTTTAACTCTTTCCTAGAGGACAAACTGACAGGTTACAGTAAGACAAAATATGATGTATTTTGTCTCTGTTTACAAAGGATATATTGGGTAAGTGACAAGGTTGCTTTCTTCTAGTCGTGATGACACGAGCCCGATAGTTAGCCATTCAGGGAAAGTTGACTTTGGTTGATAAGGACTTCGCCTTATCTGTTCAAACTTATCCCGCCTTGTCCCGCTCATTATTCAGTCTTCATTGCCTTCTGTTCAACTTCAGCTTGTCTTCTGTAAGTAGTTGGTGAGGAGTTTCGAGATTCAGTGAGTTATTGTCATCACTCACTAAATCCACCATCTTCTTCTTGACTCAGTCTTCACCCTTTAAGTTCCTCCTTACTGAGTGGAGAGACTTCTTCTTTGTCTCTTACTGAGTATCCGAAGCTAGCTCAGAGAGACTATGCGCTCAGTGACTTTTTAGTGTTTAAGGGACAACACATAGGGTATTTTCTATTCAAATCCTAGACTTAAGGGGTTTGGGTATTTACTGAACCTAACACTCGACATTGCGCTTAGTGTCGTAAATTTTTGTAAGCGAAGGTGTACGGTTTTCTCCGCCTTATGGGAGCTTGTTGATATAGTGTTTGTGAACTCTAGAGTGTGATACTCGAGGAGTGGAATTGAGCGAAGACAGACCTTCGTAGCCGAACCACTATAAATCTCCATGTCCTGGTTTGATCGTTCTTTCTCTTTACTGTTTTGTCCTTCTTACTTAGTTATCATTGTTTATATTATTTGTATTCATATATTGTTGTTTTTATATCACATAAACTTTGAATCTAAATGTTTTCGAAAAGAAATTTGAAAAAGGTTTTAACAACGCAATTAAAAAGGTGAAACTATTCAACCCTCCCCCTCTTCTAGTTTCTACAATTGGTATCAAAGCCAGGTTAACTAAGATTTTATAAAATATATTGTATTTTAAAAACTTGAATTGATCTATAGATTTTGACAAAATTAAGAAGGGCAATCTATGCAAAGACCACCACTTTTTGAAACCGATTGCTTCATTTATTAGAGAACAAGATCTGAAACTTATGTGAAATCAAAATATCTTGATCTTTGGCATATTATTACTAAAGGTGATTTTAAACCTATTGAACAAAATCCGGAAACTAAAAAGGATGAAGTAGTTCCCTATGAAAAACAAATTGATAATCATAAAAAGAAATTAACAAAAAAATGATGAAGCAAAAATGGATATTTATAATGCTTTACCTAAAAAGGAATTTCAAAGAATTTTTTATGTGTAACAAAGCTAAGGATATTTGGAAAACTTTTCTAGTCACTCATCAAGGTAATAATCAAGTCAAAGATAACAAAATCGATCTTCTTGTTCAACAATATGAACAATTCATCTTTCCAGAAGACGAATCTATAGAGAGTGCTGATACGAAGGGTTCAGGGTTGAGAAGACTTACTTTTCTACGAGAAAGTTTTTCAACCCTCCAGGCAGTGAACCTAATTGTTGTAGTGTACTATGGGGTAAGCCCAGGGGATTGATTCGTTCTCCAAGGGAATAGAAATGCCAGAAAGAGATATATGACGAGAAGGTGGGGTTGAGGAAGATTCTTTTTAGTCTTTTTTATATTTTTTAAAGCAAGTAAATATCTCGGGGTATAAGAGTGGGGGTGGTACTTCTACCGATTTTAACTACTTTTAATTACTACTAACTAATTATCTAATTAAACTATGGATAGATTATGCTTAATTGAAGTGTGCTCGTATGATGATTAAAAATGTGTTTACTTAGATGTTCTTACTCCCAAGTTATCTCTTATTGGTCGGTTGAATTGTCACATCCTCATCTTAATTGGCCCGTTGTATTCCGTTTAGTCATTGGGTGGTGCCTAATTCCTTAGTTCTATGAATTGTAACTCTCCTCTAAACTATCCGGGATCAGTGAGTACAATGGTATCTCCCCCGAATACTCTACTATCCTTAAGCTACAATTCACGCAATAAACACAACGAATGGCCTAAGTGCACTCTTAAGCTTTTTTGCTATTTAGGACGTTCAAGCTCGCAACAATTAAAGAAGAAGCTAGTTTTCCTTACTCTGCCGTCTACCAATTAAGACAAGATACAACCTAACAATAATTAAAAACTAGGTTTCATAGATCTAAGTAAACACAAGGATAATTTAGCTACTCATGTTAAACAAGCAAGCATACACAGATACAACCGAACACGGGGTAGATATAATGATAATATACATTAAGAAACTTATCTTATGATGTAAAGAAGGGTGTGGGACCCTTAGATACTGTCCAAGTCGGACTATAACGGAATTATAGGTTGCTCTCCAAAGTTCTACCTCCTTTAAAACAGAAAAATCGAATTCTATATATAGATTTACAAGTGCGACGGCGTCACCATTTGCTAGTGACGCCGTCAGGTCACCGTCATTAGGGTTTGTTTGGGCCAAGTCATCGTTGGGACAGCGTCAGTTGATAAGTGTGACGCCATCAGTCTTCATGAAGGACGTCGTCTGAGATTGGTTCTTGGGCTTCTAGTGTGGAAAATGAGAGTGACGCCTTCCAGAGTTTAGGCGTGATGCCGTCAGGTTGTAGAACCAGAATTTGTTGTGAGCCGTCATGTGTATTTTGATCAAAACTTCTATAAAGGGACGACGTCGCCTTTTGATTGGGACGTCGTCAGGTCTACTGGAGGGCCTTTGATCTTGACTTTGCCATTTTCTTCATGTTTTCGCTCCTTTTCGTTCAAATATGCTTCATTCCAATATTTTGCTTCCAAAAGACCTAAAATGTGAAAAGGAATGATTTAAGTAGTAACGGATATAAAATGTGTTGATTTAGGGCTTAAATGACCCCCTAAAAACGTATGTTTTAAATCCTTATCAAATATCCCTACACTTGGAATTTGCTTGTCCTCAAGCAAATGTGCTTTTGGCTAATCAATTTATAAGTTAGGGGTCATGAAGTATTGGTTTAAAATAGTCTACAACACGTACAAGTGCCAAAATAGTCATAACAATCACGGAAATTATATACTAGCACCTCACAATTGGTTTTTGGATTCTCTCATCTCTCGGGTTTATATGAAACATAATATGAATGTAAATGGAAGATAAACACTCATTACCTGGCATAGTACATAGATTACCATAGGCTTGAGAATAGATCAAACCTCCACCGCTTTGGTGTAAGCACCTAGGAATAACTATGTTAGTACAAGTATCTAAGAGGCCTTTACAAGGGTTGTAACGTTAGGCTTAGGTTAGGGAAGTAAAGGATTTTGTTGGATAAGGGGATATTTAGTGGTGGCAAGTCAAAAATCTTATGTTGGCGTTGCTAAGCCAAGACTCGACTCACTAACACTAAACAACTTGAAACAAAACACAAACAAAAACTTAAAAACATAACCATAAAGATAGATGTAGAATGGTAGTCCGTATGTTGTTTTTTCATTTTTTTTCATCAACTCTTTTTTTCTTTTCTTTTTTTCGATTTTTTTTCATACCTTTTTACTCTACCATCCTCTACGATAACATCAAAATAAAGGGATTTATAGGGGCATCCCTATACTTGAGTTTTTATTTAACTAACACTAATTGTCCCGATTTGAAAAGATCAAAACACTTGGAGTATTTAATTACGTAGACAAAGGGAATTTGAATTTATCGTTCTTTCCCGTTACTCCATAAAATATTACTTTAACCCATGAGTCAAAATCGTCCCAAAACTGTATACAAAAGATATGACTCGACTTAGGAACCATGCAAGTAAATAGATAATTGAACTAAGGGTTTAATAATGAGAACAATAATGCACTAAAGATGAGTGCATACAAGGTAGGCTAAGGCGATTTGGGTGTAACATTTGGGGGTGGATTGTAAACAATGTGTGGAAAACTAGAAGGGGGAGTTGAATAGTTTTACCGATTAAAACTTTATTTTACTATTTAGATCGACTTATGTCAATCTATTTAGTGTGTATGTTGGATGTTGATAGATAAACATATAAATCAGTAATGCAAAAGATAAATAGTAAGGAACACAAAACCACGACACGAGTATTTATAGTGGTTCGGCTACAAGGACACCTTCCTTGCCCTACTCCACTCCCCGAGTTCCCCACTCGAGAGTTCATAACCACTACACAATACAAGCTCCTTAATGTGGTGGGAAAGCCTTCAAAACGTCGCCTACTCTTTATCCGGTACAAGGCTAGACGCCGAGTTCTTCCACGAGGTAGAACCAAACCTATCACAACGTCGCCTACACTTTATCCGGTACAAGGCTAGATACCGAGTTCTATTACAAAGGAGGAACTACTACCCAACACTACATCAATACACAACGACCCCAAAGGAGACACACTCCTTATTACAACATCATAAGGATGTCAATATCCTTTAACCCAACCTATCTATCTTGTACATCGATGCACCATATCGAGTGTACTCCCTTGGCACTTTTCACTAATGCCTACGACACGACTCTTTGGCACCTTTCACTAATGCCTTCAATATGGACCTTTGGCACCTTTCACTAATGCCTTTGACACAGACCTTTGGCACCTTTCACTAATGCCTTTGACTCGACCCTTCGGCACCTTTCACTAATGCCTTCATCACAACAGTTCTAGGAGGGAGGAAAGAACTATCAACAAGATTACTTCACTAGTCTTGATGATGACGAAGCTTGGCAACTCATGGACTTGAGCTTGATCGACTTCAAGAAGTGGTGATCTCGCCTTTAAGAGGAACCTATAGAATCACACAAACACAAAACTACATAGAAAGATTCTTTGGATCTGAGGTTAGATAGTTTACAATACTAAGAAAGCGTATGTGTAAAAGGGGTGAGTTGCAAGAGAGAAATGGCTCACTATTTATAGGAAAATTTCTCTATTGTTCCCTGGTTCCCACGGATCCCTCCCCAGAGGGATCCGGCTAGTGCAATCCAAGGGACAGCTGGGAGAGCTTATGTCCGGATTTTGGGTTGCAAATTGGGTTATGGGTTATAGGTTATGAACCATGGGTTATACAAGGTGTAATGTATCTAGACATTGGATCATGGGTCATGGGTCATGGACCATGGATAATACCCAACATGACTTCATGCATGATGTCATGAAATGGGTCATGGGTTATGGATCAAGCTCCATGGGTATGGGTCATGGATTTTGGGTTTTATCCAACTACATTCAATGTATCTAGTCAATGGGTCAAGTACTTAGATTTTTACCCATTACATTACCCATTACAATATAAGTATGCACATTTCTATATTATGTAAACACTAGTTTGTTGGATCGATGTACTCTAACCAAACTAACTTATGTAGCTTGTAAGGGCTTAGCAACCTCGGATAAATCCTAAGTCACTAACAATGAAACACTGAATAAACTCTATTAAGTATGCGGAATTTACTTCAATAAAGCTAAGAAGAATTAACTTTAACTTTAACAATTTAATTAATACTTAAAACCTGCTTGATACACAGATTCACTAACAATCCCTAACAGCTCTAATATTGAACTTGGTAAACTCTAATATTCTCTAATGTTGCACGTACATCTAATGCCAATCTAGGGGTCCTTTTATAGGCATAAGGATAACCCTAGTCGGTTTACAACTCTATTTCTTGGACGACAAGTAATACTAAACTAAACTGAGAACATTCTAGAATTACATAATAATCCTTAACGATTTGCATAGCAGTCCTTTATCCTTGCAGTACTTTGATGAGTGAGCAGTACTTTGACTTTCTTCTTTAGCAGTACTTTGACTCTTCAACACTTTGACTTTCTATATCCCAACAATCCTCCCCTAACTTGAATTCTACTTGCTTGATTTCAAGTTCCTTTGTATTTGTATTTTTAACATCTTTGTCTTCAAGGAAAGATTGTTTCTTTATCTTCAAATTTTGTCTTTGTATTCACTGTGCTTGTATTATCATCATCAAAGTAGTCTTTATCAGTAATTCTTTACAGCAACAATCAACAAGCTCCATCTTTTCAGCTACTCAACAACATATGGCAAATTGTACATCAGTTCATTAAGTTTCAGTCTATTCTCGTCACTTCCAAGTGTGTAAACTCCTGTGAGAGGTGAATCATTGAAATTTTTAATGGATTTTGATGTCTCTTTACCAAAGCCATTAACTCTGGAGTAGCCAATGTTTAGGTGTGTAAAACCATGGTACATTGATAACCATTTGATTTTTAGCAAATTATCACTATCAACGGATTTGTTTTGTCTTTACCAAAAGCCGTACCCTTTTGGACTAGTTAGTTCTTGCAACCATGGTGAGCTAATTACCATATAAATGGTTTTACACGCCTTTACCACAAGCCATTTTCTTGTGGGCTAGCCAACTCTTCACATTTTTGATATGGTGAGTTGATTACCATACAACTTATTAGCAAGTTGTCAACTATATAACAGATTTGAGATATCTTTACCAGAGCTGTTTGCTCATGGATTAGCCAGTCCTTTTGTTAAACAAGGTGAATTGATAACCTTTTGTTGTAACCATCTCAAAAACCATTTGTTGCTATTAACTTTTGTTTCAAAAGAATTTTACACTTAACAAAAGTTTTCTTTTTAAAATCATTTACTGGTTTTGTGCTGCAAGCAGTACTTTGGTTAAAGTAATGTTTGTCCAGTAGTACTTTGAATAAAGTACTGATTTTTCAAAAATTATACAGTTAAGAATTATACCAGTATTTATGCATCATCATCAGCCATAGTTGTCCATCTGATAAACAATTCGATGACCATAAGAGCAGTTTCATCATCCTCTTCAACCTCCATACCATGATCTAGCATTCTTCTTATAAGATCTGATGTAAGCGGATATCTTCTTTCTGACTAGGCATTGAGTGATTTACATATACCCACCAATATATGAGTGTTGAGTGAATTCTTAAAATCATTCGTGAGGTGTTCTAGTTATGTTATCTAAAGTGTTTGGTTAATTTTTAAAAGTTTTCACATATTAAAAGCAAACCAATGATTATCTCTTTTGGGATGACTATTACATTTTTGGAACCATGATGTCAAGACCATTAAAATCAATCTTTGCAGATGTTAGACCTAATCGAGGGCGAGTAGAGCTTAAGTGTGGGGGAATTGATAACGCCTAAAATGAACATGTTTTTAGTAGCGTTATTGTTGGTTTTGTGCATGATAATCGGCTATATTTATTCATAACTGTTGCAAAAGTGCAAAAGATGCGTATTGTGTATGTATATGTAGCCAGGTATCACGAATGATGAAGAAATGAAGTTTTTATGCACATTTGGAAGATTCTCGAAGAAGGAAGTCGAGCAAGGAAGCTTTTGGATTCAATGATTAGGAATTACAATGATTTCTAAGTATCTACAGCAAGGAAAGATCAAGGTTTTCCTTGGAAATCATTAGCGAGAGCAAAGAATGAAGCGTATAAACAAGAAAGTCAACAAAAGTCAAAAGAGCAACACCTAGCCGTTCGGTCATGACCCGTAACCGGATCCGGCTGGGCAAATGGTCAAATCGCAACCGATCCGGTTGCCATCGCAACCAATCCGGTTGCATGAGCTGCAGTTACACAAAGTTGCATTTATTGTTGCCTTAACTCCCCATAATCATTGGAGGCCCATCATTTCTTGATATTAACTTGTTGGGAACGTTTTTGGTCAGTTGAGCAAGCATATTTGACTATATAATGAACCTAGTCCTAGTTTACTAGGAGTGACACAACCAAAAGTGTATTAGTTTACATCAAAACTAATACCAACCATATTATTCAGCCCAAAAGCTTAGTTCTTACTGAAAAACGTCCAGGAGCAAGGAGGGAACAATTCTCATCCATAGTTTTGGTAATTTGGAGCTATACGGTGAATCTAGGTGATTGGAGGCGCGTGGTTGCTACAATCCACGAATTCTAATTCTTGTAATCACAAAAGTTTAGGTATTCTATGAACTTTGTTATGGATTTCTATTCTCTTGAATTATTGGAATTACTTTGTTATGATTTGTGTTTAATTATTATTATCATGGAGTAGTTTTGGGATATACTTGTGTGTTGGGATGTAGTTAATCATACTAGTGTTCTCATATGTGATGCATGTATATATGATCTTGTTTAAATAAGTTTGTTGGAAAAATACTAGTCTTGGTTTGATTTGTTGATAAAACATGTTTTAAGAAAAAGGACCGAAAGGATTTCTCTTGTGTTTTATTCCAAAAAGTTGAGTGACAAACTAGTATGGGGATATGGTGATTGACAACCACCATGTTTGCTTATTAAAACAAGACTAGGAACATTTTCATCACGAAAGGGTCGAAAGATTCGTAAGAACAAGTTTAATAAGAACATGTTGCAAACAAATGGAATTTCTAAAGGATAATCATTAGGATAAGGACCGAAAGGATTACCTATATGTTCTTGTTCTTACAATGATTTTTACAAACATATACCATGGTTGGGGATCATTTGCTTATGATTTGTGCATCACATCAAGAGTTTACACCAAACCTTCATGAACATTATTTGTGATTGACTATAGACTACACACAAGTATATATATTTCTTATTATTGAATTTCACTATAAACATCACTATTTGAGGAAGCCTTGACAAGCTTTCTTGTTGGAATCTTTTCATCAAAACAATTTCAAACACAAAATCCCTTGGGACGATCTCGACTTACCCAACTTTGCTATCACGGACGAGTATACTTGCTCGTATGTGTTAATAGAATTAGACGGTTAAATCGTGTTTATAAATTTTTAAAACTTGCACCACGGTAACACATCAGATATCTTTGACTTTTTCTTTTCTGCAACATCTTTAGACTTAGCATGCTCAAAGTCTACAACTCTTAAGTAATTTCTCAGCTCATCAACTATATCTGATCTCAATTCTACCTTCTCTGATGGTTGTTTATCTTCAGTTGTTCTTTTTCTCTTTAAGCTTCTTTTGTTAGCATCCTCCTTCAGCTTATCATCATCTTTAAAAGAAATAATACTATCAACTTGCTTTTGATAAGCTTGTCTAACCAGTTCATACAATTGTTTCATCTCAAAATACTTCAGCTTCTGTAATCCAGTATATCCTTGACCCTTTAGATAAGCCATCATGGCATTTCTTTCCTTAGCAATACTTGGTCTTCTTATTATAATAAGAACATGTTGCTTTTCTGGTATAGCAGGTTCAGGTTCCTTGACTGGTAAAGCAACCTCTGCATCATATTCAGCTTGAAACTTTTTAGCAGCTTCTTCATTCCTAGCCACTTCAATAGCTCTTAGCTCTGCCAAAGTCAGCTTCTTTTTCTTCTTTGTTTCTACCAATTTGCCTTTGCCTTTGTCCTTTGAATCTAAAACTGGTTGAGAAGCTTGAGGTTGTTCTTCAGCAACTCCTGGAATACTAACACCCCTTGGTCTTGATAGATTTTGAAAAATTTGAGCAACTGTCTCATCATCACTTGCGATGCTCTACCATGGGTGTATCAGCTTCCTCTTCTTGTAAGATTGTTGAAGGACCAGCTTCGTCTTCAAAATCTAGAGTCCTTGGTGTTATTAGCTATTGTCTGTATGTTCCTTGAAGAGCAGCAGTACCATGATCACCAGCACCTTGATCATCAGTACTTTGTACACCAGTACTTTGAACTCCATTTCTTTCAGGCTCAGTACTTTCAATATTTACTTGTGCTTCAGTACTTTGAGGTTCATCTTCTTTATCTGCATGAATCTCATCATCTTCTTTCAAATTATCTTGCTCCAGATTCCTCCCCAATTGGAATGAAGACTGCTGTTGAACCTTTTTGCCTTTGAAAGTCTTCTTAAACGTCTTCCCTTGCCTCTTTTGTCACTTAACCCATAACCTGTGATGTTGAACCAAAGGCCATACAAAAGTATTTAATCTTCTAAACTTGGTCTTCATCTTCACTAGTTGTGTAGCCTAAGCTTCAATAGCTTTCTTCAATCTGACCAACTCCCTTGTCAAAACATAATTATCCAGAACCAATCCCTCAGGAGGTATATCGCCTGCATCTCCTCCAGATGATGGTGGGTTGATTTCGGTTTCTGACTCAGCAGGTGCAGTATCTTGTGGAGATGGTGTAGGTGAATCTGCAGTACCTGCTGGTGTAGCAGTACCTTGTGAATAAGCAGTATGTTGAGAAGCAGTACCTTGAATTGATGGAGTACATTCTCTTTCTTCACTGGTGCAGACCTCATCTCTAACTGCTTGAACAATCTCCATCATAGAAGTAGTCAAAGGAGTGCTCCTTCCAGAAAACCTATCACTCTTCCTGGCCATGAAGGTGAATATCTTTGCAGGTTGTACCACAACGGGTAATAAGCTCGAAGGCTTTGGTACATCATGAAGTTGTTTATTCAAGAAAACTTGAATAAATCTTGGATACATTAACCAGGGTGATCCATTAGAAATGTGAGATAGCATACCATCTAGAATGAGTCTTGAAAAGTTGAAGATACGATTTGTAGCCAATCCCACTAAAGCAGATGCTATATTAGATCCAAATTGCTCCCATGAAGTACTCTTAGAACTGATACAATGAAGTAAGACATGTACCAAGTACTTCCAATGTGGACTAAACAAGGGTTTCTTGAAAGTTGTTTCAGTTAAGGACCCTTCATACCCAATATCTCTTAAAGTATCCCAAAGAAGTTGTTTGTCAAAACGTATAGCTCCTTCTTCATCATTCAATAATAAATCTTCACGAATTGAAGCTTCACTAAACTTCACCATTTTTCCAGCAACCTTAGCCTGTATATAGGACTCATCATCTTCCATGTGAGTTCTAGCAGTTGCCCAAAACTGTTGAATCCATGGCTCAATAACATCCGGTTCTACCAAAAGTGCATAATTGATTGAGGATCCAGCAAGGAAATCAATAATGTCATGGAATGCGGCATTAGCTTCAGTTTTATCTAAATTGGCCACCATGTTGTGTTTAGTAACCATGTTTCGATTCGCCATTGATTAATGTTTACAAAAGAAAGTGATTCGGTGAATAGTAAATGTGAAAGAGAGAGAAATATGGAAAAGATTGATAAGTAGAAAGATGAGAGGGAAAATCGGAGGGTAGTTATTTATAGGTGAGATTTGAAAAATCACAGCCCTTAATAACAAAGTTACCGTTATTTGAATTTTAACCCATCTTTTGACCGTTGGAATAGTACGTTGATAAGACAAACAGTGCTTTCCACGTAAGCATTACTTTCATAGCAGTACTTTCATATAACCAAAAAACAGTACTTTTCCATTCTCTTCTTCACAATGGCAAAAACTTCAAATAGGCATTGGATTGCCTCCCCTTAAGCAATGCATAGGACTGTCTAACTAACTAATCAGTCCTCCCCTTAAATGTAGCTTAGTAAGTAATCATACCAATACTCACCACCAAGTGATTGAATCTTGAAACATCAAATCCTTTTGTGAGTAGATCCGCTACATTATCATCTGTGTGAACCTTGACAACATTAATGAGCCTATGCTCATAACAATCTCTGATAAAGTGATGCCTAATCTGAATATGCTTGGTTTTGGAGTGATAAACTGGATTCTTCACAATACAAATTGTACTCTCATTATCAATGTTGATAGGAGTATTCTTGAAGTTGAACCCATAATCCAAAAGTTGATTCTGCATCCGTAACACTTGTCCACAACAGCTTGCAGCAACAACATATTCTGCTTCAATGGATGATATTGCTGCAATAGTTTGCCTCTTACATTGCCATGAGACTAATCTTCTTCCAAGATATTGGCATCCTCCAGTGGTTGATCTTCTATCATAATTATCACCAGCATAATCACTATCTGAAAAAGCTTCCAAGTGAAAAGGTGAATCCTTTGGATACCACACCCCTAACTTAGGTTGTTGTTTTAAATAACTAAAAATCCTCTTGACTGCATTCATATGAGAGACCTTAGGTGAGACTTGATATCTTGAACATAACAGACAGCAAACATGATATCAGGCCTAGATGCAGTTAAGTACATAAGACAGGCAATCATAGATCTGTACAACTTGACTTCAACAGGTTGACCATCTTCATCCTTGCCCAATGAGTTGATAGATTTGATAGGTGTAGTGACTGGCATCATAGCATCAAAATTGAACTTCTTAAGAATGTCAGAGACATACTTATCTTGACTTATGAAAATTCCCTCCTTTGACTGTTTAACTTGAAGACCCAAAAAGAAAGTTAATTCACCCATAGAACTCATTTGAAATTTATGTTGCATCAGCTGCTCAAACTCCTTCACCATTGACTGTTTTGTTGCTCCAAAGATGATATCATCTACATAAACTTGAACCAAAGATGATATCCTTCTTATCTCTTTTGATAAACAAAGTCTTGTCTATTGCTCCCCTCCTGTAACCATGTTGCAATAAGAAAGTGGAGAGCCTTTCATACCAAGCGCTAGGTGCTTGATGAAGGCCATAAAGAGCCTTAACTACTTTGTAGACTTTGTTTGGATGTGCAGGATCTTCAAAACTAGGAGGCTGTTTAACATAGACCTCCTCTGTGATCTTGCCATAAATAAAGGCACTTTTGACATCCATTTGATAAACAAGAAAGCCCATGTATGATGCAAAAGCAAGAAATATTCGAATGGCTTCAATCCTTGCTACAGGAGCAAATACTTCATCATAATCTACTCCTTCTTCCTGTCTATATCCTTGTGCTACTAGCCATGCTTTGTTCTTGATGACATTTCCTCTTTCATCTCTCTTTACTCTAAAAACCCATCTTGTACCAATGAGTTTCTTTCCATCTGGTAGATCACATAGTACCCAAACCTCTTGAAGTTTGAATTGAAGAAGTTATTCTTGCATGGCTTCAACCCAACTTTCTTTAGTTAATGCTTGAGCTACATTCTTGGGTTCTTCTTGAGAGATAAAGCAAGTGAATAAGCATGTTTGATGATCCTTATGATTCAACCTATTTTGTTTATACACAAAGCTAAGTAAGGCATTATGTGGTGTAGAAAAACCTTTAGATTTGGTTCTTGTGAGCACTCCATGAGTAGAAGGTCCAATGATTTGACCAGTAGGATGATCTTTATGAAGTCTTAATGTAGGAGTCTGTGGAACTTCAAGACCATCATCCAAATTTGTGAAATCAGCTCCTTCATTGGAATTTGAGAAAATACCTTCATCTTCAAATTCATCATCAGTATCTTCTAAACCAGGCATGGTTAGATCATTCAAATCATTAGAAGTACTGGTATTTGGTGCAGCAGTACTTTGATCCAAAGTACTGTGATCTAAAGTACTGTGATCCAAAGTACTATGAGAATAATCTGTAGACTTACCCTTTTTCTTTGCTTCTTCATAAGATCTTCTTTGGTCATCATCATGAGATTGTGCTATTGCCTCTTGAAAAAGCATCCTATGAAGTTCATCTTGAATAGCTTGATCTTCAGCAGACAAAGATGATTTTGGTTCATCAGTACTTTTCTCCTTAATAATTATAGGTTCTTCATCGAGAACAGATCGTCTAATATTGACTCCATGAACAATGTACTGTAAATCTTCTTCTTTATGATCAACTTGATTTTCTTCTCTAACAGGTACGTAATTCATAGAAGGAGTCAAAATCTCAAGATCAAACTTCCAATCAGGACCTTTACCCTTTTGATTTTCTTGATCTTCTAAAAATTCAACATGAAGACAATCTTGAACCTTCTTGGTGACCTTTTTGTACACTCTAAATCCTTTCTTTGTTGGTACAATATCCCAATAAGTATCCTTCTTCTGACTTGCCACCAAATTTTCCCAAAGCATCAATAGTATTGAGAATAGTCAGAGGACATCCAAAAGGTTTCATAAAACATATGTTAGGTTTGTTTCCCATAAGCAACTCATAAGGTGTATTTATATGAGGTTTAGTGACTGAAACTCTATTCAACACATAGCAAGCAGTACTTACAGCTTCAGCCCAAAATTGAATAGGTAATAGTAAATCTGCAAGCATTGTTCTGGCTGCTTCAATCAAAGTTCTATTCTTTCTCTCTGCAACACCATTCTGCTGTGGTGTTCTAGCATAGCGAAACTCCCTCTTGATTCCTTTCTTGGCACATAATTCATCCATAAGCTTGTTCTTGAATTCATTCCCATTGTCACATCTAATTCCTCTTATTTTGAGTCTCAATTGATTTTTAAGGGCTATTATAAGATCATGAATAGCATCAAAGGTTTCATCTTTAAATCCCAAGAAAAATACCCAACTAAATCTACTGCAATCATCTGTCACAACCAGACAGTACTACTTTTTGTTTAGACTTGCAATGAAAGCATGTGTCCAAACAGATCCATGTGCACCAACTCTAAAGGTTCTCTAATAGTTCTTTCTTCAATCTTCTTGCATCAAGCTTTGTGTTGTTTACCCTTCTTGCACGCCAAACATGAGTGATCATTCTTGTATGTTTTGGAAGGTAAACCTCTAACTATTCCAAAGTAGATTGCCAAAACAATATAAAATCTCTCAATGTATTCCACCATCCCATGTGACATAAACCAATGAGAATTTATAAATCAGTATGTCAAACGCACTTGAAAGGAGGTCAAATTTATCAAGCCACCAATAGAACCACCAAGCTGCTCAACTCTACCAGTTGTACCCCATGTATTGAATAATATAATGAGCAGCATCCCATGATAAATTGTAGCCAATCAGATAAATTTTCATAGAAGCAATAGTGTTTCGAATATCCATAACTTTCAAGGGCAGCAGTAACGAGCAAACACGCAATATTAACTTGAATATCTTCAAACAGTAGAAACATCCACCTATCAGCATGAATGTATTCGAGCAGTACTAAAATTTCACCTTAGCAGTACTATTCACTAACTGACAGTACCAAGTAACATATAGCAGTACTTTCATCCAAGCAGTACTTTCGTCCAAGTTTTTCTACCTCTCACTCTCGTGGTATGCAACTGCTTGCCTGATTCCATCGTCCATGATCATGTATAACCTGCTGAGCTTCAACCTCAACAATCTGTTGTCAACTTTTAGGGTTTGTAAAACCCTAGTTTTATTGAATGACCAAAACAGAAATCCACTTCTTCCAGATCGAATTAATACCATGTGAAGAATAAATATTAAAAGCCAATATATCTCTTGCAATTTAGCACCGACCAATTCAAAAATAATAGCACCACTGATTTGAGAATGACTTGCCACACCAACCTTAATTTATTACACCACTAAATCTCGCTGATGCAATCAGTAGGCTCAAGTTTCATGCAAGTATAACAAATTATTGGATAATCGACCAATTAAATTGCACAAGACCAATTTATGAGGTATCATGCAATCTGTACAATGTAAGCAATGAAATCTTTGAAACATTATGCACTAGTCGACAACCATGAGCAATGAATTGATAATAAAATCAATTATATGCCATTAAGTATTCATGATAGTACGAGGTTTAATCACTTGTGTAAGATGACAAATAATATTGAGAATTAAAGCCTTAAAATTCGAAACACCTCCTGAACTCATTAATTATGTAGATAACACATCTAGTAATGAGGAATCTAGTAGTCAAACACCTCCTGAATTTAAGAAAGACAAGGGTTATCATGCAGTCCCTCCACCAACTGGTAGTTTTCAACCAACTAGGATAGATGTTTCTTGTTTTGGAGTAGACAACTTAGAGTTTAGGAAGAAACTTACTTGTAAGTCTAGTTCTGAAACCCCAAAAGAAACAGTTGAAAAACCTAAGGTTGATAATGTTAAGAGTCAAGCAGTACCTTCAACTCAAAGTACTGCTACACCTTCAGCAGTACCTTCAAGAAAATCTTTTCAAAATACTGCTAAACCTTTTTGGGATAATTTTGGTCAAAATAATTTTCATAATTCACCAAAAAGTCAGGGTAGTTTTGGTCATAGACATAGAGGAAGAAATTTTGGGATTACAGGTCAAAAATTGTGTTTTGTTTGTTATAGTCCTGATCATTTGATTAAGCCACTGGACTTTCACTCCGAATATCTAAGCAAATTCCCAAAGACCAGATCTGCCAACCAAAAACCAAGGGAGAATAAACCAGTCTGGAATCACTCACATAGGGTTAACCACATCAAATTTTCAAAGACTATAGGTACCCTCACCAAAGAAGACCTTTTTCAAAATCACCAGTACCTTCTCAAAGTACTGCTCGATTTTCACCCAATCAAGGTACTGATAGCACTTTTTGGAATGAAAAACCTAGGAGATCCAATTACTATCAATCTAGAAGGCGTTACACCTCAAAAAGAGTAGCTAGATCAAAGGACTCTACACCAAAAGTTAAAACCAGCTGGGTTAAGAAAGAAAGTACTTATGGGGAACAAATAGTACTTTCAGCAAGTAAAAGTGAAACAGAGATTCTTGTTGAAAATAATAAAGAGAATTTGAATGAAAAGGAGATTTTTGTTGAAAAACCAACACAAGTTTTGGAACAAACAAAGATAATTGATCATGTGCTTAAAGACAATGGAAATTACATACTTAAAGAATTTAAGTATGTAGCTCCACAAGGGGAACACAAGTTAGTAATGGCTTGGGTTCCTAAAATTAACTAACTCTTTTATCTTTGTGCAGGGCAACCCAGAAGAGGAGCTTAAAGATCATTTAGTTGTAGATAGTGGTTGCTCTGGAAGCATGACAGGAGACAAAGAGATTATGTCAGATTTTAGATCTTACTTTGGAGGAAGAGTTGCATTTGGGAATGATGCTAGTGAAGGAAGAATAACTGGAAAAGGAACCATCAAGGCATGAAGCATAGATTTTGAGAATGTTCGCTATGTGAAGGAGCTTAAATTCAACCTTTTGTCAGTCTCTTAGATCTGTGACAAGAAGCACCCAGTGTTATTTACTGACACAGAATGTCTTATTCTTTCCCCTGATTTCAAGTTTGTTGATGAAAACTTGGTAATACTAAGAGTACCAAGAACTAATGATGTGTACAGTCTGGATATGAAGAGTCTTAACTCTTCTAAAAGAGCAACTTGTTTAGTAGCAAAGGCAACACTTGAAGAAGCACATCTGTGGCATAGAAGATTGGGCCATGTAAATTTCAAGAATATCAACAAGTTGGTTAAAGGAAATTTAGTTAGAGGTTTACCTTCCAAAACATACAAGAATGATCACTCATGTTTGGCGTGCAAGAAGGGTAAACAACACAAAGCTTGATGCAAGAAGATTGAAGAAAGAACTATTAGAGAACCTTTGGAGTTGGTGCACATGGATCTGTTTGGACCTGTTTCTGTTGCAAGTCTAAACAAGAAGAAGTACTGTCTGGTTGTGACAGATGATTGCAGTAGATTTAGTTGGGTATTTTTCTTGGGATTTAAAGATGAAACCTTTGATGCTATTCATGATCTTATAATAGCCCTTGAAAATCAATTGAGACTCAAAATAAGAGGAATTAGATGTGACAATGCGACTGAATTCAAGAACAAGCTTATGGATGAATTATGTTCCAAGAAAGGAATCAAGAGGGAGTTTAGCTATGCTAGAACACCACAGTAGAATGGTGTTGCAGAGAGAAAGAACAGAACTTTGATTGAAGCAGCCAGAACAATGCTTGCAGATTCACTATTACCTATTCAATTTTGGGCTGAAGCTGTAAGTACTGCTTGCTATGTGTTGAATAGAGTTTCAGTCACTAAACCTCATATAAATACACCTTATGAGTTGCTTATGGGAAACAAACCTAACATATGTTTTATGAAACCTTTTGGATGTCCTCTGAATATTCTCAATACTACTGATGCTTTGGGAAAATTTGATGGCAAGTTAGAAGAAGGATACTTATTGGGATATTGTACCAACAGCAAAGGATTTATAGTGTACAACAAGGTCACCAAGAAGGTTCAAGATTGTCTTCATGTTGAATTTTTAGAAGATCAAGAAAATCAAAAGGGTAAAGGTCCTGATTGGATGTTTGATCTTGAGATTTTGACTCCTTCTATGAATTATGCACCTGTTAGAGAAGAAAATCAAGTTTATCATAAAGAAGAAGATTTACAGTACATTGTTCATGGAGTCAATATTAGAACTGATGTTGCTCCTGATGAAGAACCCATAATTATTAAGGAGAAAAGTACTGATGAACCAAAATAATCTTTGTCTGCTGAAGATCAAGCTATTCAAGATGAACTTCATAGGAAGCTTTTTCAAGAGGCAATAGCACAATCTCATGATGATGACCAAAGAAGAGCTTATGAAGAAGCAAAGAAAAAGGGTAACTCTACAGATTACTCTCACAGTACTTTGGATCACAGTACTTTAGATCACAGTACTTTAGATCAAAGTACTGCTGCACCAAATACCAGTACTCCTGATGATTTGAATGATCCAACCATGCCTGGTTTAGAAGATACCGATGATGAATTTGAAGATGAAGGTATTTTCTCAAATTCCAATGAAGGAGCTGATTTCACAAATTTGGATAATGATCTTGAAGTTCCACAGACTCCTACATTAAGACTTCATAAAGATCATCCTACTGGTCAAATCATTGGACCTTCTACTCATGGAGTGCTCACAAGAACCAAATCAAAAGGTTTTTCTACACCACATAATGCCTTACTTAGCTTTGTGTCTAAACAAAACAGGCTGAATCATAAGGATCATCAAACATGCTTATTCACTTGCTTTATCTCTCAAGAAGAACCCAAGAATGTAGCTCAAGCATTAACTAAAGAAAGTTGGGTTGAAGCCATGCAAGAAGAACTTCTTCAATTCAAACTTCAAGAGGTTTGGGTACTATGTGATCTACCAGATGGAAAGAAAGTCATTGGTACAAGATGGGTTTTCAGAGTAAAGAGAGATGAAAGAGGAAATGTCATCAAGAACAAAGCACGGCTAGTAGCACAAGGATATAGACAGGAAGAAGGAGTGGATTATCATGAAGTATTTGCTCCTGTAGCAAGGATTGAAGCCATTCGAATATTTCTTGCTTTTGCATCATACATGGGCTTTCTTGTTTATCAAATGGATGTCAAAAGTGCCTTTCTTTATGGCAAGATTACAGAGGAGGTCTATGTTAAACAGCCTCCTGGTTTTGAAGATCCTGTACATCCAAACAAAGTCTACAAAGTAGTTAAGGCTCTTTATGGCCTTCATCAAGCACCTAGAGCTTGGTATGAAAGGCTCTCCACTTTCTTATTGCAACATGGTTACAAGAGGGGAGCAATAGACAAGACTTTGTTTATCAAAAGAGATAAGAAGGACATCATGCTGGTTCAAGTTTATGTAGATGATATCATCTTTGGAGCAACAAAACAGTCAATGGCGAAGGATTTTGAGCAGCTGATGCAACATGAATTTCAAATGAGTTCTATGGGTGAATTAACTTTCTTTTTGGGTCTTCAAGTTAAACAGTCAAAGGATGGAATTTTCATAAGTCAAGATAAGTATGTCTCTGACATTCTTAAGAAGTTCAATTTTGATGCTATGAAGCCAGTCACTACACCTATCAAATCTATCAACTCATGGGCAAGGATGAAGATGGTCAACCTGTTGAAGTCAAGTTGTACAGATCTATGATTGCATGTCTTATGTACTTAACTTCATCTAGGCCTGATATCATGTTTACTGTCTGTTTATGTGCAAGATATCAAGTCTCACCTAAGGTCTCTCATATGAATGCAGTCAAGAGGATTTTTAGTTATTTAAAACAACAACCTAAGTTAGGGTTGTGGTATCCAAAGGATTCACCATTTTACTTGGAAGCTTTTTCAGATAGTGATTATACAGGTGATAATTATGATAGAAGATCAACCACTGGAGGATGCCAATATCTTGGAAGAAGATTAGTCTCATGGCAATGTAAGAAGCAAACTATTGCAGCAACATCATCCACTGAAGCAGAATATGTTGCTGCTGCAAGCTATTGTGGATAAGTGTTACGGATGCAGAATCAACTTTTGGATTATGGGTTCAACTTCAAGAATACTCCTATCAACATTGATAATGAGAGTACAATTTGTATTGTGAAGAATCCAGTTTATCACTCCAAAACCAAGCATATTCATATTAGGCATCACTTTATCAGAGATTGTTATGAGCATAGGCTCATTAATGTTGTCAAGGTTCACACAGATGATAATGTAGCTGATCTACTCACAAAGGGATTTGATGTTTCAAGATTCAATCACTTGGTGGTGAGTATTGGTATGATTAATTACTAAGCTACATTTAAGGGAAGGACTGATTAGTTACTTAGACAGTCCTATGCATTGCTTGAGGGGAGGCAATCCAATGCCTGTTTGAAGTTTTTGCCATTGTGAAGAAGAGAATGGAAAAGTACTGTTTTTTGGTTATATGAAAGTATTGCTCTGAAAGTACTGCTTTG
This sequence comes from Chrysanthemum makinoi, assembly GCA_910596185.1. NCBI lineage: Eukaryota > Viridiplantae > Streptophyta > Magnoliopsida > Asterales > Asteraceae > Chrysanthemum > Chrysanthemum makinoi. Next base: position 187,525,236 of record OU343222.1, on the reverse strand, counting down.
GAAAGTACTGCTTACATGGAAAGCACTGTTTGTCTTATCAACGTACTGTTCCAATGGTCAAAAGATGGGTTAAACTTCAAATAACGGCAACTTTGTTATTATGGGTTGTGATTTTTCAAATCTAACCTATAAATAACTACCCTCTAATTTTCCCTCTCATCTTTATACTTATCAATCTTTTCCGTATTTCTCTCTCTTTCACATTTACTATTCACCTAATCACTTTCTTTTGTAAACATTAATCAATGGTGAATCGAAACATGGTTACTAAACACAACATGGTGGCCAATTTAGATAAAACTGAAGCTAATGTCGCATTCCATGACATTATTGATTTCCTTACTGGATCCACAATCAATTATGCACTTTTAGTAGAACCGGAGGTTTTTGAGCCATGGATTCAACAGTTTTGGGCAACTGCTAGAACTCACATGGAAGATGATGAGTCCTATATACAGGCTAAGGTTGCTGGAAAAATTGGTGAAGGTTAGTGAAGCTTCAATTCGTGAAGATTTATTATTGAATGATGAAGAAGGAGCTATACGTTTTGACAAACAGCTTCTTTGGGATACTTTAAGCGATATTAGGTATGAAGGGTCCTTAACTGAAACAACTTTCAAGAAACCCTTGTTTAGTCCACATTGGAAGTACTTGTTACATGTCTTACTTCATTGTATCAGTTCTAAGAGTACTTCATGGGAGCAATTTGGATCTAATATAGCATCTGCATTAGTGGGATTGGCTACAAATCATATCTTCAACTTTTCAAGACTCATTCTAGATGGTATGCTATCTCACATTTCTAATGGATCACCCTGGTTAATGTATCCAAGATTTATTCAAGTTTTCTTGAATAAACAACTTCATGATGTACCAAAGCCTTCGAGCTTATTACCCGTTGTGGTATACTCTGCAAAGATATTCACCTTCATGGCCAGGAAGAGTGATAGGTTTTCTGGAAGGAACACTCCTTTGACTACTTCTATGATGGAGATTGTTCAAGAAGTTAGAGATGAGGCTGCTGCAAGTCAAGAAAGAGAAGGTACTGCATCAATTCAAGGTACTGCTTCTCAACATACTGCTTCTTCACAAGGTACTGCTACACCAGCAGGTACTGCAGATTCACCTACACCATCTCCACAAGATACTGCACCTGCTGAGTCAGAAACCGAAATCAACCCACCATCATCTGGAGGAGATGCAGGCGATATACCTCCTGAGGGATTGGTTCTGGATAATTATGTTTTGACAAGGGAGTTGGTCAGATTGAAGAAAGCTATTGAAGCTCAGGCTGCACAACTAGTGGAGATGAAGACCAAGTTTAGAAGATTAAAGACTTTTGTATGGCCTTTGGTTCAACATCACAGGTTATGGGTTAAGTCACAAAAGAGGCAAGGGAAGACGTTTAAGAAGACTTTCAAAGGCAAAAAGGTTCAACAGCAGTCTTCATTCCAATTGGGGAGGAATCTGGAGCAAGATAATTTGAAAGAAGATGCTGAGATTCATGCAGATAAAGAAGATGAACCTCAAACTACTGAAGCACAAGTAAATATTGAAAGTACTGAGCCTGAAGGAACTGGAGTTCAAAGTACTGGTGTACAAAGTACTGATGATCAAGGTGCTGGTGATCAAGGTACTGTTGCTCTTCAAGGAACATACAGACAAGAGCCAATAACACCAAGGACTCTAGATTTTGAAGACGAAGCTGGTCCTTCAACAATCCTACAAGAAGAGGAAGCTGATACACCCATGGTAGAGCATACTGCAAGTGATGATGAGACAGTTGCTCAAATTTTGCAAAATCTATCAAGACCGAGGGGTGTTAGTATTCCAGGAGTTGCTGAAGAACAACCTCAAGCTTCTCAACCAGTTTTAGATTCAAAGAACAAAGGCAAAGGCAAATTGGTAGAAACAAAGAAGAAAAAGAAGATGACTTTGGCAGAGCTAAGAGCTATTGAAGTGGCTAGGAATGAAGAAGTTGCTAAGAAGTTTCAAGCTGAATATGATGCTGAGGTTGCTTTACCAGTCCAGGAACCTGAACCTGCTATACCAGAAAAGCAACATGTTCCTGTTATACCAAGAAGACCAAGTATTGCTAAGGAAAGAAATGCCATGATGGCTTATCGAAAGGGTCAAGGATATACTTGGATTACGTTTGAAGTATTTTGAGATGAAACAATTGTATGAATTGGTTAGAGAAGCTTATCAAAAGCAAGTTGATAGTATTATTTCTTTTAAAGATGATGATAAGCTGAAGGAGGATGCTTGCAAAGGAAGCTTAAAGAGAAAAAGAACAACTGAAGATAAACAGCCATCAGAGAAGGTAGAATTAAGATCAGATACAGTTGATGAGCTGAGAAATTACTTAAGAGTTGTAGACTTTGAGTATCCTAAGTCTAAAGATGTTGCAGAAAAGAAAAAGTCAAAGATATATACATTTGAAGTCATAAAATCAAAGGATGGAGATTATTTGATGTTCCATAGAGAAGATGAGAGTTTCAGAGTGTTTAATTTGCTATGGGACATATTGCACATCATCAACAGAGAGGATTTGTGGCATTTATACCAACTGGTGCAAGAATATTTTGAACACATTCCATCAGAAGGAATTGGTTTAGTCTTGCTTGGAGACCTCACAACTATCTGGGAAACTGAAGAAACAAGCACTGGTGAAATCTGGAACAACCAAGAAGTCTGGGAGATTACCAGCTGGAGAATCTTTGAAGAATCTGGAGTGCATGTTATGGAGCTAGAAGATGGAACAATGATTCATATGTTAGCAGAAAGAAGATATCCGGTTACATCAAATCTTATGAGAAGAATGCTAGATCATGGTATGGAGGTTGAAGAGGATAATGAAACTGCTCTTATGGTCATCGAATTGTTTATTAGATGGACAACTATGGCTGATGATGATGCATAAATACTAGAATAATTCTTAATTGTAAAATTTTTGAAAAATCAGTACTTTATTCAAAGTACTGCTGGACAAAAAGTACTTTAACCAAAGTACTGCTTGTAGCACAAAACCAGTAAATGATTTTAAAAAGAAAACTTTTGTTAAGTGTAAAATTCTTTTGAAACAAAAGTTAACAGCAACAAATGGTTTTTGAGATGGTTACAACAAAAGGTTATCAGTTCACCATGTTTAACAAAAGGACTGGCTAATCCATGAGCAAACGGCTCTGGTAAAGATATCTCAAATCCGTTATATAGTTGACAACTTGCTAATAAGTTGTATGGTAATCAACTCACCATATCAGCAAATGTAAAGAGTTTGCTAGCCCACAAGAAAAATGGCTTGTGGTAAAGGCTGTGGAAAAACCATTTATATGGTAATTGGTTCACCATGGTTGCAAGAACTAACTAGTCCAAAAGGGTACGGCTTTTGGTAAAGACAAAAGAAATCCGTTGATAGCTAATGATTTGCTAAAAGTCATATGGTTATCAATGTACCATGGTTTTACACACCTAAACATTGGCTACTCCAGAGTTAATGGCTTTGTGATAACGCTACACGCGTCGTTCGGGGTCAAAGGAACTTCTTTTTCGTCAAGCAAGTTTTTCAACACCCTAGGCAGTGAACCTAATCGTTGTAGTGTAGTATTAGGGTAAGCCACGGGAATTGATATCGTTCTCTAGGGGAATAGGAATGCTAGTGAGAAGTTACTACGCTAAGGTTGAGGTTGAGGAAGATTATTTTTTATCTTTTTATGTTTTTTAGGAAAATGGAAAAGGTACGAATCTCGGGGTTTGGATTTGGGGGTTGGTATTTCTACCGATTACTTCTACTTGTCTAATTATCTAAACTAAGGTGTATGTAGTCTATGTCTAATTATTGTGTGCTTGTATGATGATTTAAAGATGTGTTTACTTAGGTTTTATTACTCCTTAATTATCTCCTATTGATGGTTGAATTGCCACGTCCTTATTCTTAATCGCGTTGTGTGTCTAAGGTCGTAGGGTATGCGTTTATCCCTATCTCTTTGAAACTACCAAAGGTTAATGACTACAAAATCTCTAGGATTTATAAACTTTAACTCTAAGGTACTCTTTGGATGGTTTAGCCTACAATGACTCTAGGTACTATAAGCTAAGGTTCACAAAGATTAATCAAGCCTTAACTACACAACGAATGACCTATCGCAATACTAGATCATTAACAATTAAGATAAGAGACAACCAATCAATATTCAATAATTAAGTTTCATATTCTCTAAGCAAACACACAAGTAAATTAGCCGGACATGGAAAACATGCAAGCATACACACAAGTAATTGAAGACATAATTGAATTAATGAAGTAAAACATTTATATTGATGTAAGATAAGGTATGGAACCCTAAAATACTGTACAAGATAGCCTTGGTTCGGTTTAGGTTTTTACTCCAAAAGACTACACACTGAAAACTAAAAAATTCAGATTCTATATATAAGATTACAAATGCGACGGCATCACCTTATGATTTGTGACGCCGTCGGGTCGCCGTTATTAGGGTTTCGTCTTGGCCACGTTAGTCTTGCAACGGCGTCACCTTATGCTTGTGACGCTGTCCCCTTCAGTCTCTGACGTCGTCTAGATCAAATCTAGGTCGTCTGAGTTGCGACGCCCTGCTCTTTTACAACCTGAAGCCGTCACTTGAAAATAAGCAATTTGGCTACTGAGCCGTCACAAAAGTTGTCCGACGGTGTCACTGATTTGCACCTGACGCCGTCCCCTTCAGCTCCAGCAGCCTGAGTGGCTCGATTCTTGACTTTGGCCATTTTCTTCGTATATTCGCGCCTTTTCGTCCGAATAAGTGTCATTCCATCATTTTGCCTTCAAGATACCTAAAAAGTGAAAAGGAACGATATTAAGTAATAACGGATACAAAAGTGATCAAATAAGGGCTTAAACGACCCCTCAAAAAGGTACATTTTAAAACCTTATCAAATATCCCTACACTTGGTATTTGCTTGTCCTCAAGCAAATGTGCTTTTAGCCAATTAATTTATAAGTTAGGGGTCATGAAGCATTGGTTTAAAACAATCCACAACACATATAAGCCCCGAAAAAGTCATAACAAGCACGGAAATTACATACTAGCACCTCACATGGGGTGTTTGGATACTCTCATCTCTCGGTTGTATATGAAATATAACAAGTTGGAAATAGAAGATAAACACTCATTAACCGGTCCTAGTACATAGATTACCATAGGCTTCAGATTAGATCAAACCTCCATCGCTTTGGCGTAAGCACCTAGTAAAGACTGTCAAAGAGGTCTTTTAAAGGGTTGTAATGTTAGGCTTACGGTAGGGAAACAAAGGGTTTGGTAGGATAGGCTATTTAGTGGTGGCAATTCAAAAATCTTTATGTTACAAGCATGCGAATAATGGCGTTGCTAAGCCAAGACTCGACACTCTAGACTCTAGATAACTAAAATAAATATACATAAATTTAAAGATAGATGTAGGATGGTAGCCCGTATGTTTTTTTTTCCATACACTTTTACTCTACCATCCTCTACGATAACATCAAAATGATAGGGATTTATAGGCACATCCCTACACTTGAGTTTTTATTACTCTAACACTAATATGACCCGAATTGAAAAGATCAAAACACTTGGAGTACATTATTATGCAAATAAAGGGAATTTGAATTTAACGTTCCCTTCTCGTCATTTCATAAACTTTAACTTTTCCCATGAGTCCCAATCGTCCCAAAACTGTGTACAAAGGATATGACTCGACTTAGCAACTTATGAAAGCAACTAGATAATTGAACTAAGGGTTTAGGGTGATAACAATAATGCACTAAAAGTGAGTGCATACAAGGTAGGCTAAGGCGATTTGGGTGTACATTTGGGGGTGGGGTGTAAACAATGCTCTTCATTAATATTCCGGAAAACCGAAACATCACGAGAACCGCGAAAGGGATAGGCTCAGAGGGGTTAACTAGGGGTATCGTGTACTAAAAGTTAGTACAACACAAAGGTGTGGGGGAATTACTCAACCGATGTGGAAAAAGTAATTATATTACGGGTATCAAACAAGGGTTATCCTAATGCCTCTTATCATTTAGTTATTCCTAACTACACAAGTGTAATCTTACTAGCGATCTCAGGATGCATCACAAAACAAGTTCTAGAATCTATTATACTACCGTTTCACACACTAAGCATTAAAGATGAATGCTTTAATTCCTACTAATCTAAGGAATTTTGGGTGGAATTTAGGTGGTAAAGGGTTTTTGTGCTAGTCATGCAACTTCCTATCCATGAGACGCTTTTGTTAAGACTAATGGCCCACTCCTATATGTCATGAAAAATTAAAAATTTGGTGCCAAAATTACCCTAACCGACATTTTCTCATGGTTTATTATGCAAATGCAATTGGACAAGCAAATAGGCAAGGATAAGCATAGTTTCAAAGTTCCCGTTTTATTTTCCCTCCCTACACTTAAACTGAACATTGTCCCCAATGTTACCAGAAAGTATCAAAGTTATGATAATAGAAGGTAATAAAAAACGAAAGAAACTAATACTCCCCTGATTAGCTCGGTAGGATCCGGGTAAAGTGGTGGTTACATCTTTCTTCAAGAAGAACATTTGCGTGAAAAGCTCCTTCTCATCTTATGTATCTTCTTCTTGGTAAATTAAACCTGCACACTTGAAGAAAACAAATGAAACCTTCGCGTAAAATAGGCGGTGATAATATACATAGGACTCTACTAAACTAGGATATAATGCTTGTGGAATGGTTGTTTACAGAATTTCTGGAAAATTAAGACCTGGAAAATTCCAAAAAAATGATAAGCAGCTCAGAAAATGAGAAAAAGTTATCAGTTATTTTTGCTCCTTCCGCCGTCGATTTAGCGATCCGACCGTCAGGTTATCCTGACAAAACTGGTCTGTGATTTTTGGAAAAATTGGAAAATTTACATCTTTAGAATCTGGAAAACTTTCTGCAAAACATCCATTATGACTCGATACAAGCATTTGACTCGAACAAACACACATGTATATCTTTTAATTAATTGAAATTCTCATGTTTACGTTTCTTTTGAAAACGTGTGTAATCCTCCTTACACTTATCCCTTATGTAAAATACATTTATATGTAATTAAGACGAGGTTAAAGACAAAATAAAGCATTTTTACAAATTTAAACATGAGAATAAACAATCAAAAAAATATATATAACACAAACAAGCAAACAATTAAGCATGGGTTGCCTCCCACGAAGCGCTTTTCTTTATTTATGAGTCTTGTAGCTAGACTCGTAGTCGTGCCCCTACGTGACTTCATTACCGTCACCTTCTTCCAAAACAATATCTTCATCGTTGACCATTTCATTATTGTCCAACTGATAATGTTTCACACGTTTCCCATTTACGGTAAATTCCCTTCCATCATGGTCTAGTAGCACCATAGCCCCATTGTTCATTTGCCCCTTCACTGAAAAAGGTCCATACCATCTTGATTTGAGTTTTCCTGGAAATAATCTCAGTCTTGAACTATACAAGAGCACCTTATCTCCTTCCAAAAACTCTTTAGTATTCTTTATTCTTTGATCATGCCATTTCTTTGCCCTCTCTTTGTATGTGATCGACGATTCATAAGCTTCAAGTCTTAGTTCATCCAGTTCTTTAAGTTGTAAGAACCTATTTGACCCTGCCTCAGAATAATCCATATTACAAGCCTTAAGTGCCCAGTACGCCTTCTGCTCAAGTTCAATAGGGAGGTGGCATGCTTTCCCGTATACCAAGCGAAAAGGGGTTGTTCCGATAGATGTCTTGTAAGCGGTTCAATGCCCAGAGTGCCTCATCCAGTTTGAATGCCCAATCTTTTCTATTCTGGTGGACCATTTTTTCAAGTATCCGCTTTAATGCTCTATTTGTGTTTTCTACTTGTCCATTCGTCTGAGGATGATATGCAGTAGAAAATCTATGCGGAACGCCATACTTCTTCATTACCTTCTCCATTTGAGCATTGCAAAAGTGGGTTCCTCTATCACTAATCAATGCCTTGGGAATCCCGAATCGTGCGAAGAGCTTTTTAAGAAAATGAATGACTACCCTCGCATCATTAGTTCTAAGGGCTTGGGCCTCCACCCATTTGGATACATAGTCGATAGCTACGAGAATGTATTCATTTCCTCCGGATGATGGAAAAGGTCCCATGAAGTCTATACCCCAAACATCGAATATTTCGCAGACCTGGATATAATTCTGAGGCAATTCATCCCTTCGCGAGATGTTTCCCGATCGTTGGCATGCATCACACATTTGAACCAATCTTTTTAACGTCTCGAAAGATAGTAGGCCAGTAGAACCCGGCATCGAAAACCTTCCGTGCCGTGACATTTACACCGTGATATCCCCAGATGGTCCCGCATGGCATTCTTTCAGAACTCGATCAATCTCCCTTCCGGCCACGCAACGCCGAATGATCTGATCGGGGCATATGCGAAATAGGAAGGGTTCATCCCAGAAGTAATGTTTTAGTGTGGTTAAGAATTTTCTCTTATCTTGCTTGGTCATGTAATTTGGCAAAACCCTACTTGACAGATAGTTAGCATAATCCGCATACCATGGCTCAATTTCCTTAATGGCCATTAGCCGTTCCTCGGGAAAAGAGTCGCAAATCTCAGTATAGTCCAATTTTTCAAGATAAGGGTTTTCCAAGCGTGACAGATGATCAGCAGCAAGATTTTCAGCCCCCTTTTTATCTCTAATTTCAATGTCGAATTCTTGAAGTAATAGAATCCACCTAATGAGTCGGGGTTTTGCATCTTGCTTGGAAAACAAGTAGCGCAAGGCGGAATGATCAGTGAAGACGACAATCTTAGAAAGGACGATATATTGCCTGAACTTGTCGAAGGCAAAAACCACAGCCAAAAGCTCTTTCTCGGTAGTTGTGTAATTTTCTTGCGCAACATTCATGGTTTTGCTAGCATAGTAAATTGGTTGAAAATGCTTCTATTTTCTTTGGCCGAGCACGGCGCCTACAGCATAATCACTAGCATCGCACATGATTTCGAATGGCTGGGACCAATCAGGGGTGACCATTATTGGAGCCTGAGTGAGATCCTTCTTTAGCCGGTTGAATGCTTCTTTGCATTCTTCAGAAAAATAAAAAGGGGCATCCTTGACAAGAAGTTGGGTCATTGGTCGGGCAATTTTCAAAAAATCTTTAATAAACCTTCTATAAAAACCAGCATGACCTAGAAAGCTTCGAATGTCTTTAACGGTGGTAGGATAGGGGAGTTTGGATATCGCTTCGATTCTTGCTCTATCGACCTCAATTCCATTTCCAGAGACTTTATACCCTAAAACAATTCCTTCTCTTACCATGAAATGACATTTTTCCCAATTCAGGACCAAATTAGTTTCTTCACACCATTTCAACATCTTCCTAAGGTTGGAAAGACACAGGTCGAAGGAATTCCTAAATACCGAGAAATCATCCATGAAGACTGACATGCTGTCCTCAATTAATTCATGGAATATGGCCATCATATATCGTTGAAAGGTGGCGGGGGCGTTGCATAACCCGAAAGGCATTCGCTTGTAGGAAAACGTCCCGTATGGGCATGTAAACGTAGTCTTTTCTTGATCTTTAGGGGCAATGGGGATTTGGAAGTATCCTGAAAAGCCATCAAGGAAACAATATTACTCATGCCCGGCTAACCTTTCAAGCATTTGGTCAATGAATGGCAGAGGAAAATGATCTTTCCGGGTGGCATCATTTAACTTTCGTAAAGTCGGAACGCCAACGATAACCGTTCTTTGCGGCACTAAATCACCCTTTTCATTCTTTACAACCGTCATTCCTCCCTTTTTTGGAACCACTTGGACTGGGCTGACCCATGGGCTATCCGAAATGGGGTAGATAAGGCCGGCATCGAGGAGCTTGACGACCTCCTTCTTTACTACCTCTTTGATATTAGGGTTAACCCTCCTTTGCGTTTTAACGGTTGGTTTGTAATCTTCTTCCATGAGGATTTTATGAGTACAGAACGTAGAATCAATACCCTTAATGTCAGCAACACTCCATGCGATCACTCCTTTGTACTCTTTTAAAACTTCTAAGAGCTTCTCTTTCTATTCAATGGTCAGCGAAGAGCTTATGATGACAGGGAGTTGGTCCTTTCCTTGAAGGTAGGCATATTCTAAATGGCTCGGGAGATCTTTTAGTTCTAAGGTAGGGGGTTCCTTGATTGAAGGTTTTAGCTTGTTTTCTGGCTTTTGAAGCTCAAGGGGATCAATTTCCTCCCTACGCGGGTAAAAGGAAACAGCTCTAACCATCTCGATTTCCTTATCATTGTATATTGTGTTGTTATCATCATTCATGAATTCGTGTAGTAGATACTCATCAATGCAGCTATCTATGTCATCAACAAATTCATCAACTTCCTCAACAAAATAAATAGGGTGATCATAGGAGGAGGAGTGACTCATAGAATCCTTGATGTCAAAGGTTAAGCTCTCGGACCCCACTCGTAAAGTGAGTTTACCATCATGAACATCGATAATGGCATGAGCTGTAGCCAAGAAAGGTCTTCCATGGATTATTGGGACTGAGTTATCTTCCTCCATTTCTAAAATCACGAAATCCATTGGAAACTTGAATTCTCCTACCCTTACCAGAACATTTTCACAAACTCCAATAGGATATTTGATTGATCGATCAGCTAACTGAATACTCATTCTAGTTGGTTTCAGCCACTGAATATCGAGTTTGAGGAACAAGGAATGAGGCATCAGGTTAATGCTTGCCCCAAGATCCACCAAGGCGTTTTTCATAGCGCCCTATAGAGCAAGGAATGGTGAAACTTCCTGGATCTTCTTTCTTCTTGAGCAGGCCTTTCTGGATGATAGCCGAGCACTCTTCTCCTAATGATATCAACCCTTCAAGTTTATTTCGATTAGATATTATCCTCTTGAAGTATTTGCTATGTTTAAGGATATGATAGAATACATCGAGAAGTGGTATGTTGATGGAAGCCCATTTTAAGTAAGAAAATATTCTCTCATTGTCTTCTTCAGCCTTTTGATTCCTTAGACGCGAGGGATAAGGAATCCGTGCGAGAGTTGATTCTTTGGCAGTCTTGGTGTTTGTGGAGGGATCGTGAAGGGGTTCAGGAATTGCTTCGTTTCTTGACGCGGGCTCCCTGGTGGTGGGATTCTGGTCAGGGTATGGGGGATCTTTGGTAGTAATTCCTGACCGAGTAGTGATGGCACAAGTTGGATCGTGATGGATTAGGCCAAGTTCGCTTATTCTTTTGTGGAGCTCGGCGAATTGACTCTGTTAATACAAATAAGCCGGTAAAAACGTCTATTTATATTTTACGATCTTCTAATGTTTTGTCGATAACAAACGTAAAATTATTTTAACGAAACAAATAGAATACGTAAATAGTTTGAGTTAATAGTTCCCTAACACACTTACGTTTTCACATAAAACACTAAAACAAGTATAAGTGATTTTATGATTTAGATATATATGTACAACAACTAGTGTTTACATATTGGGTTAACATATGCTTAGACTAAGTATACAAAAATGGGTAAAAACAAGTATATACTAAATGGGTAAAAACAAGTATATACTAAATGGGTAAAAACTAGCAAATGGTATTGACCCATAACCCATGGTTTTATATATACCACTTAACCAAGTTCATTGTATCTTGAAAGAAAACCATGGATCAACCCATGACCCATGACCCATAACCAAAAATACCCATGGGCAAAGAGGAGCGTTTCACGGATCCCTAGCTTTGTGCTAGTCGGATCCCAAGTGGAAGGGATCCGTGGGATCCTGGGAACAGTAGAGAATTTTCTCTATAAATAGAGAGCCATTTGTTCCTTTCTACTCATCACTTTACACACATACTTCCCCAAGTATTCTAACCCTCTAACCTCATATCTAAGTGATCTATGTAGTTTGTCTTTTGTTTTTTTTTGTGATCTTCTAGGTTCCTCTTAAAGGCAAGATCACCACTTCTTGAAGACGAGCAAGCTCAAGTCCATGAGTTGCCATGCTTCGTCATCATCAAGACAACTAAGGTTCTCTTGTTGATAGTTCTTCCTTTCTCCATAGATGTTGGGTTGAAGGCATTAGTGAAGAATGCCGAAAGTGTCAAGATGAAAGCATTAGTGAAAGATGCTCTTCATCCGTGTCAAAGCATTAGTGAAGAATGCTAAAGGTGTCAAGATGAAGGCATTAGTGAAGGGTTCCAAGCTTTGTGTCAAAGGAATTAGTGAAGGATGCCGAAGAATCAAATCAAGTCGCATTTGGAAAGAATGCCTAGGTCGTATAATCGATGAGGTGCATCGTTATACATATAAGTATTTGTTTATTTCCAAGGATGGTGATATCCTTGATGATGGTGTAACAAGGAGTTGATCTCCTTGATATTAGGTGTTGTGTTGTGAAGGGTAGTAGTTCCTCTATAGTAATGGAACTAGGTGCTTAGCCTAGTACCTAATAATAGCACCTAATAAAGGGTAGGCGATGTTGTGATAGGATTAGTTCTCCTTGGTGTGAAAGAACTCGGTGGTTAGCTTAGCACCGTATAAAGTAGCGACGTTGTGTTAGGTGTGGTTCGCCTTGGTGTGAAGGAACTCGGTATTTAGCTTTGTACCGAAAAATGGTTAAGCGACGTTGTGAAGGCTTCTCCCTTTAAGAAGATTGGTGTAGTGATTACGAACTCTCGGAAGGGTGACTCGGGGGTGGAGTAGGCAAGGAAGGTGTCCTTGTAGCCGAACCACTATAAATAACTTGTGTCGTGGTGATGTGCTTCTTACTCTTTATCTTTCATTATACTTTTATATATCTATCTATCACCGTCCAACATAAACAACCAAATAGAAGGACATAAGTCGATCTAAATAATTAAAAGGAAGTTTTTAATTGGTAAAACTATTCAACCCCCCCCCCCTTCTAGTTTTCCACAATTGGCATCAGAGCTTCGTTACCAAGTTTCTTAGAGTTTGTTGTATTTTAAAAACTTGATACGATCCATGTATGTTTGAAAACTACAAAGAAGGATTATTTTTGTCATATTTTAAAATCATTATATTGTTTATTGTTGGACGATGATAGAATGCTCTAATTTTTTTTCGTAGCATTATCCATACTTGGAATTAGAGTTACCAAGAAGATCATAAAGAATTTATCTAAATATTTCTTTTCGCAAAAAGAATGTTTAGTAGTCTTACAACATTAATCTGGAGATTCCAACAAGATCACAAAACATCTAAATACTTCTTTTCTTAAAATGAATATTTGGCAAAGGTATGATCTTTAATTACTTACCTTATTGTTATTATTAAAATCTTAGTTGCATGATTTACTAGTTATTGTTCTAGTAGTTATGCATATTATAGTCATCATCAAATTAGTATTCTCCGACTTATTTGTATAGACCACATTACCAACTCATAATAATGATATCTTGGGTATTTGATAAACATTATCATTATTCATCACAAAAGGATTTATTGACACTCCATCTACGTCAATAAAAATCTATGTGAAACTTCTTACATTATAATAAAATGGGATTTTATTATAATATTTGAAAAATAATTCCCATAGAATTATGACCAATTCTTTAAAAGGAAACTACGTCAAATAAGATTAGCTTAGCATCGTCAAAACATCAACCACAAGTTTTAGAACCTAAAACATCAAAACTTTAGGCGCTTTAGAACTCCCAAACCAAAGGTATCAAGGAATGCTTGACCTAATTTTTGTTGTCATGCCGGATCCCTGGACTTACACTAGCCGGATCCCAAATAGAGAGGATCCGAGATCCGCGCAGAAGACGACTTAAATAAAAGAATGATCACTTTGTGGATGTTCCACAAACTACTCCCTTAAAGACTCGCTGAACAAAAACCTTACTATTGTTCACAGGAGCAACTTGATCATCTCTCTCAAGCATAACAATCACTTGTGTAATTATAATCGTCACTACATTGTTGATTTCATTCTTTGATTACTAGGATTACAAGTTATTCATTTTAGAGGTTGGGTTCAAATGGGTTTGTCATAATTTGTTACCACATTGTTTTCTAAGATAACCCAAATCAAAGAATTAACATTGTTAATACAAATTAAACTCATTTCTTGAATTCAATAAAAATGAATTGAGCAAAATTGTGATCAAACCCTCAAGGTTACTATTCATAATTAACACAACATTGTGGTTGTATTGTTTAGGAACAATCATGCCAAGCAACAAGCAACAAGATTACCAAGACCGCCTTTACATACCCATGTATCATAGAAAAGATGGATTAAGTCCGGATGATTGGAAAGCCTTTAAGTTGCTTGAAGGAGACTCTTTCCAAGGTAGAGTTGTTGAACCATCATTTATTGCAAATACCGACATAAGGGAAGTATTTGAAACTATTGGGTTTGATTGTTTATTGGATATAAACGAGCAAATTTGCTCGGTCTTTGTGCTTGAATTCACAAGACAATGGGTATAATTAGAAATGATGATGGGTCCATCTCAATTGAATTCACCATCAATGAGCGAGAGTTTAGTCTTTCACTTATAGAGTGTGGAAGAATTATAGGGGTTCCGTATCAAGGTGTTTGTATGTACTCTAATGAATGGTCTTTGGAACAACTACACACAATGGTTGATCATCATGACATTTATCAACATAACAATCGAATACGGTAAGAGACACCGTGTTTTTGCCAAGAGCATCCCCATCAAGGGTTACTAGGAAATCGAAAGTGATCTATAGGGATCCTTTCAAAATGGAGCTCTGGAGATGTACCGTTGTATAGAAAATGGGAATATGTGATTAGAGAGAAAGTGGTGTGTCTAGTAGGAAACAAGGATCACCCCAACGCATGTCTAAGCTTCATGATCTATTGTCTAGTGACCGAAACTCGCTTCAACATTGCCTACTACATGGTCAAGAGAATGGCAAGTGTTAGAAGCATGGACAAGATGGTGCTTCCGTATGCAATGCTTCTAACCCGTCTTGCCAAATTCATCTTTGCATTAGACCCTTCCCACAATCCTTGGATCATAGCTTTTGCAATAAGGTTATGGTACCATTAACCGAGGATAGAACAACAAGGTTTATGGTGGAAGGCAAGCCACCCACCCATGGATTCCTCGGACGAAGGGAGAGGCAAGGAAAAGGTGAAGGAAGTAGTAGCAACCCACTTGATAATATCGATCTTGACCCCTTGGACTACATTAACCAATTGCCAAACATCCCTAATGAATCACTCGAATGGCAACAAACCAAGGGAATCTTCAAATGCTTCGCCAATTTCTTAAGGAAGAAGAAGTGAAGATAGTTTGATAAAGAGTGGAGGATGGGTGAAGAAGTGAAGGAGGAAAAGAAAGGTAAGGTCTTAGGACTCTAGTGTATGATAAACAATTTCAAACAATGGTTTGTAAACACTTTAAATTATGCTCGTAGTATGTAGGTATTGCCATATCTTGGCACTAAACAATCCTAAGTTAGGTATTTGGAAAATGAGATTTTACGACCCCTTGAGTGGTCGTCGTCACTCATTCTAGGAATTTTAGCTCTTCCTACCTTGATATACACTATATTAGTTGTGTTATTGCATTTAGTCCCCATAGAATATAAAGTGCAAAGTTGCACATTTCCTGAAAGCTCTCACGATGTCTGGTTGGATCCCACTTTTGAACTAGCGGGATCCCATAAGGGGCGGGATCCGTGGTATCTGTTATGCAATACAGATTTGGCTACATCAAAATAGTCTACTAGATCACCTAGAACAAGTCAAACATAAGATACAAGAACCAACTAAGTCCTTCTCAAATAGTTTAAAACCTCACTCTCATCCATGGATTATCTAGAATATCTTTTCGAAATATCTTTGATTTATCAACAAGTCAAAACTCACCATAATTCCGCTCCAACACTCACACAACATCTATCACGTTTGATAGCACTTAGTTTGGCCTATCCTTCAATTTTAGCAAATTGATCTCAATCATCTTTGACTCAAAATTAGGCTCCAAAATTAGTTTTTCATTTCTTTCTATTTTTAAAGATTTTAGTAAATTCTTCTGGGACATCATCGGCTTCTAGGACTTGCTATCACCATTTCTCCACATCAAATTAAACGGAATCCTTGTCAAACATATAGTTAGACTACCCAAGGTTAAATTTTATTGGCCAAAACCATCATTAAGCACCATTACTTGTTATGGTTGAGGATTTGAGATATCCAACAACTAAAGACTTCAAAATTAAGTCAAAACCTCGAAATCCATTAATAATAAACCTTAGAAAAGCATAATGATTCCACCTAAACCCGTCGATAGCCGGATCCCGGTCTTTAACCGGCGGATCCTGTTGAGAGGATGGGATCCGTAGATCAAAGCATATCGGCTCCTATATTCAAATTCATGTCACCTTTTGGTTCTCTAACCACTTTTAGCATACATTAATTGTCCTCCTAGAGCTGATCAAAACCTCAAGAGCATGCTTAGTCTTATAAGTGGCCAAGTATTTAATTTCCAAATTCAAATTATCCTTTATAAACCAAACAACCTTAGGTTTATGGCATCATCCTCAATTACCTTTCAAAAATCAGCAATTAGAAGCTCACATTAGCATCTTCATCACCAAGACTAAGGCTCCTAGCAACAACTCTTCAAACTTAGGATCATCCAAAAGAAAGGGTCAAATGATCCATGAAATTTCATCCACCGAAACATCTCCCATTAGAGATAATGACACTAAATCCCAGACTCATCAAACCCATCCAACAAAAGCTAAGAGAACCGGGATTAGCATCAAACCCTGAACTAGAAAAGGATCATCTAGTTCTAAACCAAACATGGCTAGTTCTAGCAAGCCATCAAAACCATCATTCATTGAGCATGGACTACACTCTTTGAATGAGCCTCTCCCTCACCCAAAAATCTATTCATTATTCCATTCACCACCAAGAACCTCCCATTCACCAACCTTTTCATTTAATCGAGAACCACCTATAACACCAACTAGTCCATCAAGGGAGACAAGGAACAACCTTGATCATATGGAAGAAGTTCCATTACCACCCTCATTTTTAGAACCTCTTCCTACTTCTCAAAATGAAGACCCACAAACACACATTGAGCCTCCTCAAATATCCATTTCCCTCCGGGTCCAAACCAAGACAATAATTGCCCAAATTGTCTAAAAAACTCAAGGACTTGTTCAAGAAGTGCAATAGAATACATTTCATATTTAATAATCTTCTTTCAAAGTTGGATCAATTCAACAAGTCCACTCATCCCTAGACTCAAGCACATTGTGCATTTAAGTCTAGTAATTAGTTAGCATTAGTAGTATTTGTATGGCTAAGTTCATTCTCTTAGTTTTAGAGATTTGGTTGTTTATCTCTTGTTTTATTGAATGAATACTTATATGCTATGATTATTTTGGGTGTTGTGCTTGTTACATTGCACATATATCTCATTTCCTCGTTAGCATTGCTTGACATTTCTTCATCTTGAAGAAACTATCAACAAAGGGATCCTCAAAATACCTAACGGATCCCTCCAGAAGGGAACCGTGGGATCCGTGGATCGGCACAAATTTCTACTAACTTGAGTTTTTTGCGAGTTATGCACTATGTTTTCTAACCTTTACTTTGTAGATTTTCAAAATAACACATGAAGATTTTGACACCATAAAGCTAGGGGAGCTTTGTGTCAAACGAAATTGCAAAAACATTTGCAACTTAATCCGATTTTGGACTATACTTCATGACACCCCATTGCAACTTTGCAATCTTCAAGGGGAAGCACGTTTTCGTCACCGACGAACCATTTGCAAACTTAATTGCAAACACAATTAGTTTATTTCGTCATGACCTTGGCGCCCTTTCAAAGGGATGGACTCGTCAAGGGGAGTTAAGACGAGTACCATTTCCGTCACTTGCTCTCTTTACATTTTTTTAACATACCTTTTCTTATAAAAATTGTGTTAGTTTCTTTTAACACTTTTTATTTCGACAAAAGGGAGAAGAAAGTAAAACTACAAATTCAAACTTTTCTGATTTTAGCTTTTTCCTTAAAATAATTTTATATTTTGTCATCAACAAAAAGGGGGAGATTGTTAATACAAATAAGCCGTAAAAACGTTTATTTATATTTTTACGATCTTCTAATGTTTTGTCGATAACAAACGTAAAATCATTTTAACGAAACAAATAGAATACGTAAATAGTTTGAGTTAATAGTTCCCTAACACACTTACGTTTTCACATAAAACACTAAAACAAGTATAAGTGATTTTATGATTTAGATACATATGTACAACAACTAGTGTTTACATATTGGGTTAACATATTCTTAGACTAAGTATACTAAAATGGGTAAAAGCAAGTATATACTAAATGGGTAAAAACAAGTATATACTAAATGGGTAAAAACTAGCAAATGGTATTGACCCATAACCCATGGTTTTATATATACCACTTAACCAAGTTCATTGTATCTTGAAAGAAAACCATGGATCAACCTATAACCCATGACCCATGACCAATAACCAAAAATACCCATGGGCAAAGAGGAGCGTTCCACGGATCCCTAGCTTTGTGCTAGCCGGTTCCCAAGTGGAAGGGATCCGTGGATCCGGGAAAGTAGAGAATTTTCTCTATAAATAGAGAGCCATTTTTTCCTTTCTACTCATCACTTTACACACATACTTCCCCAAGTATTCTAACCCTCTAACCTCAGATCTGAGTGATCTATGTAGTTTGTCTTTTGTTTTTGTGTGATCTTCTAGGTTCCTCTTAAAGGCAAGATCACCACTTCTTGAAGACGAGCAAGCTCAAGTCCATGAGTTGCCATGCTTCGTCAACATCAAGACAACTAAAGTTCTCTTGTTGATAGGTCTTCCTTTATCCCTAGATGTTGGGTTGAAGGCATTAGTGAAGAATGCCAAAAGTGTCAAGATGAAAGCATTAGTGAAAGATGCTCTTCATCCATGTCAAAGCATTAGTGAAGAATGCTAAAGGTGTCAAGACGAAGGCATTAGTAAAGGGTGCCAAGCGTTGTGTCAAAGGCATTAGTGAAGGATGCCGAAGAATCAAATCAAGTAGCATTTTGGAAGAATGCCTGGAGTGTATAATCGATGAGGTGCATCGTTATACATATAAGTATTTGTTTATTTCCAAGGATGGTGATATCCTTGATGATGGTGTAACAAGGAGTTGATCTCTTTGATATTAGGTGTTGTGTTGTGAAGGGTAGTAGTTCCTCCATAGTAATGGAACTAGGTGCTTAGCCTAGTACATAATAAAGGGTAGGCGACGTTGTGATAGGATTAGTTCTCCTTGGTGTGATAGGATTAGTTCTCCTTGGTGTGAAAGAACTCGGTGGTTAGCCTAGCAACGTATAAAGGGTAGGCGACGTTGTGTTAGGTGTGGTTCGGCTTGGTGTGAAGGAACTCGGTATTTAGCTTTGTACCGGAAAAAGGTTAAGCGGCGTTGTGAAATATAAGGAGATTGGTGTAGTGATTACGAACTCGAGTAGGTGACTGGGGAGTGGAGTAGGGCAAGAAGGTGTCCTTGTAGAACCACTATAAATAACTTGTGTGGTGATGTTTTCTTACTCTTTATCTTTCATTATACTTTTATATATCTATCTATCACCGTCCAACATAAACAACCAAATAGATTGACATAAGTCGATCTAAATAATTAAAAGGATGTTTTTAATTGGTAAAACTATTCAACCCCCCCTTCTAGTTTTCCACAGACTCTCTAATTCAGCTTCTGCTCTTGAATAAATCCTTCAAGACCTTTCAGGAGTGTGGCCCCTTCTATGGTAAACTGGCGTTCTTTTTCAAAGGCATCACGGATGGTGTATTCAGATCCCTCCTGTCCTTCAGTCTTCCATTTCAGATTACCCCAAGGATTGCATTCATCGTTTTGATAGAATGTAAGAAGTGAAGGGTCATCATAAATATCATGACTAGAAAGGAAAACACTCTCTTGGCGTGTGTCATCACACTCATCACTCTCGTGTGGCCCTCCACAAATGTCGCATATAAGGTATGGGTTAAATAACCTTTTGGGTTCAAGATTTTGTGAGGTATGCAAGCTTCTCTTGTGCTTTCTTAATCCGATCATCGAGAGATGACAAGTTACTTGAGAAAGCAGAGATACCCATTGATTCTTGGCTCGTTGGGGTTGTCTTGGTATTGAACATATTCCTCACGGTTCCACCCTTCTTCCTTGATGAGATTATAAATTCTTCGGCGGTTGAGAAGTCAATCCCGATCCTTTTGGGAGACATTGTCGTAAAAGATTTGAACAAGCAACCAAAGGTTGATACCATGGTGTGGGGCTCGTTGAATGAGATCTTTGTAGAGTCGAGGAGTTAACGATAGATTCTCCATCCTGCGATGGAAGTGAAGAATTTTGCTCCTGACTAATGCAGTTCTTCCAGGGGGAAAGAACTTCTTAGTGAACTTGGTTGTGAGTTGTTCCCACGTGAAGATGGTCTTTGGAGGAAGCTTATCGAGCCATTCCTTGGTCTGTCCTTGATAAGAAAATGGGAAAAACCAGAGTCTAGATGTCTCCTTGGATGCCCCGTCGGCATGGATAGCATCAACAATTTTTAAAAATTGTTTGATGTGATGAATGGGATTTTATTTGTGGGGTCTATGGAATTGACATGCATTACGGATAAGCCAAATGTCGGAGGCATGCAACACCTCATCGACTTGTTGAAGAGAAGACAATGGCGGTAAATCAGGATGCAGAGGGAAAGAGTATTCCCCAGGGACTTTGCTTTAGGTGGATTGATGGGTCCATTGACCGGAGTAGCGGGAACTTCCTCGCTATGTTGGCTCAGATTGTCAATGTTGATGGTTTCAGGGGATTGGGGGGAATGAGTAGACTCTTCGTCAGTTGTGACTTCATCAAAGTTGATGGTAATGCCTTGAGGTTCTGAATCATGGAGAGCTTTCCTTCGCCTATTGAGCTCTCTTTCGGGTCTGCAAAAGGTTCAAGAAGGGTTCTGGTGGAACTGCGGGTTCTAAGTTGTCTAAGGGGATTGGTAGGGGGAAATGGTGGTGGGTTATCACCTTCCATGATGAAAAGTGATGGGGTTTACGAACAAAGGTCAGGAAGAAGGGGGATAGACTACGAGAAAGCCAAAAAAAATGGGAAAAAAGTCTTACTTTATAGGAATCAAGCAAGGAAACCTAAACGAGGTGGACTCCTAACTAGCAATTCTATTCACAGCACGTAAAACTTGATAGCTACGCTCGTTGAGGTCAAAGGAACTTCCTTTGTTGAGCGGTTTTTCAACACCCTAGGCAGTGAACCTAATCGTTGTAGTGTAGTATTAGGGTAAGCCACGGAATTGATATCGTTCTCTAGGGGAATAGGAATGCTAGTGAGAAGTTACTACGCTAAGGTTGGGGTTGAGGAAGATTATTTTTTATCTTTTTATGTTTTTATGGAAATGGAAAGGTACAATCTCGGGGTTTGGATTTGGGGTTGGTATTTCTCGATTACTTCTACTTGTCTAATTATCTAAACTAAGGTGTATGTAGTCTATGTCTAATTATTGTGTGCTCGTATGATGAATTAAAGATGTGTTTACAGGTTTTATTACTCCTTAATTATCTCCTATTGATGGTTGAATTGTCACGTCCTTATTCTTAATCGCGTTGTGTGTCTAAGTTAGTAGGGTATCGTTTATCCTATCTCTTTGAAACTACCAAGGTTAATGACTACAAAATCTCTAGGATTTATAAACTTTAACTCTAAGGTACTCTTCGGATAGTTTAGCCTACTATGACTCTAGGTACTATAAGCTAAGGTTCACAAAGATTAATCAAGCATTAACTACACAACGAATGACCTATCGCAATACTAGATCATTAACAATTAAGATAAGAGACAACCAATCAATATTCAATAATTAAGTTTCATATTCCCAAGCAAACACACAAGTAAATTAGCCGGACATAGAAAACATGCAAGCATACACACAAGTAATTGAAGACATAATTGAATTAATAAAGTAAAACACTTATCTTGATGTAAGATAGGGTATGAAACCCTAAAATCTTGTACAAGACAAACCTTCGTTCGGTTTAGGTTTTACTCAAAAGACTACGAAAACTAAAAATTGGATTCTATATATAAATTACAAATGCGGCCGCGTCACCTTATGATTTGTGGCGCCGTCGATTTGCGTTATTAGGGTTTCGTCTTGCCACGTTAGTCTTGCGGCAATCACCTTATGCTTGTGAAGCCGTCCTAGGTCTCGCGTCGTCGGATCAAATTTAGGCCGTCTGAGTTGCGATGCCCTACTCTTTTAAAACCTGAAGCCGTCACTTGAAAATAAGCAATTTGGCTATTGAGCCGTCACAAAGTTGTCCGAAGCGGCGTCACGTTCTTTGGGCCGTCGCCCGACTCAGCTGACACGAGTGTCTCGATTCTTGACTTTAGCCATTTTCTTCGTATATTCACGGCTTTTCGTCTGAATAAGTGTCATTCCAACATTTTGCCTTCAAGATACCTAAAAAGTGAAAAGGAACGATATTAAGTAATAACGGATACAAAAGTGATCAAATAAGGGCTTAAACGACCCCTCAAAAAGGTACATTTTAAAACCTTATCACTTTGGTAAAGAGCCATCAAAATCCATTAAAAATTTCAATGATTCACCTCTCACAGGAGTTTACACACCTGAAAGTGATGAGAATAGACTGAAACTTAATGAACTGATGTACAATTTCCCATATGTTGCTGAGTAGCTGAAAAGATGGAGCTTGCTGATTGTTGCTGTAAAGAATTACTGATAAAGACTACTTTGATGATGATAATACAAGCACAGTGAATACAAAGACAAAATTTGAATATAAAGAAACAATCTTTCCTTGAAGACAAAGATGTTAAAGATACAGATACAAATTTCTCAATATCCAGGAATTCTCCAACTGTGAATGTTTCAAATTGTTGCTTCAACAAATTTCTGTGCATCTTTTTGGAAGCATCATTACCTCCAAATCTCGTCTTGATAGCAGCCCATAGTTGTTTAGCATCCTTAGAATCATGAAATTTGAGTAAGTGACCATCAGGAATTGCAGACAACAATATGTTGAGACCCTTTTCTTGATTTCTTGTATTTCTGTGGTAAAGGCGATAGGTGGTTTAGGTTGTCCATGAATTTCTAGGGATGCAACTTCATTACCATTGACAATTACATTCCATAGTGCATGGTCTGTAATAGCAATGTCTTTATCATCTTCATGCTCCATAGATCGTTACTCTCCCTTGATGATAGAATTCGGTGAGGTGATGGATGGGGTGGTCTTCATCGACATCTTTAGGGTTTGTTGTTAAAAGCGGTTTTAAGGGTTTCTTAACTTACATCGGAGATTTCTCACAGGACTAATAATGCACAATAATTATTTGTTATTGAACAAGGTTTTCATTCACTAACACTAACTAATCTTAGACGTTTATATGAACACGTCTAGATAACTAAACTAACTAACTAAACTAATAACCTAGGCATTTACAAGACTATACGCCTAGGACACACACACACCTTTAAGTCGACTACATCTTGGAAGACTTGTATATAAAACCTACACCTATGTCCTCTTTATATACTAGAGGATTAGGGTTTACAAAATACTACAAAGGACTAATAGATAAAACTTCTTTTGCAAGCAAGTCCTTCTATCTTTTTGTAGGTTTCCTTCTCGTCGTATTAAGTCCCTCTTGTTTCATTCTTTTTGTCTTATCAACTCAAACGTATAATTCCCAACATAGTAGTTATGCATATGTATTCTATAAAATGTAAACACTATTACTTGTTTAGTGTTTTATATGAAAATGTAAGTGTGTTAGTAAACTATTGGCTCAAACCCATTTACGTATTTTATTTGTTTCATTAAAATGATTTTATGTTTGTTATCGACAAAACAATAGAAGATCGTAAAATATAAATAGTTTTTGACATTTGTATAACAATCTCCCCTTTTGTTGATGACAAAACATAAGATTATTTTAAGGAAAAACTAAAATTCATAAAAGTTTGAATTGGAGTTTTTACTCTCTTCTCCCCCTTTTTGTCATAACATAAAGAGCGTCGAAAAGAAACTAATACATTGTTTTAAGAAAAACGTGTGAAAAGTAGTAATATGAGAAATAGAGAGTAAGAGAAGAGAAGAATTCTCGTCTTAGCTCCCCACGTTGCTTTCCTTGTTGAGAGCGAAGTTGTTAGGAAGACTAAGCGAGTGTTTTGCAATTATGTTTGCAAATGGTTTCGTCTTTTGATGAACATGCTCCCCCTTGACGAGTGATCCCCTTTGTGAGGGCGTCAAGTGATAACGAAATCCTAAGTGAAAGTATTGCAAGTGTTTTTGTAATTTTTTGCTTTGACTAAAAGCTCCCCCTTGTTGAGGGTGTCAAAGTATTCATGTGTATTTTGAAAATCTACAAAACAAAGGTTAGAAAACAATTATATAATGCATAATTTCTTGCAAATGAGACTCAAATTAGTAAAAAAAAATGCTTCTGGTGCACGGATCCCACGGTTCCTCTTTGGGAAGGATCCGTCAAGGCAAAAGTCAGGGATTCGTAACCTGCATTCTCATGACAGCAATGTAGATATAAAATGTGATGTTAACATTAACAAGAGTTATGTATAAAGACACTAAACATATTTTCATAACCAAATAGCATACAACATGTAATATCATTCAATAAAATGAGAGAAATGATGTACATAACTCTATAACTAAGAAAATGATCCAAACATGAAGTATGATTCCTAATCAGTCTAAGTTAAGCTTAAGACTAGAACACCACTTGAATTCCTAAACTCAAGGATGTTTAGCTTTGTTGACCTCATCGTAACGTTCAAGGAGGTGATAGAACATGAAATGTAGCTGCGTCGCGTACCATGTACTAAACCTTCAACATTTTGACAATGATAACAATCTTTGTCATGGCTAGGGAATGGTGGTGGTAGGAAGGGAGTGGTTTGAGATGGAAGGTTGGGTTGAGGTTCCACAAAAGAAGAAGGGTTTTGTGGAGGTATGTTTGATGAAGTTGGAGGTGGTTCAACTAAGGATGCTTGTGGTGGTAGAGAGGTGTCTACTTCCATGTGATCCGGTTGTTGATTCCTCATAATCCAAAATGGACTATTTAAGGGTGATGGAGAAAAGGATATTGGTGCTAGTGTTGTTTCAACACCATGGTTTTGTTGTTGAGCTATTCTCTCAATTGAGGAGAATGTTGGCAATGGTGGAGGATAAGATGGCCTAGAAGGCAAGTCCTCTAAATTGTAGAGGTGTGGAGTGGTGAAGTATGTGGATCTAGGCACTAAGGGTGATGGTTTAGTTGAAATAGGGGTGTTTGGTTTAGGAGGTATAGTAGTGTTTGGCAAGCGTAGTTTTGTGGGAACAATCCTTTTAGAGATTGGTTTGATTGGTTGAGTTGGTTGAGAGGGAATTCTAGCGTTTACGGTTTTAACGGGTGATGATTTGGTTGAAGAGATTTCGTGGACAACCCGATCAAGTTTCTTGGGAGGTCCTTTAGTGGATGAGTTAGCACTAGGGGCTTTCCTCATGATGAAATAAAAAATAGATAGTAAGATAAAGGCTTTTAGCTGCTGAGAACGAGGGTATGAATGGTGACTTAGAAGTACTAACAAAGAGGTTTATAAAGGGAAGGAATTCATAAGTGAATTTAAAGCCTAAGCCACTAAGATTCTTCAAATTGCAATGATTTGTATGCACAAGAGTCAACTACAGAGTTGAACTGATCTAGGAAGTCAATTTAGACAAGGTGGGGTGTTCAAGTTAACAAGGAGAGCTTGAAATGATTGTTTTAGCTAAGATTAGCTTAGTCTGTGCAGCCGGTTCCCACGGTTCCCTCAAATGAGGGATCCGTCTAGGCTAAACCTAGGGATCCGGCTATCAGCAGTCAAGAAAAAGGAAAATGATGTCTTGTAAGGTCTAATACCTACACATCTTGAGTGTTTTCAGTCTTCTCAGGTGTCTTAAATGATATGAGACTTAAATTATCAAGTGAAATGAGTGAAGGTAGCTAATGATTGTCTTTTATGGGAAGAAATTGGGTTTTATGAGCACCAATGGGTGATCAAGTATAACACTAAGATTTTTGAGAGTGTCAAGTGGAGTCAAATGATCCTAGAGATCATATGGTAACTCAAAAGAAGTTTTGTAAATTCCTTAAAAATCATAAGAAATTAAAGAACTAGTTTTTTGGCCTATTTTGAGGTAAAGGTGACTAAAATCAATTTGCTAAAATTGAGGGAAATATCAAACTAGGTGTTTGAGATGTGAGTAACAATGTGTGAGCATTGGAGCAGAAATATGGAGAGTTTTGGCAAAGTGATAAATCAAAAGCACCTTGAATGTGATCCTAAGTGTAGCTATGAGTAAGTGTGATACCTACTGAGCTTGAGGAAGACATAAGTGATCCTAAAGTATCATGTTTGGCTAGTATGATAAGGTCTGGAAGAATGGATTGAAGTGAGGATAAAAGGAAATCTACTTCTGTTGCCCGGATCCCATGGTTCCCTTACTCAAGGGATCCGGCTAGTTGAGAGTCAGGGATCCGATTATCTGAGACAGAATACTTCAACAGTGAACGTGTACTATCTAATTACAACAACTAATGATTTCCAAAGAACACATATATAAGCAAGATATCAAATGATCAATAGACGTTTTATTTCATAGGAATGATCATGTTACAAGAAAAAAGATGAGTCATAAGGATTGATTCTGTTTGGAGAAAAGACTAGTTTTCTCTTGCATTTTCATTTGATGGATCGTCGAATGGGTGATGAGTATTTGAGGAATCCAGAATGAAGAATGACGTGATGTGAGATGTGTTCAAAGGTTCCATCATTTTGTTCACAAGTATGTATAAAGGACTTTGAAATTGAGGATGAAAGTACATGATATGATGATAAAGGCATGTTAAGAACATTCCGTATGGAATAAGTTTGTTCTTGCTACCTTGGACATTTACAATTCATCTTGCGAAGAAGTAGGCAAGATTGTATGGTTGTTGAGTTAGGAGACAGTACATCATGTGGGCACAACAAGCAGGAAGTATCTCACGGTTTCCTCCAAGACTCCAAACGTTTTCATGTAGAATGAATGCGAGAGGTTTGAGATCATCTCGGATATCACGTGTAAGGATTATGTTTGGATTTGTGTGATTGGATTGAGGAGTGCATAAAATGCGAGTTAATTCTTGAGGAGAAGGTATGTGTGAACAATATGGACAGTTTTCTTCACGGTAGTTAAAGAGAGAATCAAGTGACCAATCTTGGTGAAGCACATTATTGTCCATGATTTGGAATTCGGAGAATGTGAGCAAATAGCCCAAGAGTTAAGACAAACGTTTGGTTTTTGATCCAAAACCATAGTGATAGAGAAGCGATCCTAAATTACGAACAAGTTTAACTTGACAGAAGAATTCCAAAACAAACCGCGGACAAATTTTCTCGTTAATTCCGAGAAGACCTTCTAGTCCTATGGTGCAGAATGAGGTATTGATACCTTCTTGGTATAGTAGAGGTGAGTCAAACAACACATCCTTCATGGAAGCAACGAGCTTCGAGATTATTAAACCCACAGACATGATTGTCAGGTGTCTTAGGCTCAAGAGAAATATTAGGAATGTAGACACAAGTGAGTTGATGGTCGAACTCATACTCATGAGTCATGATGAGACCTATAGACATGAAACAAATAATTTACAAAATTAAGTTAAGATGAAGTAATGAGAGTATTTTTTATTGAAGACAACTTAGTTTAATCCTTTGAAATGATATGATTGTTTTTATTGGCTATTCTATTTTTTATTAACAATGACAATTACCATAATTTGTTTTAATACATCTAGTAGGATTTTTTTCTTTTATGGTAAGTTTTATGAAGAGGTTTTTATGTTGCATGAGTTTCTGTCATCAGGTCTACAATTCTCCCGGTTCCCTTTTAAAAGGGATCCGACTAGTTAAAAGTTAGGGATTCGTGGATCTGCAGTATGACAGAAAGATGATCTTGACTAAAATTGATTTTTGCAACTTTTATGTTTATAAGAAGGAACGTGTTTTAGCCTATGTTTACTACTTAAGCATGCATTATAGATTTTGAAAACATGTCAAGGTTTAAAGGTGCGAAAGAAAGAAAAAATAATATGACAAACACGTTATGAGAAATAAACGAGATAAACTAAGACATTAATAATATTTCATTTCAACACTAAGAGCAATACAAAGGATTGGATATATGATACAAATGTAGATCAACAAGACAAAGTACATGTCTCCATGAGAAAACTTGATCATGGGATACACGAGAGCGATGAGTGTTATGATGATGATCACAAAGGCGATGTAAACCATGATGATGGAAATCTTCCTTGGTTTTGATTTCAAAGTGAGATGAGGAAGAAGATGAAGTTTGAATGAGAGGTATTTTGAAAGTGGAAGATTTTAAAAATGGGGTTTGGTGGTGTTGGAACTATTGAAAGAGGAATTTATGGGGAAGGAGGAATTTTTGAGATTTGTGTTTTGTTTTATTATTTAGAAAGATTTGATTTTTAGGTTAAGATAATACGTATTTATATACCTAGGTTTAGATGGAAGAAAAACACGTATGCACAAAGGTTTCTAATGAAGCCACGTATATCACAAAAGCATATATTATAAATAAGAAGATAAAATATAACTATATAAGTTCCTATGCAAGCATACTTATTCTTAGCTAATATTATTTAGAGATAATTTTTAAGAAAATCATACCTCTAATGCATTTTTGAGTGTCCCTTACTTTTGACAAAAAGTATCAACGAACAACTCCGGTTCCTTCGAGATCTAGTTGGTAGTATGTTAAGATACCTTCTTTAAAAAGGATATCTTATTACCAAGGAATCTTGATGGCTTGCTTAATAAGAGTTTAACTAAACAAAATGACAAGAAATGTTAGTGCATTTTGTAACACAAAATAAGATGTAAAAAATTAAAACACCATCCAACAAAAGTGTTCTTAAAACATGCTATTTGTTTTTAGAAAGTCTTCTTTGTAGTTTTCAATCATACACGGATTGTATCAAGTTTTTAAAGTACAATATACTTTAAAAACTTGGTAACGAAGCTCTGGGACCAATTGTGGAAAACTAGAAGGGGGGATTGAATAGTTTTACCGATTAAAAGTTCATTTTAAACTATTTAGATCGACTTATGTCAATCTATTTAGTGCGTATGTTGGATGTTGATAGATAAGCATATAAATAAGTAATTCAAAAGGTAAAGAGTAAGGAACACAAAACCATGACATGAGTATTTATAGTGGTTCAGCTACAAGGAAACCTTCTTTGCCCTACTCCACTCCCTGAGTTCCCCACTCGAGAGTTCATAAGCACTGCACAACACAAGCTCCTTAATGTGGCGGAGGAAGCCTTCACAATGTCGGCAACTATTTATCCGGTACAAGGCTAGACATCGAGTTCTTCCACGAGGTAGAACCAAACCTATCACAACGTCGCCTACACTTTATCCGGTATAAGGCTAGATACTGAGTTCCATTACAAAGGAGGAACTACTACCCAATACTACACCAATACGCAACGACCCCAAAGGAGACACACTCCTTATTACAACATCATAAGGATATCAATATCCTTTAACCCAACCTATCTATCTTGTACATTGATGCACTATATCGAGTGTACTCCCTTGGCACCTTTCACTAATGCCTTCGACACAACTCTTTGGCACCTTTCACTAATGCCTTCAACATGGACCTTTGGCACCTTTCACTAATGCCTTTGACACGGACCTTTGGCACCTTTCACTAATGCCTTTGACTCGAGCGTTCGGCACCTTTCACTAATACCTTCATCACGTCACTTTTAGGAGGGAGGAAATAACTATCAACAAGATCACTTCAGTAGTCTTGATGATGACGAAGCTTGGCAACTCATGGACTTGAGCTTGCTCGACTTCAAGAATTGGTGATCTCGACTTTAAGAGGAACCTAGAGAATCACACAAACACAAAACTACATAGAAAGATCCTTTGGATCTGAGGTTAGAGAGTATACAATACTAAGAGAGTGTAAGGGGTGAGTTGCAGAAGAAAATGGCTCACTATTTATAGGCAAATTTCTCTTTGTTCCCGGTTCCCGGATCCCCCAAGAGAGGATCCGCTAGTGCATCAAGGGATCCGGCTGGGTGAGCTTAAGTCCAGATTTTGGGTTGCAAATCGGGTTATGGGTTATGGGTTATGAACCATGGGTTATACAAGATGCAATGTATCTAGACATTAGATCATGGGTCATGGACCATGGATAATACCCAACATGACTTCATGCATGATGTCATGCAATGGGTCATGGGTTATGGATCAAGCTCCATGGGTATGGGTCATGGATTTTGGGTTTTATCCAACTACATTCAATGTATCTAGTCAATGGGTAAAGTACTTAGATTTTTACCCATTACATTACCCATTACAATATAATTATGCACATTTCCATATTATGTAAACACTAGTTGTTATACATATGTATTTCTATAAAATGTAAACACTATTACTTGTTTAGTATTTTATATGAAAATGTAAGTGTGTTAGTAAACTATTGGCTTAAACCATTTACGTATTTTATTTGTTTCGTTAAAATGATTTTACATTTGTTATCGACAAAACAATAGAATATCGTAAAATATAAATAAACGTTTTTACGACTTATTTGTATTAACACAATGCTCTTCATTGATATTCTGGAAAATCAAAACATCATTAGAACCACGAAAAGGATAGGCTCTGAGGGGTTAACTAGGGGTATCGTGTACTAAAGATGAATACATCGCAAGGGTGTGGGGAAAAGTACTCAACCGATGTGGAAGAGGTAATTATATTACAGGTTTAAAACAAGGGTTATCCTAATGCCTCTTATCATTTAGTTAATCCTAAAACTACACGAATGTTGTCTCACTAGCGATCTTGGAATGCATCACAAAACAAGTTCTAGAATCTATTATCCTACCGATACACTCACTAAGCATTAAGGGTGAATGCTTTTATTCCTAAAGATCTAGGGGCGAACCTCACATTTTTTGGGTGGAAATTGAGTGGTATACGGTTTTTGTGCTAGTTATATAATTGCTATCCATGAGACGTTTTATTAAGACTAAAGTTGAGCTCGTAAATGTCATACAAAATTTTAAATTTGGTGCTAAAATTGCCCTAACAAATATTTCTCATAGTTTATTATACAATATACCAAGGACAAAACGAATAATCAAGTGAGTGAATAGTTTCTAAGTTCCCGTTTTATTCTCCCTCCCTATACTTAAACTGAAAATTGTCCCCAATATTCCCCGAAAGTATAAAAGTTATGATAAAGGAAGGTAAGTTAAAAGAGAAAGAAACTAGTACTCCCCTTATTAGTTCGGTAGGATATGTATGAAGTTGCGGTTAAATCCTCCTCCAAGAAGAATTAATAAATAATAAGTGCTTCTTCCAATATTTGTTTCTTCTTCTTGTCTAATATAACCTCATTTTATAAGAAAACAAAACAAAATCTTCGTAAATGGTGGTAAAACTTTATATGACACACAAGTAAACTAGAAAGCGAGTAAAATATAATGCTTGTGGAATAGATGTTTGTAGTTTTTCTCGAAAATTAAGAATTGGGAATTTCCAAAAATTACAAGTTAAATGAAACCTAACATTCTATTCATTGCTGACGTCAGTTGCTAATCCCAAACGTCAGGTTGTCCTGATAAAAAGTAGTCTGATGCATTTTTCTGGAAATATTACCGCATTAAAAACTGGAAAAAATTCTGTAAAACATCAATTATGACTCGATACAAGCATTTGACTCTAACAAACACACAAATATATACAATTTCAATTATTGTTACTCTCATGTTCATGTTTTTTAAAAACATATGTGATCTTCCCTACATTTATCTTTTTGTAAAATACATTTATATGCAATTAAGACGAGGTTAAAAACAAAATAAAGCATTTTCACAAAGCTAACATGAGAATAAACAACAATGAAAAAGATATATAAACACACAAACTAAAATTGAAAAACAAAACAAGCAAACAATTAAGCATGGTTTGCCTCCCTGCACTTTTTATTTATGAGTCTTGTAGCTAGACTCGAAGTCGTGCTCCTACGTCATGCATATCTTAAATGCCTATTCGAATGATTTGACTCTTCCTTCATCATGAATATATTCGGGGCCTAGCTTTAGACAAGAAGTGTAGTAAACCTTATCCATACAGTCAACCTCAAAATCCGGAATATTATCCACATCTAACCCATCAATGCCCTTAAACTTTTTATTTTTGCAAGGCATCACATATTTAACACATTTGGTTCCATTTGAAAACTTGACAATCCCTTCCTCTTGATCATAAAACATCATGGATACCTCAATAAATGGTTTTCCAAGTATTACATCCCCTAAGAATCCATCAATGATGCCTCTAACATCTTCCAAGATCATGAAATCACACTTATATATTTTAAATTACCTACGAAGACATGCAACCCTCTAGCTCTCCCAACAAAGTTGCTCAATTTCTTAGGGTAAAAGGGATCCTTCCCTAGGATAAGAGCATATTTTTCCCTCATGATCCAATTATAATAGAGCATAGACATTATGTTCATAGGAGCCTTATAGTCAATGTAAGTGTGATCCCTATATAAGTAGCCAATAATGCACAGATATCTTAATGTTCTAGGGTCACTTTTTTATGTATGGGTGACGGTGGTTGCGGGTTATTAACTACGTTGTAATGATAGGCGATTTCTTTTCCATTGGGGTATTATTCAAAATACTCATTAAGTTCCTCTTTCTCATTACCCTCCATAATTTCTAGCACCCTATAATCTCCTTCCTCAAGCTCCTCATTTGAATCATCACTCATGGTGGAATTGCTATCTAATGTACTAGTTGTCTCTTCAAGTGCTTTCTCGTGTGCGTTTTCAATTATCCTATTCAATTTCCTAAGCTCCTCAATTTCACTATGGATACGAGCGCGGAGTTGGTTGGCATAGGTTCGATCAAGTGGTGGGTTTTGTGGTGAATGGTTTGGTGGTGGATGATGTGGTAGTGGATTGTTGTTGGGTGGGTTATCACCTTCCATGATGAAAAGTGGCAAGATTACAAACAAAAACACGAAGAAGGAGGATAGACTACAAGGAAGCTAATGAAAAAGTGAAAAAAACTCACTTGATAGGAATCAAGCGAGTAGACCTAAACGAGATAGAAATCTAACTAGCTATTTTATTCCCCGGTAGCGGCCCCAAAAACTTGATACAAAGGGTTTGGGGTCGAGAAGACTTCCTTTTCTACGAGCAAGTTTTTCAACCCTCTAGAAAGTGAACCTAATCGTTGTAGTATAGTATAGGGTAAGCCCAGGGGATTGATTCGTTCTCTAGGAGAATAGGAATGCTAGAAAGTGATATATGACGAGAAGGTAGGGTTGAGGGAGATTCTTTTTAGTCTTTTTTATATTTTTGAAAGCAAGTAAATATCTCGGGGTATAAGAGTGGGGGTGGTACATCTACCGATTTTAACTACTTTTAGTTACTACTTACTAATTAAACTATGGATAGATTATGCTTAATTGAAGTGTGCTTGTATGATGATTAAAAATGTGTTTACTTAGATGTTCTTACTCCCTAGTTATCTCTTATTGGTCAGTTGAATTGTCACATCCTCATCTTAATTGGTGTGTTGTATTCCGTTTGGTCGTAGGGTGGTGCCTAATTCCCTAGTTCTATGAATTGTAACTCTCCTATAGACTATCTGGGATCGGTGAGTACAATGGTATCTCCCCCGAATCTACTATCCTTAAGCTACAATTCACGCAATAAACACAACGAATGGCCTAAGTGAACTCTTAAGCTTTTTTGCTATTTAAGACGCTCAAGCTCACAACAATTAAAGAAGAAGCCAGTTTTCCTTACTCTAGCATCTACCAATTAAGACAAGAGACAACCTAACAATAATTAACAACTAGGTTTCATAGATCTAAGCAAACACAAGGATAATTTAGCTACTCATGTTAAACAAGCAAGCATACACACATACAATTGAACATGGGGTAGACATAATGATAATATGAATTAACAAACTTATCTTATGATGTAAAGAAGGGTGTGGGACCCTTAATACTGTCCAAGTCGAACTACAACTGAATTAGAGTTTGCTCTACAAAGTTCTACCTCCTTTAAAACAGAAAAATTGAATTCTCTATATAGATTTACAAGTGCGATGGTGTCACCTTTTGCTAGTGACGCCGTCTAGTCGCTGTCATTGGTGTTTCTTTTAGGCCAAGTCATTGTTGGCATGGCGTCATTTGATAAGTGTGATGCCATCAGTCTTCATGAAGGACGTCATCTGAGATTGGTTCTTGGGCGTTTGGTGTGGAAAATGAGAGTGATGCCTTCCATAGTTTAGGCATGATGCCGTCAAGTTGTAGAACCAGAATTTGTTCTGAGCCGTCATGTGTATTTTGATAAAAACTTCAATAAAGGGATGGCATCGCCTTTTGATTGGGACATCGTCAGGTCTGCTGGAGGGCATTTGATCTTGACTTTGCCATTTTCTTCATGTTTTCGCTCCTTTTCGTCCAAATATGCTTCATTCCAGCATTTTGCTTCCAAAAGACCTAAAATGTGAAAAGGAACGATTTTAAGTAGTAACAAAATGTGTTGATTTAGGGCTTAAATGACCCCCTAAAAAAATGTATGATTTAAATCCTTATCAAGTGCTTTTGCAAGATTTAATACAACTATTACTAGTCTAAAAGCCGTTGATGAGGGTGTTTCTGTCAAGAGTTGTGTCCAAAAATTTCTCAGGGCTTTACATCCAAAATGGAGAGCAAAGGTCATGGCGATAAAAGAATCCAAAGACTTAGCTTCACTATCGCTTGATGAACTCATCGGGAACCTAAAAGTTCATGAGCAAATCATCAAAAATGATTCCAAAATAGTCAAAAGAAAAGTAGAAAGGAGATCTCTTGCTCTAAAGGCTAAAAAGGAATCTAGTCAAGTTTGGAGAGTAAAGACGAAAAATATACCATGGCGGTTAGATACTTCAAGAAGTTCTTTAAACGAAAAGGCAGATACGTGAGACAAACGCGAGATGAAAAGAAGACGTCTAAAAAGAATTGAGATGATAAATATAGTAAAGGCGAGAGAAGATGTTTTAGATGTGGTGATCCAAGACATCTAGTAGGAGAATGCCCTCAACAACCAAGAGAAAAGAACCAAAAGGCATACATTGGAGGTGCTTGGAGAGATAGAGATGAAGAGATCAATGACAAAACCAAAGACGAAACATATTTAATTACGGGAACTTCAAACGAGATTTGCTTGAGATTTGACTTGGAGCTCGGTGAATGGATTAAAAACAGTGGATGTACTAATCACATGACTGGGAACCGAAAGCTATTCTCATCACTTTTGGAAGTAAGCTCAAAGGTAACATTATTGGCAAAGGTGCGATTACTCACAACTCTCTTACAATCACCAGTGTTGAGCATGTAGATAACTTAGGATTTAATCTACTAAGTATTAGTCAAATATGCGATAACAAATGCAAAGTGATATTTTCCGAAGAGGGTAGTGAGGTCAGTAAGGATGGAAAAATCATTGACAAGGGAATTAGGAAAGGTGGTTTATATGTTACGAAAATGGGAAACATGTTTAGTAATAATATATGCTTAGCAACGATTAATGATAATTCTACATTATGGCATAGGAGATTAGGTCACTCAAATATGTGTTTGATACAAATCATTAGCCTCTAAGGATTTAGTTAGGAATCTACCAAAACTTAATTTTGATCAACATTTTGTGATGCTTGTAAAATTGGAAAACAAGCACATTCTAGTCACAAAGATAAGAATGTAGTCTCGACCTCTAGTTGTCTAGAACTTATTCACATGGATCTCTTCGTTCCATCAGCCGTACAGAGTTACAAAGGAAATTTCTACACCTTAGTAATTATAGACGACTATTCTAGGTACACTTGGATAGGATTTCTAAAGAATAAAACGAAAGCTTTTGAGCAATTCAAAACATTTAGTAAGAAAATTCAAAATCAACTAGGAAATTCGACAATGAAGTGCAATTTAGAGTTTATTGTGATGATAATGGTATTACCCACAATTTCTCGGCTCCACGCACTCCACAATCAAATGGGGTAGTTAAAAGAAAAAATCATACTCTACAAGAAATGAGTAAAACAATGTTGAATGAATAATCAATACCACAAAAGTTTTTATGTAATGCTATAGACACCTCTACTTATATACTCAATAGGATTCTCATTAGGCCTATCTTAGGAAAAACACCATACGAAATCTTGAGAGGTAGGAAACCAAATCTAGATTACTTCAAAGTATTTGGAAGCAAATGCTACATCTTAAACACAAAAGATTATCACACCAAGTTTGACCCAAAGTCTTACGAAGGTGTATTCCTAGGATATTCGCAAAATAGTAAGGCTTATGTAGTTCTCAATAAGGAAACATTGACGGTCGAATAATCACTCAAAGTGACATTCGATGAAAGTCCTCCCCCACCTAAAACATCACCTTTGATATATGATGATTTAGACGAAGAAGAAGCCATCGAGGATAATAAGAAAAATATAAGGATTAACAATATGAATGAAAACTTATAAATAGATGAAACTACCAACATTAAGGAATATTGAAATCACCCTTTAGATAACGTTATAGGAAATTTAAACCAAAGAACCCTTAGATCACAAGAAATAGCAACTTATTTTGCTTTGTATCAATCATTGAACCTAAGAACCTCGATGAAGCATTGAAAGACGAAAGTTGGATCGTCGCAATGCAAGAAGAATTAAAGCAATTTAAGTCTAATGATGTTTGGGAGTTAGTACCTCGACCTAAATATACAACCACAATAGGAACCAAATGGGTATTTAGAAATAAGTTAGATGAAAATGGGGTTGTATCTAGAAATAAGACAAGATTGGTAGCACAAGGTTATAATAAACAAGAAGGAATTGATTATGACAAAACCTGTGCACCCGTAGCTAAGTTAGAGTCCATTAGGATATTACTCGCTTACACTTGTGCCTTAGATTTTAAGTTATTCCAAATGGACGTGAAAAGTGCATTCCTAAATGGTTTCATCAATGAGGAGGTGTATATAGCACAACCTCCGGGATTCATTGATTTCGAGAAACCCGATCATGTTTATAAGCTCAAGAAAGCTTTGTATGGTCTTAAGAAAGCTCCTAAAGCATGGTATGACATGTTAAAATCTTTTCTTCTTAAACAAGAATACACAATGGGAATGGTAGATAACATTCTTTTCACTAAGAAGAAAGATTCAAACATCATAATTTTTCAAATATATGTCGACGACATCATATTTGGTTCAACTTGTCAAGACATGTGTGAAAATTTCTCAAAATCATGCATGACGAGTTTGAAATGAGCTTGATGGGTTAAATTAACTTCTTCTTTGGACTACAAATAAAACAATTAAAAGATGGTATCTTCTTCCATCAATATAAATATATTAAGGAGATGCTAAAGAAATTTAGACTAGAAGATGCTAAGCCTGTGAAAATACCCATGGCTATGGATACAAAACTCACGAAAGATGAAGAAGGTGAGTTTGTAGATAGCACTAAGTATAGAGGCATGATAGGTAGTTTGTTATACTTGAAGGCAAGTAGGCCCGATATCATATTTAGTGTCTACCTTTGTGCTCGCTTCCAAGAAGATCCCAAAACTTCTCACCTTGAAGCAGTTAAACGTATCTTTCGATATATTAAAGGCACTATACACTTAGGATTATGGTATCCTAAGGGGACCGACATATAAATTATAGTATATTATGACTTTGATCACGTGGGATATTATGTGGATCGAAAGAGTACTAGTGGCATTTGTACCTTCATGGGTTGTTGTTTAACTTCTTGGTTCTCTAAGAAACAAACGACACTAGCAATCTCCAAAATCGAAGCCAAATATGTAAGCGCCGGAAAGGCATGTCAACAAGCACTATAGATGAAACAAGCTCTCATAGACTATGGCATCACCCTTGACGACATCCCAATAAAGTGTGACAACAAAGGATCCATTGAGTTAATTAAGAACCCCATGCAACATTCTCGCACAAAACACATTGAAGTTTGTCACCACTTTCTTAGGGACAACGTCCAAAATGCGAACATTTCCATTGAAAAGGTTCCAACTGAATAAAATATTGCGGATATCCTCACCAAACCTCTCAAACGTGAACCTTTCTATTATCTTCATTGATCGTAGTCCAAGTTTTTCTCCATGGTGACCACTTGTGAATGGCCATTTGTAAACTTAAAACGGCAACTGCGGATGCAATGAAGCGGGGAATATAGTGTTTCCAGGGTCGTTATGTCGGTTGTCACCGATGGATCACCAAACGTATAGTGATCGAGAGATTTGAACGGAAAGAAGGATCGATTTATTATAACTCAGGGGAAAAGCCAACAAATTACAACGGCTTAAATGCAAATTAAAGAAAGTTAAAAAGATAAAAAAAATATTAAATAAAGCGTTATCACTATTTGCAAAATGATGAGCGTTTAAAACTTAAAACATGTTTAAATAAAAATTACATTAGCGTACAAAATAAAAAAGTGAGATCTAAGAAATAAAAGTCCTAAAAATATGAAAATGACAATTTTACAATCCTAATGATAAAAGAAAATTTATAGAAAAAGAAAATTATTTTATAACTAATTATCTAATTATTATTAATTAAAAACTATAATAACCTAAAATACAAGAAAATATGAAATAAAGCTAGAAAAATAAAATTATGACTTAGAAAAATTTAAAATAACAAAATAGAATTTTCAAAACTATTTTTGTATTTTTCTGATTATTTTTCTATTTTATATGAATTAAAAACTATTAAAAACTAATTATATTACTTAAA
Organism: Chrysanthemum makinoi; assembly: GCA_910596185.1. Taxonomy (NCBI): domain Eukaryota; kingdom Viridiplantae; phylum Streptophyta; class Magnoliopsida; order Asterales; family Asteraceae; genus Chrysanthemum; species Chrysanthemum makinoi. The sequence continues at coordinate 187,486,215 of OU343222.1, read as the reverse complement.
AATACAAATTTAACTAAGAAAAATCTAGAAAAATATTTTTTTGTCTTTTTATATTTATCTAAACTTAAGAAAAATGAAAAATTATTTTTTTGAACCTTTTCTTAATTTTTTGTATTAAAAGCTAATTTAAAAGGCTTAAAAACTAATTAAAATCAAGAAAAATAGCAAACAAGCTAGGAAAAATATGAAAATTTCAGGAAAACTCTAAAATAATATTAGGAAGCTAGGAAAATTGGAAAAACAGGGGCTTGTATGGAGGAATAAGGAACTGATGAGCCAAGGGCTTATCAATAAGCGCTTGAATAAGCCAAATGGGCAAAATAAGCCTGGCCCGATATAACAAAGACTAAAATAAGCTAAAGATACTCTAAAGCAACTAAAATCAACAACCCATATCCTCTGGATTACAAACTTACGATTTGATGAAATGAGATTTTAGAACTAAAAGCAGTTTCGGTGCCAACTTTGAGCTTATCTTGAAGCTACGGATAATTTGAAAAGGAAAACCAATTACTTGGGACTTAGGCCTGGCCAAGAACCTTAAAACCAAAAATTAGACCTAGGTGAGCTCTATTAAGCTCTGTGCAAGAGCTACAAGATCTGCACAAAACACTATGCGAGAATCGGATCCCACAGACAGGGCATATAGCTCTAATTGACAAGTCTTTTAGAAGCATGGAAAATTCACAAAATAAACAAAATAACAATAAACTAGACCAGAGGGAAGTTTTAAAACCACCATTTTCATTGAAATTGGCCCAGAGACGAGTCCAAGAAAAATCCCTCTAGTTGGTAGAAAACTAACTTTTGCAAGTTTTGACTTTGGCGGTTTTTTGCAAGTTGACTATAATGAACTTTAAACCTAGATTTAAGGATTGCAATTGATGTTAAATGATGAAACAAGGCTAATTTAACCTTACCCTAAGTATTTTAAACACAAAATGAGATTTTGTCTTTGCAAAATCCCATGATAAACTGTTAAGGCATATTGAAGTTGGTTTGACTTTTGAGCTTTTGTATGCACAAATCTTGACTCAAATGGGTACAAATAATCTAAACAAGCATGAACCAATAGACCTTAAGCCTTGAACAAAACTGAACACAGTTTAAGAGCCAAATCCAAAACACCACTTTAATGGCCGATATGCACTTTTAAAGAGGCTAACTCTTGACCTAGCTATGCTTGAACCTCAAAGCTGAGTTTACTAAACCTAAGAACAACAATAAACAGGCTAGAACTACTGATCACAGGATACAAGTATAAGCATGAAATGCAAAATTGACTAAAAATTGAAAAGTGAGAAAATTACTCACAACTGTCCAACTGGTGTCTTGAGGCTAAAACCAAACCCAATCCTAAGCTAACCTATCTATTCCAACCCATATCCATCCTCTGCATCAACCCCATTATCCATTTCCACATCCAACTGCACCCAGTTTAACTTTTATTGACCATAAACCAAATTTGCTTGAACTGATTCAGAAGGCATACCAAAGATTTATAATAAGCTTAAATGAGCTTATTTGATTATAACATGAGCTTATTAGAAGCTTGAACATAAAATTTTAAAACTGAAAATGAGACAGTGAACAATAAACTTGAAATTTGATTAATCTTTAAAATTGATACTCAAAAGCACAATGCAATAATGTTTCAACTTAAAAGTGATACAAACAAACTGAAATTACAACATTTTAATTTAAACTAATACATTTATAAAAGAAACGACATTAAAGAAAATTGTAAAAACTAGCTACTACTTCCTTCTTCTTTCTCTTCTTCTATTTATATGAAAAATGTCTTTCTTGTTTTACGATCAATTCAACTTAAATTAAAGCCATTGGATAGCTTGGAGTGATCATGGCCGTTTGATTGAATTTGGCGGGAAATGGTTATATATCAGTTGGAGGTTGAGTGAGATGAGTTGAAGATGCATTTAATGCATTTTGTAGTTGTGTGGAGGTGGGGGGACATAGAAGTGAGTATGTGATGTGGAGGTGAGGGGTTGAGTGATTTCAGGGGAGGTGGGTGAAGAAGAAGGTAGGCGGGAAAGGGGGGATGTGTTTGTTTGACTGGGTTGTTGACCGAGGGTAATATCAAAGGGAAAGGGTCCAATTGGTAAGGGTCCAAAGGGCTAATGGCAGGGGGTCACATGGTTTTGTGACAAGGGTCCAAAGGTGTATAAAGGTTTTAAATGACAAGGACCTTTTGTGTATTTTCTGAAAATCAAGGGACTAAAACTGCCAAATCTGCAAAGTTGCTCCAAGGGACTAAAAGTGACAAGCTCCAATAGTATAAGGACCAAAATTGACATTTTCAAATTTCAGGACCATTTTGCCAATTTTCAAACTTGAGGGACCAAAGTTGTAATTTTGCAAATTTTAAACTTTGAAGGGTTTGTTTTAACAACTTTTGAATCCCATGGACCTTAAATGACATTTTTCTTGATTTTGATATACGAGGGAATTTGTTTTGACAATTTGTGAAACTTGGGGACTAAAAGCGCCAATTTTGCAAACTTGATCGTTTTCATCGATTTTGATCTTTTTGCATTTAAAACACATAAAACACTGATTTGTGATATTTTTATCATTTTGATGCATTTTTTGAGTGTTTTCAGATGATTTTGCAGTCTAGATAGAACAAAAATGATGAGTATTTAGACACTCATCATTCATCTAGGCTTAGGAATGATGGAACACAATCCTTGAACTATTCTTAAACACATTGTAAGTCTCTTCCTTCTAATCTGAGTCTAGGATTCTATTGAGCACAAAATCAAAATTGGGGAATTTTTGAGAATTTAGAGTAGAATAAAACACTTCCCATAGATATAGATTTTACTTGTTTAAACTAACTCTAAATACTTTCTAATTACATGAAAAACCTCAATTTATTTTCTCAAAACTTCTCACATTTAGGAAAATCATTTTTTTGCATTGTTAATATAACTCACAAACACTTTTCTCATAGATGCATAATGAACTCACAATCCTTGGTCGGATCATATAACTAATATATAATTCGACATAGATCGAGAAAAAATGAACTAAGGAGACTTTAGATTATCTCTTGAGTTTTCTTTTCATTAGAGTCGAGATAATCATATCTTTACATATGTTGCATGTAGAAACACAATAGAAATAATAGCTCCTTGACGAATCTTTTTTCTCACTCTGGTCGCGGTCCCTTAATCTTTGGACGGTCCCCTACATTTAATGGGTCGTCACCTATTTAAGGGGCGTCCCATTCTCATTGATCCTTCGGCACTTTTCTTTTTTGCACCTTTGACCAACGACTTCTAGCTCACCCTATACTTCCCTACATGATCAAACACAATTTGAATTTATAAAACTTCTAATGCATGCTTTTCCAAAATTAGAACCTTCCTTCCCTATTTAATCTTCATCTTCCTCATTCATCTTCATGACATAACTCATTCTTCTCATTTACTCTCAATGTCATCCTCTAGGAAGCATAGAATTTCCGTCAAATAAATTTGGCGAAAAAAACAAACTCTCGGTAATTTCATGAAAAATGATACTACCACCTCAAACAATCTAATCCCAACTTACACTCCACAACCTACCCCTTTCTAAGAAGCATCTTCTTCTTCTTTCTCCTTCTTTGCTTCACAACCCATCAATGAATCACAATCAATTCACAAAGAATCATATTTCGACCTAAAAGATCATCCTCTACAACCACCACATCCACCTCAAGTCACAAATCAAACCACCCAACAATCAATTAGGGCTCAATAATTCTCAACTCTCATTGATTTGCATCTTCTAAATGCAATCCTTGCCTAAAAACTACAACCTCTACTAATGTATCACCCAACTCTAGATCACGTCAATGTCCATGGAAACTATTGTGTGTGTTGCATTCACAATGGCAAAAAATTTCAAGCTCTCCGAAATGATCTAGAATTTATCGCATCTCTTCTCTTGCCTCCTCCCTTCCCGCCACCTTCAAACAACACCCTCGCACCACCATTTCTCCCTAAACTCTAGATATGGTTCATGTTCTACAATAAGACCGGGCCTTCTTTTGTTTATCCTAGAGACTAGACTAGGATTATTTCTACTATGTAGCATTATGTTGTATTAGTCATACTACATGTATGACTTATTAATGAATGTTTCCTTTTAAGTTTATCTTATGACCACTTATTGAAATCTGCTCATTCTATCTAACCCACTGTCGGCGGTCCCTTAAATACACGGCGGTCCTTTATTTATATAAGGGACCGTCCAACATTTATAGGACCGTCCCCAGTGATTGCTAATTTTCTCTCTTCTTTTCTATCTAATTGCTTCTATGAGTTGAATATATATATTCTTGCACCTGTACTCTAACTTGTTTTTTTTTTTTGCTCAATGCCATAGCTCGATTCGTTAGTGCCCTCAACAAAGGGAATCACTAATCAAGGGGGAGTGTGTGCATCGTCGGTTTATTTCCTCTCTACACATCGACGACACCTTTTTGATTCTACAAAAAGGGGGAGAAGTGAACTAAAACTCTTTAAAAACTTACTGAAACATGTTTTTACATAAAATGAGTTTATATTTTGTAATCATCAAAAAGGGGAAGATTGTTAATACACATAATGTCAAAAACTTCATTTGCATTATTCGACCTCTATATGTTTTGATAATCACAAAATGTAAAAACATGTTACGTAATAACATACTTGAAAAGTTTTTAGTTGAGAAAGTTCATTTCAACTACAACATCACTTAAGGTATGAACAAACAATATACCTATTTAGTTAAGTGATTAAAAAGGTTATTTTGTTCTTAAAACTCACATTTTCATACATGTGACAAAACCCTTTTACATAAATAACTTATACAAATTAATTTTCTATTAATAAGAAATTTTTTATTCAAAAGAAAATATTTGAAATCTGATTCCCCAATCAGTTAAAACTTCACTAGATAAACATTTCACCAAATCATGACAAAAACATAAGCGTCCTATGGAACGGTCGCTTATATATATGGGACCATCCATGTTTAAGGGACCGTCTCTCGCTTCTCCTGGTGCCTATAAATATTGCACTATTCTCAACATAAAATTTCACATCTTGAGCACTAAAACTTTATGTCTTTCTAAAACTTTTAAACATCTATTTTTTTGATCATATAAACTTGTTATAATTTGTTTACAAGTGATTACATGCATCCTCCCTCAAAGTGCATGAGTAGAATGCTCGTATTCGTCAAGAAACGCAGTGTTGAAGAATAGCATTCACCTCGTAACCTTCGTCACATTTCTCTCCTCAATTTGAACTCTCTATATCTTGTTCTTGTGTAATTGGGTAGATCCAACTTGTATTTAAGCTCAAAATTGTATTGTGTGTAGATTCGGACTTGGTGTTGGTCCGTAAGGTGTTACGTGTAGTGGTTGCTATTGTGTGTGGTGTTTTATAGATTGGTTCTTGCTAGGATTAGAACTCAACATTCCTCTTAGTGTCTAAATAAATGGGTGTAAGAGAAGGTTATGCGTTTTTCTCCATAAGGGAGCTTGTTGATATAGTGTTTGTGAACTCTCGAGTGTGATACTCGAGGAGTGGAGTTGGGCGAAGACAGAGCTTCGTAGCCAAACCATTATAAATCTCCGTGTTTAATTTGATCGTTTTTTCTCTTTACTATTTTATCCTTCTTACTTAGTTATCATTATTTATATTCTTTGTATTCATATATTGTTGTTTTGATACCACATAAACTTATAATCTAAAAGTCTTTGAAAAGAAACTTGAAAAATGTTTTAACAACACAATTAAAAAGGTGAAACTATTCACCCCTCCCCCACCTCCTCTTCTAGTTTCTACAAATTAGTCTAAATATAAAAATTATATAACAATCTAAACATTGATAAAAATAACATACAACTAACTATACGACAATTTCAATGTTATCTGAATTATAATCATAATTTACTCATATTAACTAAAGAAGAAAATACATTTAATCCAAATCCAACATAAAAACCAAGTTATATATTTTATTTTTTAGAGGCTTATATACTTAAACGGGTTCACGACCATTTTATCTTACTTCAACTCTTGCGGCCATTTATTAAACGGGTTAGACGTGTTGACCTGATTTCGACCCAAATCTATTTATCCTCAACTCAAACCTGTTTAATTACGTGTCGGGTTAGTGTTTATCGTGTCATCTTGAAATTTGCCGGCCCCTACTTATCGATCCGTTTATTAGTCCAACATGACGAGTTTGACTGTTGACTATATCAAAAATTATTATTCTACTTTAAAAAAAAAAAAAAAAAAAATACTCATGAGAAACGTAAAATAAATAAAAAAACTAAAATGTTTGTAAAACTTTTCAAAGAATTCCGCATGATAGAGATGTTGGTGGATAAAAATGTTGTGAAGTAAGTTTTTCATAAGTGTATAATTTTGCTGTTAAAACGTTTGCGTAACCAAAATTTGTAAGTCGACTTCGTACATTAAAAATTCGTTTGTACATCTAATTTCTTCTTAGTTATGAATCAAAATTTCTTTGTGCATGGCATATAAAAAATTAAATGCATTAAATTTTTTTATTTTTGTTTATCAAAAACCTTATAAAAATCAAAATTTCGAAAACTTCTTTCGCAACTTTTTTATGCATCTGAGCTTGTGTAAAAATTATAAATTTTTTGAGAGCTTTTTATTTGTTTCTATCTTTTTTACGCTTCTCACAACAATAAAACATTTTTATTTAATCTCTTCTTTTTCATTATAAATTACAGTAATTTATTTTATCATATCTATTTTAAATAAAATCTTAACTCGACTTGTAATGAAAACAAAGATGGAATATGTGAGGGATTAATAATATCCACTTAAGTTTTATTTGAACATGACATTTTAGCTTTATATGAAAAAGTCATCTTAGATAAAACAAATGTCTTACATTAAAGGCCACACATTATTTTTTTTCTCAAAAAAGCTTAATATGACCTATTATGTAGGGAATGTCTAACCAGTGCCCTAAAGGCATTGGTTAAAATTTGTCTTCTTGTGATTTTTAATTACATAAATGACCCTTGTAATTGACACAAACATGCATATTTGGACGAGGACCCACATAAATAATTATAAAATCAAAAAGAATCTTAACCGTCTTGGCAGGCCATTAGTTAGACATTCCCTATTATGTATCATTCTTATCCATATGTGAGAGTTACAAGGATTGTAAAGTTTAGAGCATAAAAAATAATTATTCCAATGTACAACAAATTAGCATAAGATACAACCCTTCAATGGCTTTATTCAATGAATATTTCAACTCTATAATCTGATTTATACATACAAGTCTCATATTCCACAAAAAAATGACCAAAAAACTAATATAACTAGAACCTCTCTATAGTAACTAACATATGAAACAATACCCGACAGTGCAGTCCTGCTCAGGCTAGAACTAACCGAGTCTGTAAAGCATATGAACCACGGACCATGGCCCATGAGGTCAGTTAAACAGGTCATCCCGAAAGTCACAGCTTCAAATTTGAATGTCTAAAATAGTTTCCATAATTAGTTCTTGGAGAGTTTCATCTACGATTTCAAACACAATATCATTTCTATCTGATATAACATCTACCCATTGTCCACATTTCGCTATATCCCTCCTGACAAGAAGATCTAGCGTCCTTGGACCCACAGGATGACCATTGTGCCAGTCAACTTGGTCAATAACCTCGTTAACCACATCTCTTTCTAATGAAAAAGGTCGAACCTTTGAGCTAAAAAATGTGAACCTTGACTGTAAGCTAACCAACACTTCCTTGACACAATCATGCAGGAGTTTATGCTCGCACGATGATTCCGTCGGATACTCCGTTGCTACAAAGTCCTCCCAGTTTGACTGAGACGTTTGGTAGATATCGTTAACATATGAAAAAATGAACTCTCGATCCAACACAAATGAGCTTAAATTGGTCATTCGTGGTGAAGATGAAGTTTGTGATGAGTTCTCTTCAAAATCTAGACGATGTGGTTGAATTTGAAGCTCAGCTGGTGTTCAGAAGGTAGATGACTTGGTGTTAGAAAGATGCTTAGAGGAATGAAAAAAAGTTTTAAGCTCGAATTGATGCGTACCAGATTCACTCGTGCTAGTAGGACTGCTGATATTGTCTGTGAAAAAAGAATCAAGAACAGACACTGGGCTTGGATTCTCTCTAAATTGATCATTTCCCAATTTGCAATAAGCTTTAGGCGAGGAAACATCCAACGAAATCTTCTGTGCAGATAAAATACCACATGTCGTTAGTGACCGAGCTTAATTCCTTATTTAAGGTAGCGATTTCGACCGGTTTACTTATGAATGATTTGATTTTGTTTTATTTATACCCCAACCACAAACGATTAAAAACAAAGGATTAGTTTACAAAGGTACGAGTCAAATTCGGCCAGTGTATTTTTATGCAAAAAAACGTTGTATATAAATCTACTCATTATATAATTAATGAGATAATATAACTTCTGTAATCATCGCGTTGGGAAGGTGGTGCACACTTTAGATTCTCTAAATATGTCTCAAGTTGATTCCCACAGCTTCGACTCCTTGGATGGCATTCGAAAAAGTGTACGGTAGTTGTTTACTCGTATTTGACATGCTAACTACTTAGAAACATTTTAAATTTTGGACAAAATATGTTTGGGTCAACCAATATCACCAATTTTGGCCCGATCAAACCCCGTTCCTAAAGTTGTATCAATATAAAATAATATCTGTAATCATGTTTGAGACACCAATTATTTTTAATGAAAGGGCCGTCAAATTTGGACAAGAGCTGTTTTGACGACCTACAACCCAAACCCGCTTGATCCACCCATGTTGCCACCTCTAATTTAAATAAAGGAAAAAAGATGTTAAATTTACCATTCGTGATCCTTCGGTGGACCCATCTGCTTCCGTCGAGCTGATGCTGTTTGGCTCCAAGTCCACATCCAACATGTTGTTTGGTTCACAACGGAAAGTAGCCATTGACTCATGTACAGGAGAAAAGAGTAGTATCCTCTCTAAAGTCCGTGACTCTCTTTTACTAGAAGACCCAGGAGGCTCACCCACACCCTTTCCAATTTGCCTTAATCTTTCAGCTAGGTGTCTTCTCGCTTCTATAAAGACTTCGGGTTCCTGTTTCTTTGAGAAGGGTACAATCGATAATTTCTCCATTTTTGAATCAATTTCATTAATTTCACCACTTTCGGAAGCCTCAAATGATTTAATCTTTCGACTGTTCTTCATCTTCTTTGCATTTTTCAACTTCTTTCTAACATCATTAAACGAAACGTGAGTGCGTTTAATGAGTTGTTGTTTACTCAATGAGCTCTGGTGATGATGCAAATACGAGCACCTACATCCTATATCAACCGGACATTCTACAACGCGATGACTTGGCTTCAAAACCACGATTCTATCTACAAAGCCTGTGCTTTCCTTTTTCTTGTTCGTGTTTTCATATCGTGATTTTATCTTTTTCCAAAAAGATAAGTCTATGTTGTCCATGTTCTTCCAATCCTCGTCATCCTTTCGTGTCTGATTTGAAGAACTTGTTTCCCCTCTTGCAGATTGGTTCACGCTTGCGGTTTTCTTCTTTGATTCAATATGAAAAAAGAAATGTATATATTTTCAAAATCTAATCCAAAGATACACGCTACATCTCAAAATCAGAAGTAGATATGCATACTTACATTGATGCTTCTAAGTTGTTCATCAAATGTAAGCATTTGTACTTGGCTCCTTGCATTGCCTGCTCCTAAAGCAAGAAATCACAACATTCAGATTGACTTCTAATCTCAACATATGTTTTTTCAAATACCAAATTCCTAAGAATGTGTTAACAAATTTAGTACTAACTTTTCCTATTTGTATTAGGTTATTCTCAGAAAACATAAGTACTCGTATAAACACAAGGATTTTAAATCAGTCAGATTGACTTCTAAGTCAATATGACAATGCAACTTCACATCTTCATCAAGTTAATAAAAATATATAATAACTTCATATCGACAATGGATTAAGAGTACTATGTAAAGTTCATCTAATGGTGAATAATAAAAGAATATAATCAGCATTAAACGAACTCACCCTGAAGATTTTTGCTCCCATGGCTCACATTTGACAGCATTTTCCGGTGAGGACGGTCATGGTTGTGGTCAAACATACCACTAAAGCTCCATGCACAGCCGAATTGATTAGCTTCAACCGTGGGCGGGCATTTTGGCGTTTTTCTTGCCATTGGTGGTGGAAATGGATTAAGATAACAACCAAGAAACTTAATTTACATATCAAGCTGCTTCGTTATCATAAATCTGTGATAACTCACACAATAAAATGCATTCACCCTGCATTGTATCAACAGAATCTAATAAGAAACTATAAAGTTGAGCACAATTCATAGCAACTTGAACTAAAATATCTTAATTTTGCTAGTTATGACCAAAACCATGAACAATATAATGTATTTAAAACATTTTACTTTATTTTTTTAGCCACAAAATAAAGCTCATTACAATTATAAATCCCACTAAATTTTGCACTATTTTATCTAAAAATATGACAACAAAATAATTTTTAAACATAAAATTTCAATTTGATATTTGTTGCTTGCACCTTAGAAACTGCAATTGTTGAGCTAAGATAAAAAAAAAAAAAAAAAAAAAAAAAAAAGTATTTGCAATCTTTTACCAATAACCTTTAGAACAAATTGTGATAAATACCATAAAAGAACTAAACTTTATAACTAATAACAGCCAATAGTGTTAATTCTAAACAAACCCATGTTATAAAAACCATAATTGAGTTAAATTACCATATAAAGTCTCAAACTTTATACAAAATAAGATAAAATCTTGATTACCCATGTAGGAATTTAATGAAATATAATAACTATAAAAAGTTTAAATCTTGATTAGCAATGATGTGAAGAATCTAATAAAGTGGAAAATTGTACCTTTGTTGTTAAAGAGCAAATGGGTTGGAGCCAATGATGATAATAAAAGAGGAGAAGAGGACCCTGTTTATGAGGCTAAGGCAGAAAAGATGGAAGAAATTTATGAGTCGATGGAGACACCACCAAGTATGTATGTGTGAAAGAGAAGAAACAAAAAGGAAAAGTCCAAATTTTAATTTCAAGGGGAATATTGTACTAGTATTATGGTTTGATTTTTGTTTTTAAGTTATCGACGTGTATGGTGTTAAGTTTCCTAAATTACCCTTCTAATTTTGTTTCCAAAAAAGCTTTTATGAATATAGTATATTTTACTATAATTGGTTGTAGTGAAAATAATTCATCTCATCATAATTAGATGTTAGTTTCTTATCCAATTTTTTCGGGGTTGTTGCCATTTTTCTGAGAATCATCCAGATTACCAGGTATCATGATATGTCAAAATAATATTTCTAGTGCTATTTTAACGTCATTTCAACATCTTATTTAGACACTCACACCAAAAGACCCATTTTGTCATAATCATTCAGAGCACCAGGTATCGTGGCATGTCAAAAACGTTCGCTAGTTACTTGACGTCGCATTAAGAGGGGGGGAGGGGGGATGGCACCTCCTGCTCTCAGAAATGATATTAAGATATTGTAATCAACATCATTTGCTTAACAACAACACTTGAGCCAAAACAATTAGGTCTTTTGTTATTAAAATTCTTAATAAAATGTATTATTTGTATAAAATGGTATTTCACTATGTAGCGATAATAAAGAGATGGTGGTGTGTTATTGACACGACGTTAATTGTTATATTGGTTCAACAACGGAGATATTACAATTGAAATCATTTATCAACCATCCCTATCATCCATTGAATCCATCCGAATTCATTCAATCATTCATAATTTCAACGTACCAATTCATAATAAACAAACCACATGGACCCAATTCAATTATCCGTCATCCGGATGTGTATGGTAACAGGTAAGCTCGAAAGCTGTTCCCGTCCCTGTCAGGGGAGATGCCAACCATCTCTCCTTCTTACGAACACGTTTGGTCCATTTCCTATACTCTTTATAAACGTATGTTCAAACGACGTTAATTGTTATATTGGTTCAACAACGGAGATTCGATGATTTTCAACAAACATATTGACACGACGTTAATTGTTATATTGGTTCAACAACGGAGATTCGATGATTTTCAACAAAAGAGAAACCGAAGTTGAGTTTTGATTTTTGAAATATGAGAAGGTGTATGTCTTTAAGTTGTGTACAAAAATAAGTAAAAAGGAGAAGAAAAAAAATTGTAATTTTGATAATGCAAGCTTGTATTTTGTTTTTTTCAAAGAGTTGGGTGAAATCCACGCAACGTTTTATAATACACATGGAGAAAAGAACTATGAGAACATGGACTTGATTCTAGTTATAAGTAAAAGGCACAAACAAAAATGTTGATGGATGGCACCTCCTGCTCTCAGAAATGATATTAAGATATTGTAATCAACATCATTTGCTTAACAACAACACTTGAGCCAAAACGATTAGGTCTTTTGTTATTAAAATTCTTAATAAAATGTATTATTTGTATAAAATGGTATTTCACTATGTAGCGATAATAAAGAGATGGTGGTGTGTTATTGACACGACGTTAATTGTTATATTGGTTCAACAACGGAGATATTACAATTGAAATCATTTATCAACCATCCCTATCATCCATTGAATCCATCCGAATTCATTCAATCATTCATAATTTCAACGTACCAATTCATAATAAACAAACCACATGGACCCAATTCAATTATCCGTCATCCGGATGTGTATGGTAACAGGTAAGCTCGAAGTGTTCCCGTCGCCTTGTGGAGATGCCAACCATCTCCTTCTACTAACACGTTTGGTCCATTTCCTATACTCTTTATAAACGTATGTTCAAACGACGTTAATTGTTATATTGGTTCAACAACGGAGATTCGATGATTTTCAACAAACATATTGACACGACGTTAATTGTTATATTGGTTCAACAACGGAGATTCGATGATTTTCAACAAAAGAGAAACCGAAGTTGAGTTTTGATTTTTGAAATATGAGAAGGTGTATGTCTTTAAGTTGTGTACAAAAATAAGTAAAAAGGAGAAGAAAAAAAATTGTAATTTTGATAATGCAAGCTTGTATTTTGTTTTTTTCAAAGAGTTGGGTGAAATCCACGCAACGTTTTATAATACACATGGAGAAAAGAACTATGAGAACATGGACTTGATTCTAGTTATAAGTAAAAGGCACAAACAAAAATGTTGATGGATCAATGCAGTAGTATATGTGAAAAGAGTAAGTCTATCATAGAATGAGAACATGTGATATACAAATGCCTCAAGTTCCCATGGTGCTAGATTGTTTTGTCTCTGATCATCGACCCATTATTTTAAAGCATGCTTTGGTAGACTTTGGGTCGGTTCCACTTAAGTTTTACAATTGATGACTTACCGACCCTTCTCTGGTTGCAATGATTGAATCCATTTGGCACGAGCCTGATGATTTATCAATAGGCGCTGACTCAATTATCTCTTTTAAAGATAAGCTAAAGAAGTTAAAGATAGATGTGAAAACTTGGGCTAAATCTCTAACAGAGGCTAAATGCAAGGATAAAAATGCTTTCCTTTTTAACATTAAAGAAATGGAGACCTTAATTGAAAATGGTAATGGGGGCACTCCCATTTATCACCAACGATATGCTTCTCTTCAACAGCTCCGACATATGGAGCATAAGGATAATCTGGATGCGATGCAAAAGGCGGAAATTAAATGGGTCGTTAAATCGGATGAATTCCAAATTTTTCCATGGTATCATTAATAAAAAAAACGTCGGCAGCTTTCTATTAAAGGGATCAAGAGAGACGATCTATGGATACGGATCCTGATTCAATAAAGACAACTTTTTTTGAATTTTATGAGGAAAAATTTTGAAGATTTGAAGTGGTCTGTGTAAACAAGAAGAGTAATCATTATAAAACTCTTCAAACAGATCAAATATCTTTTCTCGATGCAATGGTTACGGTAGAAGAGATTCGTAATGTCATTTGAGAATGCGGGTCCGATAAATCTCCAGGTCCAAGCCGCTTTACCTTTGCATTCTTTAAGCGCTTTTGGGATATTATGAAAGACAGTATAATCCAATTCGTTCAAGAAGTTTTTTGAAAAGATATTTTCCCGAATGGTTGCAATCTAACTCCCAAGACCCTTAATCCAACTTTGGTCACTGATTATCGTCCCATCAGTTTTATTGGGGCTCAATATAAGATCATTGCTAAGGTTCTCTCAATTCGTTTGGCTAGGGTGATTGATTCCATTATTAGTTGTGAGCAAACGACTTTCATCAAGAACCGGCAAATCCTCGATGGTCCCTTAATGGTAAAAGAAATAGTGGATTGGTTCAAGAGGAAAAAGAAATCAATGATGATCTTCAAATTTGATTTTGAAAAAGCTTTTGACTCGGTTTCTTGGGACTTCCTCTTTCAAGTAATGGTTTTTATGGGGTTTAGTTCCAAATGGATTTCTTGGATCAGTGGGTGTCTTTCTTCGGAAAAAGCTTATGTTTTAGTTAATTGAAGCCCAACGGCTAAATTTCATTTACGTAGAGGTCTTTGACAAGGAGACCCTCTTTTTACCTTTCCCGACATTATGATTAAGGAAGGGTTACACGTAGCTGATTGATGAGTGTGTAAATACTCATCATTTTTGGTTAAATCTGAACTGCAAAACGTTTAAAATGCTCAGAAATGCATCAAAATACTGAAAATATTCCAAAATTGCATTTTATATGTTTCAGTTGCAAAATGTTCAAAATCAGATGAAAAATGAGCTAAGTTTGCATAATTGGCGCTTCAGCCCCCAAGTTTCAAAAGTTGTAAATAAATAGTCCCTGAGCACATAATTTCAAAAGAAAAATCACCAAAGGTCCTTTTAAAATCATAAGTTGTCAAAATTAGTCCTTTGGTGAAAAATATCAAAAGTTTTGAGAAATTACAAAATTAGTCCTTCAAGTTTGAAATTTGGCAAAAATGGCCCTTGAAAATTGGAAAATGTCAAGTTTGGTCCTTGTAGTATGGAAGCTTGTCACTTTTGGTCCTTTAGAGCAACTTTGCAAATTGGCAGCTTTGGTCCTTCAATTTTCAGAAATGACAATAGAGGTCCTTGTCATTAAAAGCCTTTAACACCTTTTTGGCCTGGTCAAAACCCCTTGAACCCCCTGTCAAATAGCATTTTGGACCCCTTCATTATTAAACCCCGGTCAATCCAAATAGTCAAACACCCCAGTTGGCGCCAAAGTCTCATCCTTCAACGCTTCTCTGAACCAAACTAACTCCCATCCCCCTCCTTACCTCCACTCAACCTTGTTCCCCCCACCTCAACTAACATCCAAGATGCATTAAATGCACCTTCCCCCCCTCACTCAACCTTCCAGTGGATAAACTAGTTTTGGCGCCAAAATCGGATTCAATGGCCAAGATCATTTTTATCCATCCAATGGCTATCAATTATACTGGGAACTGTTCAGAAGAGAGAGAGAAGAATTTTGGATTATAAAAGAAAGCAAGAGGAGCAAGAGAACGAGAGTCTTGTAGTTTTTAGTTTTCATTAATGTCGTTTTTATATTAAAAGTTTTAGTTAAGTGGAAAATCTGTAATTTCTTGTTCCTTTGTATCAAACTAAGCTTATTGAATCATTATAAACTATTTCCAATTATAAATTCAAGTTTGTATTAAGAATTCAAGTTTTAAGCTTACTGTTGAAATTTTCCATTTCAAATTCTCATTCCAAAGCTTCATATAGTTTGTTTCTCAGCTCCAATAAGCTTATACAAGCTTATCATAGCTTTTTGCAAGCTTAAGTTTAAGTTTCAATTCATTTTGGAAATTGGTCAATGAAAGTCAAATTGGAAGCAAAAAATGGGTATGATATGGTTAATGGGTGAAGCAGTGCTAGCTTTGGGTTGATTTTGAATCCAGTGGGTTGATATAAATAGGTTAGTTGTTCATTGGGTGTTGTTTCAAGCCATAGTGGCTAAGGACCCTTGTAAGTGATTTTAAAGTTTCTTAGCTTATTCTGTTTTTGAAGTGATAAATAGTTAAAATTTGTTTATTAAGCTGTATTTAGGATATATAGACTTAGCTTGATCATTTATACAAGTTTGCTTAGTGTTTAGATCAGTTTTAATTACAAAACAGTCAACTAAGGTGTGTTTGGAATTGCTGTCATAACTTCCTAGAGGTTAATTCAGTGGATAATATTTGTTGTGTTATGTTTGTTTAATCAGAATTGACTCATATCACCAATATTTTGAGCTTACATACTGTCAAAGTCAAAATCATTAGTCTACTTTCTTAATCAGTTAATTTGTTGGATTTTCAGAAAATTAAAAGCTCATCTTGTGTTTAAATATCATAGATATAGCTTGCTCTAGTGTCATTTCATCATATAATACCAAGATCAGCCCTTACATTGGATTCAAAGTTCAAAAAAGTCAAAGTTTCATTTCTATTACAAAAGTCAAAAGTTGCAAATCCTGTTTTTAGCCCAACTGAAAAGATTTTTCTTTGCTTCAATTCTGGACCAAATCAACTGAAATTGTGGGTGTATAAACTTCTCTTGGTCTATTTCTTTATTACCATTTTTACAGATTTTTGTGATTTTTTTTAAGCTTCAAATGAGCTTGGCATTTGGGCCTTATATGCCCTGTGCACACACTCAGTATTAACTGAGTGTGTGCAGGCCATTTGCAGAGCTTGCAACAAGCTCATTTGAGCTTGTCCAAGTCTCAGCTTTGGAATACAAGTTCCCAACCAGGTCTAGATTGAGTTCCAATTTGTGGTTTTCATTTTCATCTTATTTTGCAGCTTTTACTTGAGCTTAAAGTATCCCACCCAAAACTGTTTTTAGCTATAAAGCTCAAATCATCAAATTTTATCATCTTGTAATTCAGTGGTTAAAAACAGTTAAGATTTGTTGCATTTTAGTTCTTTTAGCAGTTCATAACTTCTGTAAACAGTTGGTGGCTTGTTGTGCTCATTTGGCTTATTCAAGTGCTTATTTGAAAGCACTTGCTATAGCAGTTGCATATTCCTCCACACAAGCACTTGTTTTTCCATTTTTCCTAGATTCCTCATATTATTTTAAGCTTATCTTGAATTTTTCAGATTTTTCTAAGTTAGTTTGCTATTTTTCTCTATTTTAATTAGTTTTTAAGCCTTTTTAAATAGCTTTTAATCCAATTAATTAAGAAAAGTTTCAAAAAAATAATTTTTCATTTTTCTTAAGTTAAGATAAATATAAAAATAAAAAAAATATATTTTTCCAGATTTTTCTTAGTTAAATTTGTATTTTTAAGTAATTTAAGTAGTTTTAAATAGTTTTTAATTCATAAAAAATCCAAAAATAATCAGAAAAATATAAAAATAGTTTTGAAAATTCTCTTTTGTTAATTTAGATTTTTCCAAGTCATAATTTTATTTTTCTAGCTTTATTTCATATTTTCTTGTATTTTAGGTTAATATTAAATAGTTAAAAATAGTTTTTAATTAATTAATTAGTTATAAAAATAATTTTCTTTTTCTATAAATTTAATTTTATCTTTAGGTTTGTAAAAATGTCATTTTCATATTTTTAGGTCTTTTATTTCTTAGATCTCACTTTTTATTTTGTACGTTTACGTAATTTTATTTAAACGTAAGTTTTAAGTTTTAAACGTTCATCGATTTTAAAAATAGTGATAGCGTTTATTTAATATTTTTTATCTTTTTAATTCTCTTGAATTTGCATTTAAGCCTCTGTAATTTGTTGGCTTTTTACTCAGTAGTTATAATCATATCAGATTCCTTTTTCTGTTCAAATTTCTCGATCACTATACGTTTGGTGATCCATTGCATAGCTCGCTGGGACATAACGACCCTGGGAAACACTATACTCCCCTGATCTTCATTGAGTTCGCGGTTGAGCCGCTTTAAGTTTCTTACGGTCGGCCATTCACAAGTGGCTTGGCTTGTGAGAAAACTTGACTTAGCGGGCGGATCAAATTTTGGCGGTATGGGGGAGTTGTGCTTGATTATCTTCCGTTTAGCTGATTAGTAGTTTGAATACTCACTCTTTGTTTATATCATCCATATCTATCTATATATATATCCATATTTTCTTATAAAAAATCCAAAACCCAAAACACCCAAAACGATATAAAACACAAAAATATTTTTCTTTTGTTTCTATATATGTATCAAAAATAAAAATACAAAAAGATTTGTCGTTTTCTTTAATAATAACAACTTAAAAGATTACAACCGCAAACCAAGGCAAAGGTACTACCTAACCGGGGTACGACCATAATAAGTTTCCGAACCAAAGATTAAAACTTGCCTTTGTGTCCTTGTGAGTGGTGTACCTTTTCAAAGAAGCCATTCATCTTGTGATTATTGGTTTAAGTTCACTGTTGTTTTGCCTCGATTTTTTTTTACTTGGATTTGTTGTGATATCTACTTGTCAAAAACATAAAACCCAAAAAGATTCTTTTTTCCCCCATTTTCATAATTCCCATTCCCTTCCTTAATTCCTGCTTCTCGAAGTTACGTCTAGTGCATGCGCACTCGCTCTTCTAGATCATTGAGTCCTTTCGCGATCTAGCAGAAATTCCTAGAAGACGCTCAGACGTGCGCCCAAATAGTCGAACCGAGATTCGCACTATTTCAAGCAACAATATGGCGCATTTAACGAACTATGAAATGCTCCAAGCACCCACCGAGGGTTATGGAGATGCCATCGCTTACCAAGAATCAATTTCATCACTTTGAATTGAAGACACATTTAATCCAACTTGTGTCTACGAATCAATTCGCGGTTTGATCGAGAAGACCCGTATGCACACATCCGCTGGTTTAACAAGTTGACCGCAACGATCAATTTCAAAGATGTGCCACAAAAAGTGATCAAGTTGATACTTTTTCCATTCTCTCTGAGGGACAAAATGGATTTGGTCGAAAAGAACCCCTCGATCTATCGAAACTTGGGAGGATCTTGTTCAAAAGTTTGTCAATTACTTCTTTCCTCCATCAAAGACGACTAATCTTAAAAATGAAATTTCGATTTCACAAAATTTCGATGAAAACTTTGGAGAGGCATGGGAGAGATTCAAAGATCTCCTAAGGAAATGCCCCCATCATGAATTCACTGAGCTTCAACAAGTCAATATCTTTTACAATGGGTTGAACGGTAACGATCAAGATTCATTGAATGCAGCCGCAAGGCAATATCTTGAATCGTAGATCTAAAGATGTGATTGAGATTTGCGAGCAAAAATCAAAAGTTCCTATTTCTCGCAACAAAGTCAATATTCAACACTCCGCTTCTTCATCCAATAACTCTTCTCGAAGTTAGCACTTCGAAGCCGCCTAACGGACGCCATCCGTTGTATGATTAAGGATGTTAAGGAAATCAAAAGCTTAAATTCATAAGCCGAACCAATCAAAGCCATAAACAAGGTGTGTGAAACTTGTAGTGGTCCACACGCGTATTATGATTGTCAAGCAACCGATGCTTCTTTTACCAAGCCCCTGAGCTCGTAAACCACAATCAATACCACCACAAGATGATCCTCACTACTGCGGCACCTATGGTGGACACCACCCGGTTTTCCTCCCTGCAAAACCATGGCAATCAAAATCGATTTGTTCCGAATCAAGGACAAAATTTCAATAACTCTCAAAATTTCAATCAAAACCAGAACAATTTCAACCAACCATATCAAGCTCCTAATCATCAAAGTTATCAACAACCTCCTCAAGCTCCCATGCCAAATGACTTCATGAAAATGACCGAGTCAAACATGCTCAATGCAAACTCGATCAATAAATGAGAGTTGAGCTAAGAAAGGAAATTGATACCACATTGTCTGGGCAAACAAATGAGTTAAAGAATATAATGAGCAGCCATGAACATGAATATGAACAAAGCTTCATCATCTTCTGGAGGACTCCCAAGCAATACTATTCCTAATCCCAATGCCGAGTTGAAAGCCGTCACCACCGTAGTGGTAAGACGCACAATGGACCATCGACTCCAATGCCCTCCTCCTCTGTAGCATTGTCAAGTTACCAAGGAAACAACGGACAAGGTGCAATTCTCAAGCCCACGGCATCAAGACACGCCCCACCTTCTAGAGTCCAAGTTTTAAGTCCGAACCCGAAGTTCAAGAAAAATTCCGAGCCGTAAAAGACTTCCATCCCGGCTTAAAAGTCTAGTCAGCTTCCTTACCCATCAAGAATGAATGATGAGAAGCTCAAAGACAAAAACAAAGAGCAAATGGAAAAATTTTTCCAAATCTTCAATGAGCTACACTTTGATATAAGCTTCGTTGATGCTCTCGCTCTAATGCCTAAATTTGCATCCACGCTTAAAGGCTTATCGACCAACAAAGATAAGCTATCTGAGATGGCTAAAACTCCTCTCAATGAGCAATGCTCAGCGGTCCTTCTCAAGAAGCTTCCCAACAAGCTTGAAGACCCCTCGCATTCCTAATCCCGTGTGATTTCTTTGGGATGGTTCAATGCTCCGCCTTGGCCGATCTTGGCGCTAGCATTAACCTCATGCCACTCTCAGTATGGAAGAAACTGTCTCTTCCTAAGCTTTCATCCACTTGTATGACACTCGAGCTAGCGGACCGTACCATAACTCGTCCACTTGGGATAGCCGAGGATGTCGTGATGAAAGTGGGAAAGTTTCACTTTCCTACTGACTTTGTTGTAGTAGACTTCGATGCAGATCCTAGAGTTCCCTTCATCTTAGGGAGAGCTTTCTTGAGAACGAGTCGCGCTCGATTGATGTGTGTTTGTGAAGAGTTGACCATTCAGGTTGACAACGAAGAGCTCACATTGAATATCAACCAAAACTCCAAACCTCTATCCAAACAGAGTGTTGCCACAATTGATCAAAGATCTGAAAGATTCAATGCAACACTCTCAAATTTCACGATTAAGACGAGTCACCAAAAACGTGCTGAGCTCAAAGCTTTGAAAATCAACCCTGGTTCGAACAAATGGTTTGAAAGTCTGTAAGGAAGTCAAGAGTGTTCTTGATGATGATGATCTAGAATCGGAGACTTTATCTAAGTGGTGGAAACCGCTAGCTCTAAGAGCACACCACTTGTCCCACCTCCGAATCAGCTTTGTCGATCGAGTTTGTTAACTCTGGATGAAACCAAACTCTCTTCGCCATCCAATTGGATGATGATGATTGTGATCCAATGGGAGACATTCCACCCATTGATGAATTGCTCAAAAATGATCCATCATCTTCTAGTCTTATTATTCCCGACTCTTCCATCCCTTCTCTCACTCCTGATGAGGAAGATGACAACTTTTGGAATGAAGTCGATGCCTTTCTTAGTGATGAGTCAATTCCAACAGTAATTGATAATACTTACTTTGATTCGAGGGGACATCCTTTTTCTAGAAAATCTGCTGATTGAAGAACCGCTTCCCACCCTCCCTCCCGGACATCTTCTTGACAATCACCATATAAGCTTCAAGTTTAAGCTAAAAATGTCAAAATGGTGATTTGCTTCTTTCTGATGAGGAATGGACTTGCATTCTCATGTACGTCTTTATTCCATTCTTCATGTGATGGTGTTGCTCTTTCCCTTTTCTCTTCTGAATGAGGACACTATCTTTGACCCCGGTATCATCCTTTATAGTTTCTACTATTAACAATACCGCGGTTATATCTCATCGGTGTGGAACTTTCTGATGTTCATATGTTTATTAACATTGTGAACGAAAGTCCGATCTAGATTGGTTTTCCACGTTACTTTCCCCATGAACAAATAATACGGGTCGAGTCAAGCTAGCGACTCGGTAATCAAAAACAGTAGCATGCCATATGGGTTTTCACCCATATTTTTGACTTCTTTCTATCTTTCTAACACCCTAGTGTGGGGTTGGTTGCACATGTTGTGTATATAAGTTCAAAAAAAAAAAAAAAAAATCTAAATAATGGCCGTAGTATTTCCCTTTACGCTTTGTTTCGGCATAACCGCCGGTACTTTGAATATTGAGGGCAATATTCATTTCTAAGTGTGGGGGGAATTTTCACGAATTTTATCATGTAATTATACCACCCATTCCCCATTTTTGGCAAAAATTTTTTTTTTTGAGTAAGTGTTTTGCACTTACTCAACTTATGGTTATCATCCGCCATGTCTAATAAACAAAAGGATTGGCTAATCCAAGAGCAAACGGCTCTTGGTAAAGATATCTCAAATCCGTTGACGGCTTGCAATTTGCCCAAAATTGTATGGTATTCACCTCACCATATCCTTAAAAGTGAAGAGTTGGCTAGCCCGCAAGTTTATGGCCTGTGGTAAAGGCAGTGGAAAAACCATAATTGGTAATCAGCTCACCAAAGATAATATTGATAATTTATCTTAGAGTTGGCTAGTCCGAGCAAACCCTCGTAGACAAATCAAATCCGTTGGAAGTCGGTGGTTTGCTCAAAATCACATGGTTATCGGTGTACCATGGTTCTTACTTGAACTGTAACATTTGGCTACTCCGTAAGTAATTTTTGTAAAGAGATTCAAATCCATTAAGTTTTCTCAAAATATTGCTAGGGACTAGCAATAGTTTAGTGTGGGGAATTGATGAGTGTGTAAATACTCATCATGGTTAATCTGAACTGCAAAACGCTTAAAAATGCTCGAATGCATCAAAATATGAAAATATTCCAAAATTGCATTTTATATGTTTCAGATGCAAAATGTTCAAAATCAGATGAAAATGAGCTAAGTTTGCATAATTGGCAGTTTCATCCCCAAAGTTTCAAAGTTGTCAAATAGTCCCCGAGCACATAATTTCAAAGAAAAATCACCAAAGGTCATTTTAAAATCATAAGTTGTCAAAATTAGTCCTTTGGTGAAAAATATCAAAAGTTTTGAGAAATTACAAAATTAGTTCTTCAAGTTTGAAATTTGCAAAATGGCCCTTGAAAATTGGAAATGTCAAGTTTGGTCCTTGTAGAAGCTTGTCACTTTTGGTCCTTTAGAGCAACTTTGCAAATTGGCAGCTTTGGTCCTTCAATTTTCAAAAATGACAATAGAGGTCCTTGTCATTAAAAGCCTTTAACACCTTTTTGCCCGGTCAAAACCCCTTCAACCCCCTGTCAAATAGCATTTTGGACCCCTTCATTATTAAACCCCGGTCAATCCAAATAGTCAAACACCCTGGGTTGGTTTAAAGTCTCATCCTTAAATCGTCAAAACTGCTAACTCCCATCCCCCTCTACCTCCACTCAACCTTGTTCCCCCCACCTCAACTAACATCCAAGATGCATTAAATGCACCTTTTCCCCCCTCACTCAACCTTCCAGTGGATAAACTAGTTTTGGCGCCAAAATCGGATTCAATGGCCAAGATCATTTTTATACATCCAATGGCTATCAATTATACTGGGAACTGTTCAGAAGAGAGAGAGAAGACTTTTGGATTATAAAAGAAAGCAAGAGGAGCAAGAGAACGAGAGTCTTGTAGTTTTTAGTTTTCATTAATGTCGTTTTTATATTAAAAGTTTTAGTTAAGTGGAAAATCTGTAATTTCTTGTTCCTTTGTATCAAACTAAGCTTATTGAATCATTATAAACTATTTCCAATTATAAATTCAAGTTTGTATTAAGAATTCAAGTTTTAGCTTATCTGTTGAAATTTTCCATTTCAAATTCTCATTCCAAAGCTTCATATAGTTTGTTTCTCACCTAATGCTTATACAAGCTTATCATAGCTTTTTGCAAGCTTAAGTTTAAGTTTCAATTCATTTTGGAAATTGGTCAATGAAAGTCAAATTGGAAGCAAAAAATGGGTATGATATGGTTAATGGGTGAAGCAAAGCTAGCTTTGGGTTGATTTGGAATCCAGTGGGTTGATATAAATAGGTTAGTTGTTCATTGGGTGTTTGTTTAGCCATAGTGGCTAAGGACCCTTGTAAGTGATTTTTAAAGTTTCTTAGCTTATTCGTTTTGAAGTGATAAATAGTTAAAATTTGTTTATTAAGCTGTATTTAGGATATATAGACTTAGCTTGATCATTTATACAAGTTTGCTTAGTGTTTAGATCAGTTTTAATTACAAAACAGTCAACTAAGGTGTGTTTGGAATTGCTGTCATAACTTCCTAGAGGTTAATTCAGTGGATAATATTTGTTGTGTTATGTTTGTTTAACTGTAATTGACTCATATCAGTCAATATTTTGAGCTTACATACTGTCAAAGTCAAAATCATTAGTCTACTTTCTTAATCAGTTAACTGTTGGATTTTCAGAAAATTAAAAGCTCATCTTGTGTTTAAATATCATAGATATAGCTTGCTCTAGTGTCATTTCATCATATAATACCAAGATCAGCCCTTACATTGGATTCAAAGTTCAAAAAAGTCAAAGTTTCATTTCTATTACAAAAGTCAAAAGTTACAAATCCGTTTAGCCCAACCGAAAAGATTTTCTTGCTTCATCTGGACCAAATCAATGAAATTGTGGGTGTATAAACTTCTCTTGGTCTATTTCTTTATTACCATTTTCACAGATTTTTGTGATTTTTTTTTAAGCTTCAAATGAGCTTGGCATTTGGGCCTTATAGCTGTGCACACACTCAAGATTAACTCGAGTGGCAGGCCATTGCAGAGCTTGCAACAAGCTCATTTGAGCTTGTCCAAGTCTCAACTTTGGAATACAAGTTCCTAACCAGGTCTAGATTGAGTTCCAATTTGTGGTTTTCATTTTCATCTTATTTTGCAGCTTTTACTTGAGCTTAAAGT
This sequence comes from Chrysanthemum makinoi, assembly GCA_910596185.1. NCBI lineage: Eukaryota > Viridiplantae > Streptophyta > Magnoliopsida > Asterales > Asteraceae > Chrysanthemum > Chrysanthemum makinoi. The sequence continues at coordinate 187,461,416 of OU343222.1, read as the reverse complement.
ATCCCACCCAAAACTGTTTTAAAGCTATAAAGCTCAAATCATCAAATTTTATCATCTTGTAATTCAGTGGTTAAAAACAGTTAAGATTTGTTGCATTTTAGTTCTTTTAGCAGTTCATAACTTCTGTAAACAGTTGGTGGCTTGTTGTGCTCATTTGGCTTATTCAAGTGCTTATTTGAAAGCACTTGCTATAGCAGTTGCAAATTCCTCCACACAAGCACTTGTTTTTCCATTTTTCCTAGTTTCATAATATTATTTTAAGCTTATCTTGAATTTTTCAGATTTTTCTAAGTTAGTTTGCTATTTTTCTCCATTTTAATTAGTTTTTAAGCCTTTTTAAATAGCTTTTAATCCAATTAATTAAGAAAAGTTTCAAAAAAATAATTTTTCATTTTTCTTAAGTTAAGATAAATATAAAAAGCAAAAAAAAATATTTTTCCAGATTTTTCTTAGTTAAATTTGTATTTTTAAGTAATTTAAGTAGTTTTAAATAGTTTTTAATTCATAAAAAATCCAAAAATAATCAGAAAAATATAAAAATAGTTTTGAAAATTCTCTTTTGTTAATTTAGATTTTTCTAAGTCATAATTTTATTTTTCTAGCTTTATTTCATATTTTCTTGTATTTTAGGTTAATATTAAATAGTTAAAAATAGTTTTTAATTAATTAATTAGTTATAAAAATAATTTTATTTTTCTATAAATTTACTTTTATCTTTAGGTTTGTAAAAATGTCATTTTCATATTTTTAGGTCTTTTATTTCTTAGATCTCACTTTTTATTTTGTACGTTTACGTAATTTTATTTAAACGTAAGTTTTAAGTTTTAAACGTTCATCGATTTTAAAAATAGTGATAGCGTTTATTTAATATTTTTTATCTTTTTAATTCTCTTTAATTTGCATTTAAGCCTCTGTAATTTATTGGCTTTTTCAGAGTTATAATCATATCAGATTCCTTTTTCGCTCAAATTTCATCACTATACGTTTGGTGATCCATTGCATAGCTCGCGGACATAACGACCCGGGAAACACTATACTCCCCGATCTTCATTGAGTTCGTTTGAGCCGTTTTAAGTTTCTTCTTACGGCCGCCATTCACAAGTCAGCCTGGCTTGTGGAGAAAACTGACGGTTTACGCGATCATCGATAAAGATGCAATTCTTGATGGATACTTTCAAGATGTTACAGTTGGATCCCTTAATGTTTTATTCCTTGGTGAATGGTCCCGATCTAATGTCATTAATGTGGTTAATTTACTTCAATGTTTTAATCTTGCCTCTGAATTGAAGTTAAATCTCCACAAATCTAACGTTTATGGCGTGGGTATCTCGTATGATGAAGTTCAAAGACCGGCATTATTAAATGGATGTAACTCTCAACGACTTCCTTTCGTCTATTTGGGTCTTCCTATAGCCGAAAACATGGATAAACAAAAAGTATGGGAGCCTATAGTCGACAAGTTTAATAACAGATTGTCAAGGTGGAAAGCATCCATGCTTTCCATTGGCGGATGAACAACTTTGCTCTCTTCGGTTCTTGGTGCTTTAGGCACGTATTATTTTTCGTTATTTCCTCTTCCAAAATGTATCATCAAGACCCTGGAATCCATTCGAGCTCAGTTTTTTGGGGATAGCGATGGAAATACATACAAAATTCCATGTATTGCTTGGAGTTCCACTTTAGCTTCCAAAGCTAAAAGTGGTCTTGGTATTGGAAGCTTGGAATCGTTCAACCACGCCTTAATCCAAAAATGGCGTTGGAGATTTTTAATCACGCCCTACGCTCTATGGGTCATGACCATAAAAGCGATTCACGGTATTAATGGAGATTCATCTATCTTTAACTATTCAGTGAAAGGTAATGGTGTATGGGCCAGAATTGTGAAAGATATCAATGCCATGAATGTCCAAAGATTCACCCCTCACCACTTTATATAAAGGATTGTTCGTGATGGTAGAACAACTCGATTATGGAAAGACCATTGGATGGGTGTCACTCTGCTTCAACACTAGTTCCCACGCTTATTTCGTTTAGAGGTGAACCAAGATTGTATGGTTCGTGATAGGTGGAATGGCAGATGGAATTGGATTTGGTCTCGTCCTATATCTGGTGGTATTACCTCAACTCGGCTAAGTACTCTTACTACTTTACTTGATCCAATTATTCTTACCGAGGGTAGAGATGAATGGGTATGGCTTCTTGATCCCAATAACGATTTCATTGTTAAAAAGACATGTATTCACTTAGATAATGCTTCTTTTCCAGATGCTTACATCTCAACTAGATGGTGTCGATTTATTCCGAAGAAATTCAAGTGAGTGTGTGAAAACACAATATCAACGTATATCAAAATAACCGTAAAATTCGACAAATCAACCCTTTAGGAAAAGGGTTAACGTGCCAAACCTCACGGGTGTGATAAAAGTGATACCGGGAAGTGATTTCCCGTCGCGGTCCCAACGAGGTGTGAAATTGACGGGATCGTTGAGTTTTGTGATAAGGACTTGAATGGTTAAACGAATTTTGGATTTTGATTACACTACAAATTAAAGAACGGAAATGAAAATAAAGCATGTAAAACAAAGAAAACACTAAATAAAATACGACTAAGCCTAAGAAACAATAAAACAACGCTAAATTACATCCTAGGGTGTTAAAATGCAAAACGCTTAAAATTAAGAACCACCCGAGCCAAAACGTAAAACTTTGCAATTTAATGGCTACGGGTGTGAAACTGATTTTCCTACATTCTAAACGACTAAAAATAATTTTAAAAATGTATTTTTCGACTTTTAAATTATTTATTATGAATTTAAATCTAATTTAATCTAATTTAATTATAAAAAATACTAAACTATTTTAGAAAAATCTGAAATTTACACTAAAAATACTTTAAGTCCTACTGATCTTAAGAAAAATAAAAAAGTAGGGGATTGCTTTTTGAAATAAGCTACAATAAGGACAAATAAGCTGTTAAGCTTAAAACTGAATTTGGTACTTAAATATTAAAAGGTGCAAGTTTCTAACGATCAAAGACCCAAGGGCAGTTGGTTGTGAGGTGTGGTGTTGTGTCTGTGAGCAGAAGGTCCCAGGTTCGAATCCTGTGGTACCTTTTTGCACAAATTATTTTTTTTTAACTTTTTCTTTTTGCAACTTTTTAATAAGCTAAAATGGAGAACTTTTTGTAAAAACACAACTTTTAGAACCTGGAAAATAAGCTGTAAACAGCTTATTCCCACAACAGTTAACAAATATTAAACCAACACCCCTTAGGCAGATTTTTTTTTTTTAGCTAAAAGCAATGATTAAGCACTTGGAAAATGGAAAATAGCACTATGTTAAATCTAAAATAAGCTACATAAAACTGAAAAGTAGTCAAGTAAAAAGGGAAGGGGGAAACAGAATAAGCAGTTTATGGGAAATCCTAAGTAAAAACGGAAATAAGCGTTTGGATAAATAAGCTACACTAGGGGGCCTTAAGCTAATAATGGACTAAAAAGATTATCAACAGCACTAAATAAGCTTAAACTAAGCAATCCTAATCTAAATCAACTAACAAACACCTAAGGGACCTAACTACGCTAATAAGCTAGCAAAAGGGATAAAGGACTGCTGATATGGAACAGTCTCAAAACAGTCCACTAGGGGCTGTTTTAAGCACTGGACTAAGCAACCAAACTTATAAGCTAGAATCTAGAAACTACAAAACAGCGTACTCTACATACTCAAGAACTTGCAAACCAATTATGAGCTACTAAGAACTTAAATTGAGCTCATTATCTAGCTGATAAGAAGAACACATGGGCTGCAATAACAGAACTGAATTGGCTAAATGGGACTTTTGAAGGGCAAAAATAACTAAGCTAGATGGATCCTAAGTGCATAAAAACTAATCACAGTTGAAGTTGGGTATGATGAGATGCAAGAAAAACATTTTTGAAATATCTTGCTAAAAAATAAGCTGTGAAAAAATGGCTTGGAACAGCAGCTATGGCTGCTGTTCTGAGCAAGACAGTAGATAGAAAATGTGATTTTTTATCTATCCAAACCTTGTAAACTTGTTTACATCAGTTTTGACTTTGCAAAATTTAGCTAAAGACTTGAAAATAAGTTTGACTACTAAAGTCAAAATGGGTAAAATTGTTTTTTAGCACCTCAAATAAGCTTAAGCCAAACACCCCTTAATGGGTGTGAAACATTAAAACCGATTGAAATAAAAACTAAACTTGGGTCTTCTTTTTATGAAACTACCTTGCAGTTTAGAACAAAGCTGTAGAACAACTAATAAGTAACCAATGAGCAAATAAGCACTTATGTGCTTATTTGCATATAAACTGATAAGTACAAAATAAGCAGAAATAAACTTTTTTCATTAAAAAGGAAAAATTACAACTAAAGAAAAACAGAAAACTAAATTAAAAACTTAATAAAAATCCTAGGTGCCTTTCAAGGCTTACAAGCTTCTATATATACTAAAATGTCTAGGGCTTCATATCTCTTCTTGGGTCTTCACTTGTGCTTCTTTGAGTTAATCTTCACCATCCAATTGGTAGGTACCCATGAGAGTATATCTGAGCCGTTCATGGAGCTTTTGAAGCTTGGATTGCCAGCTTGGCCATTCTTGGGGGAAGGTGCAGTGGGTTTGGGAATTGGGTAAACCTGGGTAAAAGGTTGAAGGTGGGTCTTGGTTTAGGTGTAGCTGGGTAAAAGGGTAAATGGAGGTGGAGTGTTTGGGAGTGGTAAAAGAGGAGAGAATCTAGGGTTCCTTGGGGATTGTTTTGCTTGGGCGGGAAAGGTGGGAAGAAGAAGCAGGGTGGGTTGGTTTTGTTATCAGTGTTTTGACCGGGTATGGGTTGGGTAAGGATTTGGGTTGCGGGTTGGATTGGTAATACATGGGCCATAGTTTGTATAATGGACTTAGGCTTAGATTATTAGTCCATTTAAACATTAGGGGACCAAATGTGTAACATTCGAACATCCAAGGACCATTAATGTAATTTCTGCAAAGTATTCCAAGGGCCTTTCTTGTGAATCTCAAATAAACCAAGGGACCGAATCTGTCATTTTTGAAATTCCAAGGACTAAACTTGACAAATTTAAAAATCCAAGGATCAAAACTGTAATTTCTCAAACTTTTGAAATTTTTCACCAAAGGACTAATTATGACAACTTATGATTTTAAAAGGACCTTTGGTGACTTTTCTTTTTAAATTACGTGCTCAGGGACTATTTCTGTCAATTTTTGAAAGACGGGGGACTGAAACTGCCAATTATGCAAACTTTGTTTGTTTTTCATTTGTTTTGCATCTGAAACATATAAAACACAATTTTGAGATATTTTCAGTATTTTGATGCATTTCGAAGTGTTTTTAGATGTTTTGCAGCTGATTTGACCTAAAACGATGAAAGTGAATACGCACTCATCAAATCCCCCACACTAAAACATTGCTAGTCCCTAGCAATCTTTTGAGAAAACTTAATGGATTTGAATCTCTTTACCAAAAGCCATTACTTCTGGAGTAGCCAAATGTTTTAGTTCAAGGAAGAACCATGGTACACCGATAACCATGTGATTTTGAGCAAACCACCAGCTTTCAACGGATTTGATTTTGTCTTTACCAGAAGCCGTACCCTTCTGGACTAGCCAACTCTTAGATAAATTATCAATATTATCTTTGGTGAGCTGATTACCAATTATGGATTTTCCACTGCCTTTACCACAAGCCATAACCTTGCGGGCTAGCCAACTCTTCACTAATTAAAGATATGGTGAGCTGAACACCATACAATTTTGGGCAAATTGCAAGCCGTCAACGGATTTGATAAATCTTTACCAAGAGCCGTTTGCTCCTGGATTAGCCAATCCTTTTGTCTTACAGACATGGCAGACTGATAACCAAATGAGTAAGTGTAAAACACTTACTCCAAAAAAAAAATTTTTGGCCAAAAACGGGGGAATTGGGATGATTATATGATAAAATTCGTGAGAATTCCCCCCCACACTTAGAAATGAATATTGCCCTCAATATTCAAAGTACCGGCGGTTATGCCGAAACAAGGAACGTAAAAGGGAAATACTAAGGCCATTATTTGAAAGGTTTTTGGAAGACTTATATACACAACATGGGGCAACTCCCCACACTAGGGTGGTAGAAAGTAGAAAGAAATCAGAAATACGGGTGAAAACCCATATAGTGTGCTATTGTTTTTGATAACCGAGTGCTAGCTTGACTCGATCCCCGAATTCATTTGTTCTTGGGGAAGCAACGTGGAAAACCAATCTCGATCGGACTTTCGTTCACAATGTTTGGACAAACATTTGAAGCACGTGAAAGTTCCACACCGATGAGATATATTCCCGGATCAAGAGAATGAGAAATGCCGGGTAAAGATGGTGTCTTCACTCCCGTAGGAGTTAAGACATGGAGAAGAAATGGGAGGAGAAGGCAAAGTGTCAATTACTTGACAACGGGTGGGATAGGTGGGCAAAAGATTAGTTTGAGGAACATTAACGGAATGTTCAGAAATCTTTTCCACCGCAAGAGAAGTCACAACATCCGTGTTGGACTTAAGAAATATCCGAGAGTGAACTCCTTTGAAAGGTAAGATACCCGGTTTGAAAACTTTATCCTCAGAGAGGAATGAAACGCAAGTATCAACCACGGTAAAATCCTCAAGGGTAGACGAGTTACTCATGGATGAAAGGGGATGTAGAGCATTTTGCTCAAAAAGCTCATCCTCAATTCCCGGAGGAAGAGGATCGATGTGAGCGAGTTCACCGGCGAACTCCTCATGGAAAAATCTACTCCTTTCGAAGGAGGAGGAGGCAATTCAAATGTGGACGACTCATACTCAGGAAGAGAAAGATGAAAAGTGGGAATTCCACTACTCTCTTTTCAAGATGAACGTCATCGGCGGAATACATCAAATTCGGAAGAGAATCATTGAGAAAGCCTCAAGTTCAGGAAATGTTTCGGGCTTTTCCAAGATAGAGTCACTATCCACAACGGGGATAGGAGACGAAGCTGGCTTAGCACATAATGATTCGATCTTAGAAACGAGGAGATTTACATTGAACAATTTTTCACGAAGTATCTCGTCCTCAATTTCCAGATCATCAGAATCTCTCACTTCCTCTAAGCTAACTAGCTCAGAAGGTAACTCCTCGACATAATCGATGTCTCCATAAGATAAAGAATCGTCAAACGAAGTACAATCGTTGTCAGAATCGGAGAACATCTCGACATGATCGTTTGGGATGTCAAGAGGAGGAGAAGAATTATCATCAAGAGGCTCATCAAACATATTACCGGAGATAACCTCGGACTCACTTGGGTTTGGGACAAGGTTCTCAACACAAGACGGTTCGTTTCGGAATAGTGCTAAGATTTTCGCCCCCATTAAAAGATTATCCGAGGTTCTACGGAGATAAGCAAGATAAGGGCGAGAGCCGACATGTGCGTACTTTGTGGGCTGAGATATGCACCTTGTCCTTTGTCATCTCCCAATCTTCCTCATCCTCGTCATCGAGACGGCAAGCTTCGTTAAAGAGGAGAAGCTTTTGAGTTGCTCGCTCATCGGCTAGTAATCTTCGTTGCGCAGCGCGCTTGTTCTCGAAAGTTCCTCAAGAATCATATGAGGAAATGGATCAATGACGGGAAGCTGTGGGGGTTGGACATTGTCAAATTCGGAAGTCCACGATTGACATTGATAATCATCATGAGGACCCCCACACTTAGCACAACGAGGGTATTGGGGAGAGAAATTTTGAAATGACGTTTGATCATTGAAATGATGAAAATACGGGTTCGTTCGTGATGAATTTTGTGGAGGGTAATTGAAATTGTTTTGAGGATAACTGAAAGATTCCGGTTAGAATCATAAGCAAATGAATTCTCAGCAAAATCGAACAACATCCATTGACAAGATAGTTTCCACACCACTCGCACATGCATTTGTAACAACGAAAACCTTGTGGTAACAAGTCTCCACAACCGTAGCAATAATTTTTATCAAACGAAGATATTTCGGCTCGGAATAGGAATCGAGGGTTCAACAACATCACATAAAGCGGTATTTCCCGAAGTTGAATCTTGACGAAGTTCAATTAAGAAGTTTTGAATCATGTCATTTCTGACCCTAAAGAAATCGTCGGTAAAACGTTCTGAAGATTCCGGAGTTGGGACAAGTGGTGTGCTCTTAGAGCTAGCAAGTTCCACCACTTCCGTTATGGTCTCCGGTGTTTGAACGGGTTCATCGTAATCAATTCTAATTCTCGACCTTTTTTCATCGGCCTGAATTTGCTCGATTAGATTACGGGCTTTAGATTCAAAGAAAGTGTCCTCGGGACCCTCGGTAGGTGCTTGAGGTAACTCCGACGTTTGAACGGGTTCGGGTTGTGGCGGGTGGTCGAAATAACTTTGAAAAGATTTTTTGATGGATAGTTCGCACAAATTGCAAAATTCGCTTGAACTAGGCCTTCCACACCGCGCACACACACACTTGTGACCATGATGTTGATGATTGTCGACATAAGAATTAAACATATAGAGGGTTAAAGAGATAGAATTAAACGGTTTTGAGGTTGAAGAAGAGTAGAATCAAACGGTATGAGAGGGTAAGAGAAATAGAATCAACGAATAAGAGGAATGAGAAGAATATTTTTGTATTTTTGGATTTTATGAAAAACGGTAACTTCACGAGGAAGGTTCTTCAAGTCACTAATCGCAAAAATCACGATATTGTCGCAACACACCTCCCCGGCAGCGGCGCCAAAATTTTGATCCGTTGTGAAGTGAGTGTGTGAAAACACAATATCAACGTATATCAAAATAACCGTAAAATTCGACAAATCAACCCTTTAGGAAAAGGGTTAACGTGCCAAACCTCACGGGTGTGATAAAAGTGATACCGGGAAGTGATTTCCCCGGGTCGTGTCCCAACGAGGTGTGAAATTGACGGGATCGTTGAGTTTTGTGATAAGGACTTGAATGGTTAAACGAATTTTGGATTTTGATTACACTACAAATTAAAGAACGGAAATGAAAATAAAGCATGTAAAACAAAGAAAACACTAAATAAAATACGACTAAGCCTAAGAAACAATAAAACAACGCTAAATTACATCCTAGGGTGTTAAAATGCAAAAACGCTAAAAACCGGCAACCACCCGAGCCAAAAACGTAAAACTTTTGCAATTTAATGGCTACGGGTGTGAAACTGATTTTCCTACATTCTAAACGACTAAAAATAATTTTAGGAAAAAGCCGGGTATTTTTTCGACTTTTAAATTATTTATTATGAATTTAAATCTAATTTAATCTAATTTAATTATAAAAAATACTAAACTATTTTAGAAAAATCTGAAATTTACACTAAAAATACTTTAAGTCCTACTGATCTTAAGAAAAATAAAAAAGTAGGGGATTGCTTTTTGAAATAAGCTACAATAAGGACAAATAAGCTGTTAAGCTTAAAACTGAATTTGGTACTTAAATATTAAAAGGTGCAAGTTTCTAACGATCAAAGACCCAAGGGCAGTTGGTTGTGAGGTGTGGTGTTGTGTCTGTGAGCAGAAGGTCCCAGGTTCGAATCCTGTGGTACCTTTTTGCACAAATTATTTTTTTTAACTTTTTCTTTTTGCAACTTTTTAATAAGCTAAAATGGAGAACTTTTTGTAAAAACACAACTTTTAGAACCTGGAAAATAAGCTGTAAACAGCTTATTCCCACAACAGTTAACAAATATTAAACCAACACCCCTTAGGCAGATTTTTTTTTTTTAGCTAAAAGCAATGATTAAGCACTTGGAAAATGGAAAATAGCACTATGTTAAATCTAAAATAAGCTACATAAAACTGAAAAGTAGTCAAGTAAAAAGGGAAGGGGGAAACAGAATAAGCAGTTTATGGGAAATCCTAAGTAAAAACGGAAATAAGCGTTTGGATAAATAAGCTACACTAGGGGGCCTTAAGCTAATAATGGACTAAAAAGATTATCAACAGCACTAAATAAGCTTAAACTAAGCAATCCTAATCTAAATCAACTAACAAACACCTAAGGGACCTAACTACGCTAATAAGCTAGCAAAAGGGATAAAGGACTGCTGATATGGAACAGTCTCAAAACAGTCCACTAGGGGCTGTTTTAAGCACTGGACTAAGCAACCAAACTTATAAGCTAGAATCTAGAAACTACAAAACAGCGTACTCTACATACTCAAGAACTTGCAAACCAATTATGAGCTACTAAGAACTTAAATTGAGCTCATTATCTAGCTGATAAGAAGAACACATGGGCTGCAATAACAGAACTGAATTGGCTAAATGGGACTTTTGAAGGGCAAAAATAACTAAGCTAGATGGATCCTAAGTGCATAAAAACTAATCACAGTTGAAGTTGGGTATGATGAGATGCAAGAAAAACATTTTTGAAATATCTTGCTAAAAAATAAGCTGTGAAAAAATGGCTTGGAACAGCAGCTATGGCTGCTGTTCTGAGCAAGACAGTAGATAGAAAATGTGATTTTTTATCTATCCAAACCTTGTAAACTTGTTTACATCAGTTTTGACTTTGCAAAATTTAGCTAAAGACTTGAAAATAAGTTTGACTACTAAAGTCAAAATGGGTAAAATTGTTTTTTAGCACCTCAAATAAGCTTAAGCCAAACACCCCTTAATGGGTGTGAAACATTAAAACCGATTGAAATAAAAACTAAACTTGGGTCTTCTTTTTATGAAACTACCTTGCAGTTTAGAACAAAGCTGTAGAACAACTAATAAGTAACCAATGAGCAAATAAGCACTTATGTGCTTATTTGCATATAAACTGATAAGTACAAAATAAGCAGAAATAAACTTTTTTCATTAAAAAGGAAAAATTACAACTAAAGAAAAACAGAAAACTAAATTAAAAACTTAATAAAAATCCTAGGTGCCTTTCAAGGCTTACAAGCTTCTATATATACTAAAATGTCTAGGGCTTCATATCTCTTCTTGGGTCTTCACTTGTGCTTCTTTGAGTTAATCTTCACCATCCAATTGGTAGGTACCCATGAGAGTATATCTGAGCCGTTCATGGAGCTTTTGAAGCTTGGATTGCCAGCTTGGCCATTCTTGGGGGAAGGTGCAGTGGGTTTGGGAATTGGGTAAACCTGGGTAAAAGGTTGAAGGTGGGTCTTGGTTTAGGTGTAGCTGGGTAAAAGGGTAAATGGAGGTGGAGTGTTTGGGGAGTGGTAAAAAGAGGAGAGAATCTAGGGTTCCTTGGGGATTGTTTTGCTTGGGCGGGAAAGGTGGGAAGAAGAAGCAGGGTGGGTTGGTTTTGTTATCAGTGTTTTGACCGGGTATGGGTTGGGTAAGGATTTGGGTTGTGGGTTGGATTGGTAATACATGGGCCATAGTTTGTATAATGGACTTAGGCTTAGATTATTAGTCCATTTAAACATTAGGGGACCAAATGTGTAACATTCGAACATCCAAGGACCATTAATGTAATTTCTGCAAAGTATTCCAAGGGCCTTTCTTGTGAATCTCAAATAAACCAAGGGACCGAATCTGTCATTTTTGAAATTCCAAGGACTAAACTTGACAAATTTAAAAATCCAAGGATCAAAACTGTAATTTCTCAAACTTTTGAAATTTTTCACCAAAGGACTAATTATGACAACTTATGATTTTAAAAGGACCTTTGGTGACTTTTCTTTTTAAATTACGTGCTCAGGGACTATTTCTGTCAATTTTTGAAAGACGGGGGACTGAAACTGCCAATTATGCAAACTTTGTTTGTTTTTCATTTGTTTTGCATCTGAAACATATAAAACACAATTTTGAGATATTTTCAGTATTTTGATGCATTTCGGAGTGTTTTTAGATGTTTTGCAGCTCAGATTTGACCTAAAACGATGAGTGAATACGCACTCATCACATGCTCTCCACGATAAAGTTATCGAGATTGAATCTATCATTTGTTATCGAGATTGAATCTATCATTACTCTGTGGAATCTAGCAATAAAGTTATCGAGATTGAATCTATCATTTGTCCCATTTGTTCGTCTTTGCCAGAAACCATACAACATTCGTTATGGACTTGTTATGTTGCTACATGTGTTTGGCTTATAGTTTTCTCATGGTTGGATTTGCCTTACCCAACTCCTTCATCTTTTCAAGATGTATATGCGTATGCTGATCAGTTGCAAATTCAAAACGATAGGAACTTGATGCTTCAAGCTATCTTTGATGTGATGTTGTGGACATTATGGAGCTTTCAAAACCATCTCATCTTCAGCAGTCATCCTATGGCCCGATACCAGATATTTGACAAGATTACGGGCATATCATTTTTGTGGTACACAGACAGAAATAGGAAAGCTAATATTTTTTAAAACAATTGGCTTCAAAAACCATTGATCCATTATGTCTTGTAATTATCTGTCCGTTTGGTGTATGGGTATGGGTCTATAACTTTGAAAGTCATTAATGTTGTTTGGTTGGTTATGGGTCCCACCACAATGGAATGAGGATACCTAAATGTGAATGTTTCCTCATATATTATGTGTGTGGATGGTTTCTCCATACCCTCCATTATCATTCCACTCTATACCAATACCCATACCCATTATGATTCATAGCGACAAACCAAACGCAACCTTATTTGTTCTTTTATATTTCTCGCTAGGTTTTGATAAACTTCTATTCAAAATATATATATATATATATATATATATATATATATATATATATATAAATATATATATATATAAAGTTCATATTGTGGGAAATAAGTACAAGGAAAGATGTTAATGGATCAATGCAAAATGTGTAAATGTGTAAACCAAAGTGAACCATACTTGAAAAATATGTGAAAATGCCACTTCATGTATAAAAAACAAGAAATGAAAATGTTGTGCAAATAAATTATAGATAATCGGTACATTACAAAAGGTTTTCACGAAAAGTTAGAATCAACTTAGAAAGTCAATATATTCGATGTCACAAAATGAATCATGCAACGACTTTTTCACCAAATTCCATAGAAAGGTACACATCTGCATCATCATTTTTAGTAAACACAATTTACAAATTATAACTGTGTTACTGTTAAGGGTACAGTAACTTATTTGTTCATTTCTAAACATACTAGCTTAGTGGTATTTTCATTTCAAAAATTGGTTTAGGTTGCTGGCCAACTAAGGTGCTATTCTTACCCAAAAATTATCTTAAACATTTTTCTCTTTTGGCCTCTATATAGATTGTTTTATTCTCTCTATTTTTTTTATTGCGTACACCTCTTTGGAATATTGGTTTTTATTTTTGTTTTTAATTAAACTCAAGTAAGTTATTATGTTGATTTACTAATTTATAAAGAATTTGTGTATAATGTGGCCTCTAATTTTGTACTTTTGTAAAAACTTTTAACAATCTCTAAACTTTAAGTTTGCCAATTTTGTAATTTTTCTTTACGATAATGTTATTATTGTTCTATAAGCTGACAATAATAGTTATTATAAGTAACCCTATGTATATTTTGAAACAATATGACAACACCACGTACTTAATTACACGATAACACATATAAGCAACTTATACAACCCCGAAGCAACGCGCAAGATAAATGTTTTTCGTTTAAAACAAGTTAATTGATTTATCTGATTCTCATACGGATAAGAAGTGCACGATTTTAGACATGTAGACAACTTGTGGTAAAATTATGATAATGAAATGTTGTTAGTGTTAATTCTTTGTCAAATGATATCTGCTAAGGCGCTATAATCGATTAAAACCTCACTCATCCTCTAATGCAAGGTGTGTGTGCGCGCGCAATGTGCATAATCTAACTGTGTTAACTTATCAAACCCTTATTCGATATATGATTTTATTCGATTGATAGAACAATGTACTGGATCATATTATACTTTAGAATCAATTCGTGAAAACCTAAAATGTTAGCATAAAAGGTCTAGGGCAAGGATATACTTCATGTGCAAATAATATGTTTGTTGGTACTCAAATTCCTTCAATGTCAACTACAAAATGTTTTTATGTAAAAAGAAGACCATTTTTTTTATTTTATAATTTTTGAGCTTAACGACCAATTTTGTTTAAGAAAAGGTATAATAAATGAGAAAATGATGCTATGCTGGAAAGGGCATTATGGTAAATGTGAATGAGAAGTAGGACCATTTCATTGAAGTGGAATAGTCAAATAGTTACACTATTGAGCCAAAATGCAAGCATATGGGGTCTGGCTTTCACCACAAAATGAATAACTACAATTCTTTGTTTTCATCATTTTTCCACAAATTGGTGCATTCATCTAAATGGACAAAGATACGACAATTTGACGTCCCTTTTGCAAATATTGTAATTTATTTCTGTCTTTGTCTGTGAAATAAGTCATTTTAGCAAGTGTCAACTAATTTCTACAAAAATGTTTGTATACTATTTTCTACCAAGTTATATGGACCCGTGACAATTATATCATCTACTACACAAATTGTAATCTATACTACTTTATAATGCATTTAGGCCTTCTAAAATTAGAAGGCTTAAAAATTAAGCCTTTTAATTTTAGAAGGCTTAAAATTAAGATAATGAGCTCCAATCATTAGACGTCTCACTTCTTAACAAACTCCAAGCCTGCTTCTAACAAATTCCGTTGCCCTAACTCTAACCACCAAAAATTAAGATAAAAAGCCTCCAATTATAAAATGGCGTATTATGTCATTACCAACTAAAAATTCATCTTTATTTTCAAATTAAAATATCTTTTTATCTACTTAATTATATTATAATCTAATTTCATCATATTTTTTAAAATTTTACGCTCTCTTTAATTCAACATCAATTTTAATATATTTTTATGAGTTTTTAGTTTTTATATTTTTAGTTGGTTTATTTTATTTTAATTCAAATTTTTACAACTTTAACCTTTATTTCATTTATTTCAATCATATTATAGTATCTAGACAAATACGACAAGTGCAGTATGGCATTCGTAGTGCCTTCTAGTAATTTATAACGCCCATACTTCCATAGGCGGCTAAATATGTTGGTGTAGGTTGATATAAACAATTTTGTATGATGAACTTGAAGAATCGTTTCTCATTATATTAGTAGCTAAAAAGAGCTGAGGTGGTATATTTGTAATTCAACGGAATTTTTAGTTACGTTATAGATTTTATATCTTCTTTTTTAAATTCGAATAAGTAGGTAGATAGACAAGAGACGTTATGATGAAAGAATCGTTCAACTTGTTTAAACTAAAATCACAATAATGGTTACGTATTAGTTATATTATTATCATAAGTCACAATTTATAAGTCCATATTTTTATTTTTGTCTTTCTCAAAATACTTGTCAACTTTTATAACCTAACTTAGAAGTTATGGTTAAACTTATCATGTATAAAACATCACTTGTTATTGATACATACTATATTAAAAATTACTTAACTTAGGTTATGTGTGTTCAGATTATATATTCATGAAAGCCATCCGGTCTATTGCAACAATTGGAGATTTCTATGTGAAAATGGCAACGAATTACAATAGACTTTATAGGAATGGATCCACTAAGAAAAAAAATAAAAATAAGAAGAATAAGAAATGTTTTCAGCCACATATTTCAAATGAAGAAGGAGAATTTTATGGAAGATGCATCTCTCTTTGTAAGTGCATATAAAATGTGCGGTACGTGGTTATTTCTCATCCTTCTCATTTTACTTTTATTTCTTATTTGATCCTTACTCTAGACTTTATTACCAAACTCCCAAAAACATTAAGCGGTTATAACTCTATCTGGGTAATAGTTGATCGTTTCACCAAATACGCATATTTTCTACCGATTAAAGAGACTTACAATATGGACAAGTTGACCAGACTTTACATTAAAAAAAAGTAGTTTCAAGACACGGTGTGCCAATTTCTATAATCTCTGACAGAGATGGAAAATTTACCTCTAACTTCTGACAGTCCAGAACACTTGGTATATATATTCATGAAAATGAAAATAATGAATTTTAATTCGATATACTTTTTAACATAGTAAAGATTAACCATGCTATGTAGGATAGTTAATTGATAAAACCTTAGATATTATGCCATTTTCAAATTTAGTTAATAGTGATTTCTTTGTTTTCTTTTTCAAAATCAGATAACAACAAATACATATACGTGCACATATGGATACTCAAGAAACCAAATATCAATCCAAACTTTAGTAAGTTTGATTTAGGAGATAATTAGGTGTGTTTATTCTGGTATGTTGGGTAAAAGATGTCTCAAATGATAGTGATCGCATAATTGGGACAACAAGATACAACAACTTATAATTTCAGACAATTTTGTTTATTTGTGTTTTTGGCTATATATGAGACTCAATCATAATAGAATATGCAAGTTTTTCTTAAATAATATCAGAATTACCTAATCTTTTACAAGAGACAAAACGGTAGGCAAATTGTGAAAGTAAACTAATGGTATTAAACATTTAAACTGTATATAGAACAATATAATAATAGCATTTTTGTTTCCATCAAGACTGGTTTTGTCTCAATATGCATCTGTACTTTATCTCAAATAGAATCTACTTGGAGTATCGGGTACTCTTATATTTATTGTTCAGTAAAGTGATGGATGACTAATATCAAAGTTTAGATACAGTAATTGTGGTTAACTTGTAGTTATACTTTAGTCAAGGATTAACCGTTGGTAATTGTTAAATAATTTTGCTAAACTGGCTGAGTTTAAAAATTATTTACTAACTCACTATTTTTATATTAAAATAGTTACTCATCATATGCTTTCCTTTATTGATTCATTTTAACTTATACACAAGACATCCATCATCAATCATGAATGCAATCATATATTTTATTTTAAAGAGTAAATTACACCGTTCGTCCTTGTGGTTTGCGTTAATCGCAGGGTTTCGTCCTTTGACCAAAAAAGTTGCACCGTCCGCCTTAAGTGGGAAGCGTTATGCACCGTTCGTCCCTCCATCCAACTGGGCCCACTAACGGTCGTTAAGTCTTGTTAACCTGAGGGTATAATCGTCATTTCAACACCATAAGGACGAACGATGTAGTTTACTCTATATAAACTAGTGAATATATTTTTCCTCAAACCCTAAAATAATTTCACTCTCCTCCTTCTCTCTAGTCAGCCGCCACCATCCAGCCACCCTTCCTCCCACCTCCGGCGCCAACACTGTTATCATCTTTTCTTTTTTTAATCGAATAGAGAACGGGTTATTATTTTCGTGGATAAAACATGGCTTAAAAACACGTTTTGATTTTGTTTCGTGTGGAAGGAATCTGCAAAATGATTTCGTATGGTGAACTACTGTTAAAGTGTTTGTTTGATTCTGGTTTAAACACGGTCGGGTCGGACACTGAACGATTTGGGGATTGATATTGTTGTTATGGTTGATTTGGATCGACTTCAATTTAGCCTCGGGTAGAGATTTGGATTTGTTATTTGATTTGTAGATTTATTTGGGTGTGTGGTTATTTTTGCTTTGGTTTAATTGTGGAACCCGATTAGGATGTGCTCGGTTTAGCTTAGTCGCACAGGGACCCCCACTTAGGGTCCATTTTGTCTCAGTTCACAGCAACACCAAGGGTGTTTGCATCTCTGTGTTTTTGCATAACTGCATTTGTGTTTCCATATTGTGTTTCCAGTCAAATGGTGCGTTTGGTTTTATAAATGGTCCTCTAGCCCAGAATCATGTTTTGTTTAAATGAGCCTAAGCCCATGAAGCTAGTAAACTTAACTTTAAGATCATTTGATTCGGCTAAGAAGGGTTCACCGGAAAAAGGGTGTCGCCGGAAAAAGGGTGTCGGCCCGAATAGCGAGGTGGATGAAAGCGGGGAGATTTTATTTTTGTGTGTTTTGTTTAAATGTGAAAAATGAATTTTTAATAAATGCAATGTACTTGGGAAATGACGGATATGCCCTAATGGGTTAAGTGAGTTAGCGGCGTTAATGGGAATTGGTGGGCCCATTGGATGGAGGGACGAACGGTGCATAACGTTTCCCACTTAAGGACGGACGGTGCAAGTTTTTTGGTCAAATGACGAAACCCTGCGGTCAACGTAAACCACAAGGACGAACGGTGTAATTTACTCTATTTTAAAATTCAACTTAAATATGAAAATAATGAGTTAATCAATAATTTTTAAAACTTGCTCAGCAAGCATTTTTTAACAAAACCCATTATTAAAATAAGATGAACTTACGTGAAGAAAAACACACAATCACTTTACCATTGCGAAATGACCATATTATGAACCTTGCAATTTAACTAAAAGGCTTGTAATTAGCGGTTGTTGTGAGATGTTGTGGGACGCTCCCGACTAAATAGTTGCGAGTTTAAGTTTCGTTATACATAGATATTTGTGTTAAGTATTGCATATAGACATATAGTGTGATTTTAAACAGAAAAGAAAAACATGACGGTTTTGAAACAATATCCAATGCAAGGATCAAGCATCGGGACTGCCTCATGAGCCAAACAACTATTTATACGACGTTGTATGTTGATTCTACAACGAGAGACATTGGCATTTAATTACTTTTGAGTTCACTGCAGCAGTGCAACCTATGTAGAGTATGCACCAACATTTTCTAAAAGGAAAGTATTATAAAGTAGAGTAACTTGCAAAAATCGTCCTCGCGGCATTTTAATATTGTGAGTATAGTCTTTACTTTTTTGAAAATGCAAGTGTTGTCCCTGCGAGAATACATTGGTGCAAATATCGTACTTGGTCAAAAGTGAAATAACTAAAATGCCCCTAAAGTGAAAAGCATAGTCTCACAGTAGTCAATGGCATTTAGTCATTTCACTTTGAGATAGGGATGAAATCCGCATCAAAAGTTTCTCACAAGGACGATTTTTGCAATTTACTCTATAAAGTACTTCCTACGTCCCATATTTATAGTCCACATTACTTTTCGGGTTATTTCAAATTAATTGTCCACTTCAAAAAATAAATAGGTAATATAGATCAAGTTTACCATATTAACCTTACCTGAGGTTATTATTACAAAAAGAAATTATAAATTAATTAATTAAGGGTAATATTGTCTTTTGTTCAAAAAGTAAAAAAAAAAAAAAAAAAAAAACTATAATGATGATTTATTCTTTTTGTATGTGAACAATTATTTTGAGACGAAAAGAATATTTGTTTGAATGAAATCAAGTTAAAATGAGCCAAGTAAGATCCTCACTCTTTTGCTCTTCTCTTTTTGTTTCCTTTTACTTTTTTGTGTCATTCTTTTCTTTTTCTTCTGCTTCTTTTTAGGGCCCGTTTGGTTCAAAGTGGGGAAAGGGAAAGGGAAAAGAAAAGGAAAGGAATGAAAAGGAATGAGTGAAGTGGGTAATCAATCCCTTATCCCTCAATTTATTCTATAATGGTTCATTACCCATTACGGGGTAATCAATCCCTTTGCACTCCCAACAAGCACTAAATAATGAGTGAGGTGGGCCCTTTTGAATACCTTACCCATTCCCCACCCCTCCTTAACCCCCAACCAAACGCCCGGCAGAAGGTATGCAGAACCCGATAACACGTTATTGGTATCATCAGTATTACATCATACCTCCCAATAACACACCAATAACTCAAACAACCCTCCCTCATAAGCAGCTACTAACATCACACGTAGGTCCCGCAAAATACGCCACCAAATATGCTTCTCACTCACAATAAAAAAACACACACACGCAAAAGGTGCATTTGGCTTGAGCTAGTGGAGTGGCTCAAAACACAAAAGAGTGCATTTGGTATAAGTTTGGCATGTTGGCCGGTAAGGTTGGCACACCAACGGCTCACCAATGGCACCCATACCTTGTGTTCTTAGTTTTTGGTTTTGTGGGGATGTTTTACTTTTGTCTTATTGTTGTTCTTTTGTTTTGTTTATCTATTGCCTTCGTATTTTAGTTAAACAATGTTATGTTTATTCACTAATCATACTCAACCTTTTGCAAAACTAATTTAAATAATCTAAAATTTATTTTAAAAAGAGTTGTAGGTTTTTTTTAAAAAGAGGATTGGCAAAAGACTTGTTAATTTTGAAAATTCAAGTATATATCTCTGATATCAATTGTAGAATTACAAAGGGTTGAATACAATTTTTTATATCCAGTGCTATCATAGTGGAGTAGCACCCGACGAGTTTGAAAATCCTTAACAGAAAAACCAAAATTGTCAAACTCAACTCTACAATAATTATCACGAACAAATTGACGACCAAAAATTAAATTTTTAACATTATTGGGAGTAATTAGAACATATTTAAATGAAGTGGTCGATATGATGCAGGCAAAACACTATGGCGAGTTAGTAGAAGAATAGAATCCGTCACCACCGGCCTACCGATGGATAAAATAAGTTTAGCAATTTATCACGATAATCATGCAAGGCGATAAATAAAAGAGTTTAGGGGAAATCAGTGGCAAATTGAACTCTTAGAGGGAGGGTCCCAACTCCTTAAAAGTTGCGACAACTAGTATAAATATTATAGGTTTTAAAGGTAATTTAGTTGATAATACAAACAAATTTTTTTGATTCGGTTCTTCCAAAATAAATGTTTAAGTTCCAACACCGTGGGAAATTACACAGTTGTTCCAGGGTGGTAGTTTGGTTCACCTATACATGAGAAGTTGGTTAAACAGGGTCATAAGCTTATGACACTCTACCATAAGTGGAAGATTCTCAATTAACATAAATTAATTTCATTGGAGTTTCATAAATTAATTTCATTGGAGTTTACTTGCACTTAATCATTTTAAAAAAGTTTAGTTAATTTAGAAAACGTGGTAAGCTGGAATAGTTTCTATTGTGTTGTTTGTTTATAAAAATGAATTAAAATGTTTTGAAAGGGCGTAGAACGTTTTGATCATTTATACACTTAATCAAATATATATGAAGATGTGTTAAAAGGAACAACGTCGTTCAGGGCTGAAATAAGCCATTTGAAAATCTTGCCAAAAGTTTATCTTAGAACGAGTTTGGATCATATGATTGCAGACTAGTGTATATAAAGTGTGTGTGATTAGCAACGAATAATTACAAAGTAATAAAGAGAAAATGAGAGTATTATTATAAATTATGAAGTGTTGCAATATTCCATACGTGTTACGAAATATTTCATTTCTCCGTCACTAAAGTTTATAGTAGGGTCTATATTCCATCTCCTTCAACTTGATTGTTTGTTTGGTGTTGGACTTTGAAATCTTTGTTTATTCACTAATCAATCTTTCAATCTTGATTTTTTTTATGTTAAAATTTATAGTCTTTGATTCGTCATTCTCGTTGATAATGTTGATATTTTTATTGCGGTTGTTGATGTTGAAGTGGTGTTTGTTGAATTTTTATTCGGAAAATGTCGCTTCAAAATTTTTTGTTATAGCATAAATACAATCAAATTCGAACATCTTATCGATCTTTCATTTCGAACATTTTTTTGTCTTATCTTCTTTCATCATCTTTAAACAAATTTATTTGCATAGTTGTTGAAAGGGAGTTGATTTGCACACTCTATTAATTTATTTGCACACAATCAAAAGTTTGTGTCATGACACTTATAGCTTTAATATTTGTGTTTTGATTTGCACACTCCACTAGGTGATGTAGGCGTATAAATGTCATGACACAAACATTTTGAGTGTGCAAATCAATTCATAAAGTGTGCAAATCACTTTCCGAAATTTTGAATATTCTTGATCTTTCTTTGAAAATAACATTTGTTTGAAGTGACATTTTCTTTGAATTAACGAATTTTTTTTTATCTCAATTTCTCCCTTTTATTGCAAGTTTCTTCTCATGATTTCTACCGAATATTTCTTCCCCACATGATGATTACATAAGCTCCGAGTTGATAATCAATTGAAGTTGGTGAAGTAGTCATTAAGTATCAAAATCTCTCTTGTAAAACAAACATATCCCCACCACGCGCACTTGCACACACACAAAAAGGTAACCAATAATCTTCTCTAAACCAACAAGCTTGATCGTTATCATTCTCGTCAAGGTTAAAAGTTGATTTTTCACTATGTAAGACTTGTTAAAAGTGTAATGCTTGTTAAAGGTAGATATGTTGTTTTATGAAAATTGATACTTACATCACATCTTTTGATCCATGCATCAAAATTTATGTATACGGTTTATGCGATGCAATCTTGTAATCGCATGAATATAAATGGGCGTCAAAAAATGTGGTGTGAGTATCACCCCATTTGTTTTATTTGTAGAAGAGGAATTTGACAATATCATAGTAGTATAAAAAGTCAATTACTAAAATGAACTTTTTTCATATCTCATTTACCAAAAAGAACTCTTTTCAGGCTTTTACCAAAATGAACTAATTGGGTTTGCAAAGGAATCTTGTCATAATTTTGAAGTTTGCAAAAAATATGTATTTGTGTTGACAATTTTGTCAAAGACTATTTGGCTATCGGTGAAAGAAGGACATAGCCTATAATTTTTAATATATTAAAATGTGAGTGATGTGAAGTAGGTGTTATTTTATATGTTAAAATGAGTAGCATCTGCTTTTAGTACATTAACATGCATCGCCCAAGAACTTGCATGCATCGCCCATCAACTCGTTTGCATACTTTTTCCAGTGAGCAATGCCCAAAAAACCGCTCATTATATCGCCCAACAAAGTAAATTAGATTATTCGTCCAGCAAATCGCCTACCATATCGCCTAGCAAAATAAATTAGAGATATAAACAATATGTGTGTCCTTTAAAAGTTTTATCTCTAAACGAATGGTTTGCATAACAAGGCGAGCATTAGTCAAGCTTCATTTCATTTAGGAACATCATAAACGAGCCGAACGCCAACTTTAACTGTCTCAGGCACACAACTTGTTTAATGCTCTATTTGGTTCATCCGTAGCACGAATTTACTTAATACTAAAATAGAAAGGATATTAAGTATTTACCTTGCACCACTCTCTTTTAAATTTTTCATTATTTTGGATTTTACATACACAAAAGTCTGAAAACATGACAAATAACATAACTTCAAAAAAAGGGAATATGAACCATCGTTTTCCTCCCCATGTGACAACACTTAATTCAGAATTTTAAGATCTGTTGATATCCACATTGGACCTTAAAGATTTATAGGTTGACATTCATGATACATACAAATTCTACTATAATGAACCTCTAAAACTAGAGGTTTATACAATTAATACATCATCAAGTTATAAACTTTTTTATATTATAGACCTATTTTTATTATAGATAAATCTATTTATAAAGCATTTCATATCATAAAACACAAGTACACGACCAACAAGATCTTAGACATTTTCATTCTACTTAGGATTGAAATGATTTCTCAGTATAGTTCACAAATTTATGAACCTTTTCAAAAGATTTTAGACTTATTCATAAACCATCATGGTGAATGTTATAAGGATACCTTATATGTAAAAATATTTTCTAATTAAATAATTATAAGTTAAAGTAACATATCTAACAATAAAAGAGTCACAAAACCATGCAAAACATTGATGATAATTTATAAAAATGCTCTATCATCTTAAAACATATTCTATTTATCTTTCAAGCTATATCATCATCACACTTGTAAAAATTAAAAGAGTGGACGAGGAAAGATAAATAATGAAATCCAGTCATTCAATTCATGGTTAGAAAGATGAATTAGGACCAAGAAGTAGAAACATATATCACTTTGCAATATAAAAATGTGTAGCATTAAAAATGGGAAGTGATATGCACACTACAAAAAATGATGTACATATCATAAGTATGCGTATGTGGTGTTTTACCATATACATCACTAATGTAATTTTGTGATGTGATTATCATTTTTGGTGGTGTGCATATCACCTCTCATTAAAACTGGTTACAAATACGACAAAGTAGTCAATGTAGTCACTTTGTAGGTAAGAGGGGGAATGTTATTGTTGTGCCATATCCATCTATTCCGCTCTGAAAAATAAGAGAAATAATAAGGATTGCAAATATCAGTTTTTGCTTTTGGAAACTTTGTGCTTTATATTGATTATTATACAGAATCTGTATCTTTTGTGCTACAAACAATTTTTTCACGTATTCTTGTGGTTGTAGGTGTCACTTCTTGATTCTAGTCACGTCATGGTTGAGTGAAGGCAGCTACATTCCAGCAATTCAATATTGCAACACCTATACAGTATAAGAATGTTCTAAAAAAAGTAAAATAAAATAAAATAAATAAATAAATAAATAAAATAATTGCAACGCCTACTATTCTTCTAGTATAGAGTTAAAAAATGCCCTATGAAGTATGAAAATCCATAAATAATGCAAATTTCTTGCTTGTTCTAAGAGGGGGTTTTGGGATTTTCTTAAGTTAGATGGTTAACTAATTGAAAAATGCATCTAGGACATACTTAATGATATGCCTAGACATATGTGACAACTTTTTGTCTAAAAGAGATTTATGTTTCACAGACTAATTAAACACTGTTACGACAATTCGAGCAAAAAATTAATCACATTTTTAGGTATTTCAATTATTTCTTTAAATAGAAAACATATAAGTTTACGGCATACACAACGGTGGTTTCAAGAAAAGGTCTACGACACATTAAAAGGTTTATAATCTGTTTTAACCATTGTGAGTTGATGTTTCATTTCATTATTTAATGCATGTTTAATTGATAAGCATTTTATAAACTTGAAAAGGTTTATACATAATACAATAAGGTTTATAAAACCAAAAGCTTTATAAATTAATGATTTTTTTTTATAAATTTTAAATCTTTTAAAAGCTCCATCATTGTGGATGCTTTTATAAGCGAAAAAGAAAAAAAAAATCAAAAACGAAATACATTTTTATACAATTAACCATAATTCAAACCGCTTATCTCCTTGAAGATAATCGATAGTACCAGTGGCGGATCTATAATTTTTGAAGAGCGTATGCACTTTAGTAATAGACTTGCTAGTAAATTTGGTTAATTTTTCGGTTCGGGTTTTTCGGGTCGGGTTATTTGGAATTCTAGTTAGGCGCAATTGTCTCATTTTCTTCCGAGTTTTTATTTTTTATTATTTTTAAGTTAAAATAGTTTATCAAGCTTGGGTTATTAATTAGTTACTCACATTTAGGGGTGAAAATGAGCCGAGCCGCTCGTGAAAAGCTCGGGATCGGATCGATAAAAAGCTCGAACGAGCCGAGCCTAAACAATCTCGAGCCAGAGCTCGAGCCTTTAAAAAGCGAGCCGAGGCGGCTACGCTTCGGGGCTCATTTCGCCCCTACTCACATTTGAGTATATTTATTGAATAATGGTCAACGTATTAAAAGAACAGTGTGGCGATAATGTCATAACTAGAACGTCTAAAAAAAAAACCTTAAAAGTTAAGAGCTAAAAAGATATATTTCCCATGTGCACTTACTGGCTAAACGAAAGAAAAAATAACATTAAAATGGATTAAGTTATATTATTAAATTTAATTGTAATATCATGTTACCATGTAATTGTGAATTTGAGTGATAGGTTTCGGGGAAGAGAAATAGTGGACTTAAATGGGTAAGGAAAAACACAAAACTTATTGACTATTTGACCTACCTCTTCTCTTTCTTCTTCAAGTGCTAACCAAGATCTCCTACTGCATCTTTTTTACACAACATCCATCTATTTTGTCACATTGAAGAATTAAAAAATCTCAAGTTAGATCTGGGTATGCACTCATACTTTTTCTATGTTCCAAAGGGTGTGCACTCTTAACTTCTTAGTATATTTTGTAGTGCCTTTTAAGAAAAACCAAATTTTTTTACACTGTCAAAATTTTACACAGGGTATGCACGTGCATACCATGATTTTCATGTAGAGCTCGAGCTCTATCAGGCTCGGGCTCGGCTCGTTTCCGCCCCTACTCACATTTGAGTATATTTATTGAGTAATGGTTAACGTATTAAAAGAACAGTGTGACGATAATTTCATAACGAGAACGTCTAAAACAAAAAACCTTAAAAGTTAAGAGCTAAAAAGATATATTTCCCATGTGCACTTACTGGCTAAACGAAAGAAAAAATAATATTAAAATGGATTAAGTTATAATATTAAATTTAATTGTAATATCATGTTACCATGTAATTGTGAATTTGAGTGATGGGTTTCGGGGAAAGAGAAATAGTGGACTTAAATGGGTAAGGAAAAACACAAAACTTATTGACTATTTGACATACCTCTTCTCTTTCTTCTTCAAGTGCTAACCAAGATCTCCTACTGCATCTTTTTTACACAACATCCATCTATTTTGTCACATTGAAAAATTAAAAAATCTCAAGTTAGATCTGGGTATGCACTCATACTTTTTCTATGTTCCAAAGGGTGTGCACTCTTAACTTCTTAGTGTATTTTGTAGTGCCTTTTAAGAAAAACCAAATTTTTTTACACTGTCAAAATTTTACACAGGGTATGCACGTGCATACCATGCGTTTCATGTAGAGCTCGAGCTATGGCAGGCTCGGGCTCGGCTCGTTTCCGCCCCTACTCACATTTGAGTATATTTATTGAGTAATGGTTAACGTATTAAAAGAACAGTGTGACGATAATTTCATAACTAGAACATCTAAAACAAAAAACCTTAAAAGTTAAGAGCTAAAAAGATATATTTCCCATGTGAACTTACTGGCTAAACGAAAGAAAAAATAATATTAAAATGGATTAAGTTATAATATTAAATTTAATTGTAATATCATGTTACCATGTAATTGTGAATTTGAGTGATGGGTTTCGGGGAAAGAGAAATAGTGGACTTAAATGGGTAAGGAAAAACACAAAACTTATTGACTATTTGACCTACCTCTTTGATTGGTCCCGAACCGTCAAGCTATCTCACACAAGCTAGCCACTTGTGAATGGCTAACCGTAAGAAACTTAAAACAGCTCAGAAACAAATGCAATTTAGATCAGAGGAATATAGGGATTCTGGTCGTTAAGTCCAGGAGGATGAATTGGTGTTAAACAACTTCAGATGTCGAATAATCACTAAGGATAGTGATCAATAAGGATTTTGATGAATAATTATACGTAAAGAAAAGATTTATAAATTACAGCGACTTAAATGCAAATTAAAGGAAATTAAAAAGTTAAAATATATTAAATAAACGCTATCACTATTTTTACAATGATGTTTTTGTGATTTTATAAAACAAAATAACTTAAATAAACTATTTTAATTGAAACGTAAACTTAAATTACATAAAAATGTAGCCTAAAATGAAAACGAGCGTTATTTCTAAAAATTACAGCGAGTCTTGTAACAAAAGCGTAAAATTTATGAAATAAAAGTCCTACAAGTGTAAAAACAATTTTCTTACTTAATATATGACAAAAGAAAATTTTAGAAAAAGATTTATATTTTTTTGACTTTTATATTTTTATTATGAATTAAATAAGATTTTACACTAATTAAATGTTTAAAAATACTAAAACTATTAAGAAAAATCTGAAACTTTTTTACAAAATACTTTATACTAATACAAAGTTAAGAAAAATACAAAACATGAAAAAGCTAGTTTTAATAAGCTAGAAATAAGCTAATATGTTCGTATAAGCTAAATGAACAAGGAAGACTTATGTATTAAATTGTGCAGTGATATAACCAAAAGACCCAAGGGAATGGCTATCTGGTACACACTATCACTCTCAAAGGTGGGAGGTCTCGAGGTTCGAGCACTGCCTCCCACCTTTTGCAAAACATTTTATTTTTGGATTTTTACTTTTGAAACTTATTAATCACAAGAAAATAAGCAATTTTTACAACTACCACTTTTTATGAAAAGCATTGATAAGCTCAGAAATAGCTTATTTATCTCAACAGTGAATAAGAAAATGGAAAATAAGCACAAGTGTTAGCTAAATGGTTATTAAGCTAATAAATAAGCAAAAGCTAAAGCGAAAATAAGCTAGTCAAAGGATAATAAGCTATTATTACAACTGAATAAGCAAAAGAACTTAGAATTAAGCACCAAATAAGCTAAAATAAGCACTAATATAACTGATTAAACAAGACACTTTAATGAATCACTAGGCACCTTTTAACTTATTTTTAAGCACTTAAATAAGCTAGAAACTTAAAACAAACACTTGGATTAGCAAGATGACCAGATAAGCTATCCAAAAAGCTAAAGTACAAAGATTGGTTTACTCTAATGAGCTTGTGAAAAGCTTTTGAAAAACTGGAAAACACTAACTAACTGGTACACTTAAATGATTTGGACAAAACTAAAAAACAATTGCAGGCTTATCTAATAAGCTGAAAATGGAAAAATTAAGCTTGGATCATTAAGATGGCTTGGTTAGCTTCACAAAGAGCCAAAACTCACAAGCTGATTCTCAATAAAGAGCTTTTGACAAGCTTGTGAAGATGGGTATAAAACTGTGCACAGGGCACTAGTTTGAAAAAGGGTCTAAAATAAGCCAAGTAAAAAGCACTTAATAAACTGAGCAATGTTAAACTAATATTTTTCTAATTTAGTTAAGCAACTAAATATTACTATCCCAAAAGATTATAAGCTAACACTTAATAATAAACACACAATAAAATTCTAAAGTTTATTCAAAAACTGCATTTAGGAAATTTTGACTTTTTTATTACACTAGCACTTTGACTTATATGAACTTGTGATTGATTCTAGTGATTGTATATGTTATAATAAGCTATACTAAGGTTGATTTAAGCTATTTTAACAACTTTTAAAGCTATAATGATGAGTATGTAATCAAAACTTTCAACAGTTAACAGTCAATATGGGATTAAACTCAATTTTGACTTTTAACTAAACAAGGACTGATTTTTCTTGTTTCACTGAGCTATTAAGAACTAAAGAAACATGTATCTAACAAAATCAATGCTACAAATCACCTCTAACAGTTTTGCAACTAAACCAAACATCCCTTTATAAAACTGTTTTAAAGCTAAATATACTAAATCAAACTCTTAAACTGAGAAATCTAATTATTAACTTATAATTACTATATTTAAACATGATTAGGCCAATATTAACAAGATTTAAGTAGTTATACTAGAATATGTAAGTTTTAAGGAAATTTCTTACAATAAGAGTCCAAGCTCAAAACTGAGAACCAAGGTCTGAGATCATACCCTATGGCTTCCCAAGAAGCTCTAAACCCATAAGCAATCCAAATATCAGCACTGCACCAGTCTTGATCTTCATTTCATTTGCTTATTTTATTTTTAACTAATTTCTTGAGATTTTTGGGAATTTTTTTATTTGAAACTAAACTGAGTGTGAAGGTTTCTAAAAGCTTAGAAAAGCTTTAATAGGAGCTTATATGAGCTTATAAGTCCTAAACAACAACTGATAACAACATTTAAATACTTTGAGAATTCGAACTTGAAAATTTCAAAAACTTGAAATGAGATTTAACACTGAAATTGAAACTGATAATAAGTTTAAATTACACTGAAATTAAATTACAAAACACTTGATAGTTAAACATAAACTGGAAAATTTAAATTTATTAAAATGACATAAAGAAAATTAAAATTACACTAGTCTACTCTACTACTCTCTTTCTCTCCGCTTCTTTCTTTAGTTATATTGATCTATGTCGACCTCTGAATCTTTCCCACCTCTTCTCATCCCTTGGATCATTAGAAATCATCAAAACCATACATGTGGAGTTTTTGGCGGGAAAAGTCTTTGAGTTGGTTTCTGCAATTAATGCAGTTTGGTGTATGTGGAGGTGGAGGGGTTGGTATACGGTGGGGAGCAGTGTAAAGGTGGAGGTGAGTGGAGAAACCATGGTGGTTTTCGGTTTTGGAATAGCGAGGTGAGGGTGAGAGGGATAAGCAGTGAGCGGTTTAATTTTTAAACAGGGTTTGGTTTGGGCTTGGGAGATTGGGCTACTGTATGTGTGTTGGGTTTAATTTGGGTCCGGTTTGGTTTTAAGTTAATAACAAGGACTAAAGTTGTAATTCCACCAATCTTAAGGATGAACACTGCAAATATTCCAAAGCTAATACAAGGGTTAAACTTGCCAAGTTTCATTAGTACAAGGACCAATATTGCATAAAGTTCCATTTATATAAGTCCAGGGACCAAAACTGTCAATTTTGAAACTTTAAGGGCCTAACTTGTAATTTCTCCAAAGTTCACCATAAGGACCAATTTTATCATTTATGAATAGTACAAGGTTTATTTTTGATAAATTTCCATTTTTAAATTCACCAAGGACTATTTATGACATTTTTCAAAGTTCAGGGACTAAAGTTGTCATTTTGTAAATTTTAAACTTTAAAGGGTTTATTTTGACAACTTTTGAATCACATGGACCTTAAATGACATTTTACAAGTTTTTGAATTACCGGGGACTAATTTTGACAACTTTTGTAACTTGGGGACTAAAGCGCCAATTATGCAAACTTGATACGTTTTTCACCAGATTTTGATGTTTTTGCATTTAAAACACATAAAACACTTGTTTGTGATATTTTTATCATTTTGATGCATTTATGAGTGTTTACAGATGTTTTTGGCATTCTAACAGTACAAAAATGATGAGTATTTAGACACTCATCAATCCCTCACACTAAGATATTGCTAGTCCCTAGCAATGATTTATAAAAAGTTAATGGATTTTATCTCTTTACCAAAAGCCATTACTTCTGGAGTAGCCAATTGTTTTAGTTCAAGTAAGAACCTTGGTACAATGATAACCAAATGATTTTGAGCAAATCATAAGCTTTCAACGGAGTTGATTTGTCTTTACCGGCCGTTTTATACGGACTAATAACTCTTAGATAAATTATCGATATTATCTTTGGTGAGTCGATTACCAATTATGGTTTTTCCACTGCCTTTACCACAAGCCATAAACTTGCGGGCTAGCCAACTCTTCACTTTTAAGGATATGGTGAGTTGAATACCATACAATTTTGGGCAAATTGCAAGCCGTCAACGGATTTAAGATATCTTTACCAAGAGCCGTTTGCTCCTGGATTAGCCAATCCTTATGTGGGTTAGACATGGTGGGCTGATTACCATTTGTTGTGTTTAGTACATAGTACTTCCACTAAAAAAAATTTTTTAATTTGGCCATTTTGGGGGAAAAAGGGACTAAAAGGGGTACATTTATGATCAAATTAGCGAATTTCCCCACACTTAGAAATGAATATTGTCCTCAATATTCAAAGTACCATTATGCGAAACTTAGAACGTAAAAGATAACATTACTAGCCAAGTGTGGAAACACAACAATTTTTTTTTTTTTTTATATATATATACAACATGTGGGGCATCTCCCCACACTAAGGTGGTACACACGGGTGAAAACCCATGTGGTGCTTGCTAATGTTTTTGATTCCCGAGTCACTAGCTTGACTCGACCCCGCATTAATTGGTTCATGGGGAAGTAAGTGGAAGAGACAATCTCCATCGGACTTTCATTCAAGATGTTTGGATAAACATTGAAGTACGTGAAAGTTCCACACCGATGAGATATTGAGAGAACCGGCTCACAAATGATAGATGAAAATGCCGGGGTCAAAGATAATGTCTTCATTCCCGTAGGAGTGAAGAACAGGAGAAGCCACGGGATAGGTGAAAAAGAGAAAGAAAGTCATGATAATTATCTTGACTAATTCATCATCATCTGAAGGAGAATTCATAATAGCATGAATTTCATCTTTTAAGCTCAATTGGTCTAGACATATCCCGAGTGTGTCTAGATCAAAGTAGAAGTTATCATACTCCGGTGGAGATATGATATGAGTGAGTTCACAGGAGAACTCCTCAAAGGATAATGATTCATATTCAGATTGATTTGGACTGAGTTCATGGGAACTCATCAAAAGTGAATGATTCATAATTGGGGAGAGAATTAAGAGAATGAGAAGTGGTAATACCACTAATCTTCTCTCCTATATGATCAAAATGGAACGTTTGCAAATCCGAATAGAATCATTGAACAAAAGTTCACTATCCTCAAAAGGGATAGGATATGAAGTAGGCTTTTTATTAAAAGCCTCGATTCTAGAAATGAGAAGATTAACATTCAATAATGTAAGACGAAGAGCTTCGTCTTGGATTATTTCTTCCTTATTCTCTTCTCCTAAGGTGGCTCGAGAAAGGTAATTCCCCCACATAACTTATGTCTCCACAAGATAAAGAATAGTCATCATCAGAATCAGAGAATATCTCAAGATGATCATTTTGGAAGACAAGAGGAGGAGGGATATCACACACATGATCAAGAATTCCCTGTGATTCTCTTGGAATTGGGACAAGGTTCTCAACACTAGACTTTATGAATTCGTCCGATTCCTTTTCAGGAACAGTGTCAAGATGCTCGTCCCCCATGCTCAGAGAGTGAGTGGGAATATCGGGTGTGATAGCAGTTATTTGAGAATGAATCTCAACCTGGCTGGAATATCCTTGATGAACTTGATGAATCTTTATAAAATTGTAGGATACCAATTGCATCCTCATCATCACTGTCATCGGGAATAAAAGCGAAATTGAGAGCTAGATCATTTGCTTTTCTTTTGCAATTGATTCCTTAATAGATTTTTCAAAAGCAATTTGGGAATTTATTTTAGCAACTGCTCTTCAGACTAGCAATTCTTCCATGGATTTCTCATGTGAATTTTGAATGACGAGACATTGTGGGAGTGGAGATTTGTCAAAACCGGAAGGTTGACATTGATAATCATTATGAGGACCCCCACAATATACACAAGAAAAACTGGGAACATTATGAAATACTGTTTTACTAAACTCCTCAGTTCTTTTCACGACTCCGAAGCTCTAGATAAGTGTCTTGTTGGGTTTGCTGAGGAGTTTGAGTCATTTGGCACTGTGGAGGTTGGTCGTGATATGGATAGTCGTAATTGTTACAAGGAAATGGATTCCCTGTTTGACATAAAACACTTGTTTGTGATATTTTTATCATTTTGATGCATTTATGAGTGTTTACAGATGTTTTTGGCATTCTAACAGTACAAAAATGATGAGTATTTAGACACTCATCACTCTTCTCTTTCTTCTTCAAGTGCTAACCAAGATCTTCTACTGCATCTTTTTTATACAACATCCATCTATTTTGTCACATTGAAGAATTAAAAAAATCTCAAGTTAGATCTGGGTATGCACTCATATTTTTTCTATGTTCCAAAGGGTGTGCACTCTTAACTTCTTAGTGTATTTTGTAGTGCCTTTTGAGAAAAACCAAATTTTTTTACACTGTCAAAATTTTACACAGGGTATGCACGTGCATACCATGCGTTTCATGTAGAGCTCGAGCTCTGGCAGGCTCGGGCTCGGCTCGTTTCCGCCCCTACTCACATTTGAGTATATTTATTGAGAAATGGTTAACGTATTAAAAGAACAGTGTGTCGATAATTTCATAACTAGAACGTCTAAAACAAAAAACCTTAAAAGTTAAGAGCTAGAAAGATATATTTCCCATGTGCACTTACTGGCTAAACGAAAGAAAAAATTATATTAAAATGGATTAAGTTATATTATTAAATTTAATTGTAATATCATGTTACCATGTAATTGTGAATTTGAGTGATGGGTTTCGGGGAAAGAGAAATAGTG
The DNA here is from genome assembly GCA_910596185.1 of Chrysanthemum makinoi. NCBI lineage: Eukaryota > Viridiplantae > Streptophyta > Magnoliopsida > Asterales > Asteraceae > Chrysanthemum > Chrysanthemum makinoi. The sequence continues at coordinate 187,427,821 of OU343222.1, read as the reverse complement.
GACTTAAATGGGTAAGGAAAAATGCAAAACTTATTGACTATTTGACCTACCTCTTCTCTCTTCTTCAAGTGCTAACCAAGATCTCCTACTGCATCTTTTTTACACAACATCCATATATTTTGCACTCATATTTTTTCTATGTTCCAAAGGGTGTGCACTCTTAACTTTTTAGTGTATTTTGTAGTGCCTTTTAAGAAAAACCAAAATTTTTTTACACTGTCGAAATTTTTTCACAGGGTATGCACGTGCATACCATACGTTTCATGTAGATCCGCCCCTGGATAGTACTCTGTTTACTTGTAAACAGGAATGACAATGGGGCGGGTTTGGGGCAAGGCCGCCATCCCCATCCCCAAACCCGATTACAAAAATCATCCCCAAACCCGCCCCAATCCCCATTGGGGATCTTTTTGGGGCGCCCCATTGGGGCGAGATGCCCCCCCAAACCCGCCCCATTCCCCATTGGGGTTTTATCGGGTATTCTTCTTTGAGCCCGATCCTCCATCATACTCGAGCCTTTCCCCGTTTATTCTTATTTTTACGCTATTAACAATATGATTTTACGGAATAACTTAAAGAATCGAGAACCCATTAATAATATATTAGGCATCAGAATAAATCACAACTTTTTTAGAATATTATGACACAAAACAAGATTTTATGATCACACTTTGAAATATTACAAAGATAAAAATTAACAAAAATGAGAGAATTATACTTAGTACATAAATACTAGCACAATATTTAAGGTGTATAGATATATGTATATGTAAATGTATATGTATATGTTTCTGGGTGGGGCGGGGCGAGGATAGTGTGCCCCATCCCCACCCTAAACCCGATAAGAATCCCCGTTAAGGCCCCAAAACCCGATGAGCATGCCCCGCCCTGCCCCAATAATTTTGGGTTTTGGATTTCCCCGTCGGATTCGGGTTTTTTGGCCATCCCTACTTGTAAATGGTTATATCACAATAAAGTAAAAAAAATTATACTCGGTCTCAAACACGCAAAAGGTTTGGCCAAATTCTTGGTATGACATGTTCCTGGTATTAAACCAAGTCGTTGTTCCAAGACAACAAGGTGTTTTGGCGTGATTCGAGTGAGCAATTGAAGGAATTTTTAGTTAGCTTAGTGTTACGAGCCAAATCCTTATAACACCATTTCAAGAAAATTCCTACGACAACAAGACTAGATTACTCTAGAATATGAAGCCTTGTAAATATCTTAGATATTATGTTTAAAATATCTAAGATACTTAGTTAGAATAATTGAAGGAATTATTTAGAAAGTATAGTTAGTTAGATTAATCTATAAATTATCTAGAAAGTATCATTAGAACTTAGAAGAAGCTTCTAGAATTGATTAGCCTCCTAGTATAAATATGGCTAAATCCCCTCATTTGTAGGTAACCATTTTGTAACCAAGTTTTCAAGTGCAACATAAATCAAGTGTTCTTTAGTAAATATGCAAGTGTTCACCGCTTATCTCTTCCATACTTTTTGGCTTACTTAGACGTTGGAATCGAGTCGCTAAGTGCCACACGGACATTGTGAATTAGTCCCGTGACAAGTGGTATCAGAGCAAAGGTTTTAGACTTAGATATACACCAATTGGAAGGAACACGATGGCAAAATTTGTCCTTGAAAACAATCCGAGTGATATGGTTGAAACGCCGAATGAAGAAGAAATCTGAGGGCGTATTACTGAACGAAAGAAGGATGCGTCAAAAAGAGACAAAGCAAGAATCAAGTCTCGACCTCCTAAGCCAACACACGATGAAGGAGCTTCAGGGGAAAACCTTGAAGAACGTGTTGCGATTGTGGAATCTTATGTCGTTGAAATGAAAGAACAAATTGATTCTCTCCAAGAAACTGTCAACTTGATGACCCAACAAAACGTTGAAGTAATTGAAGTTGCAAAAGTTTTGGTCCGAAATGTGGGCGATGACTTTAAGAAAGAAATGAAAAAGATGACCCAAGATTTTTTAAGCACTAGAAAATTTGTAGAGGAAGAGATCTTTACGATGCATGTAAAGATAGACAATGTAACTGTGGAAAACTAGAAGGGGGTTGAATAGTTTTGCGGATTTTAAGTTAGTTTCTAAAACTTTAGATTGATGTTAAGTGAAATATTATGGATGAAGAGAAAGTATAGACCTAAGAGTAATGCAAGTAAAGAAAGTAAGGTAAGGGATAGAAATGACACAACCGATTTATAGTGGTTCGGCTACAAGGACACCTTCCTTGCCCTACTCCACTCCCCAAGTCACCTACTCGAGAGTTCAAGTACTATGTCAACAAACTCCTTCAACTTGGTGGAGAAGCCTTCACAACGTTTGTTACACCTTTTTCCGGTACAAAGCTAAATACCGAGTTCGTAACACGGAGGACCAAACCAACACGACTATTACACAACAAATATGTGAAATATGAAGTACAAGATCTTTGCTACAGAAATCTTGTGGAGGAACAAATCAATCAAGGACCCCTTGCTTGGATGACTTGTAGAATGCTCGTGATATCGCCTTAGAGAAGGACCTATATGAGAATCACAATAGAAGAAAGAAGAACAACTCTCTAGATCAAGTGATCTTTTGTTAGAAGAGTGTAAGAATATATGAGAGAGTTAGTAAGAAGAGGGGTGAGTTAAAATGAAGAAATGACTCTCTATTTATAGGTAAATTCACGCATTGATGCACGGATCCCACGGATCCCTTAAGGATCCGTGTAGTGTAACTCCAAGGATCCGTGAGACGCTCCTCTTTGCCCATGGGTTTTTGGGTTATGGGTCATGGGTTATGGGTTGGTCCATGGTTATTTATTTAGATACAATGTATCTAATAGATGCAATGCATCTAGTCAATGGATCATGGGTTAAAACCATGGGTCATGGATATGCTCCATGGGTATGGGTCATGAGTTGTGGTTTTTACCCATCCTAATAAACTATTACAACAAATGATTTATTACAAAAATTTGTATTAAATGACTATATGTAAATTCTTTACAAAAATAACATGTATCCTTATAATTTTACTTATGATAACATTATATTTGTTATCAACAAAACACAAAGAGATCGCTAAATATTAATAAACGTTTTTACGGTTTATTTGTATTAACAATCTCCCCCTTTTTGTTGATGACAAAACATAATGTTATGATGAGTAAAACTTAAGATTATATATATGTTTTGAAAGCCTAAGTTTTACTTCTTCTCACCTTTTTTGTCGAAACAAAAAGTGTACCTAATAAAGAAATAAAATGTGGAAAAATAGTCTACGTATCTCTAACTCCCCCTTGACGGTAGCTCCCCCTAGAATGGGGCGTCAAGTGAGAAAAATAAAAAATCCTACAAAGAAAAGGTTAGTAGTAACATGCATAAATAATCTTGTGATTGACGAGAATCAAGATTGGGAGCCAAGGTATGTAAACAAGGCCTTGTAATAAAACAACAAAATATAATGGTATTTATGCCACATACAAGCATGTAAAACTAAGAACAAGATTTGTTGTTAAAAATGACTCAAAATAAAAAAAATACTAAAAGTAAGAAAAAGGTTTCCTTCCATGCTTGCATAAGGTTATGGATGAAAGTTTTGGTGAGTGATAATGTTAATGCGATCAAGGATGAGGTTAAGTATGACTCGAATTTCTTCCTTAATTTCTATTGCAAGATCCCTAGTGGATTGGCAATGTTCACGATGTAAGTGATGTGGGTAATGAGTGCGGAAGTTTTCCGGGTTATTTTGATTTGTGAGATGCGGAAGTTATGGTGGTGGTAAAGAACCTAGATGTTCTTGTAACACAATGGGAGCTAAAGGTGGTGAGGTTTCAAGGTCTTTGAAGATTGTGTTTGGAGAAGTGGGAGGTGTCAAAAAGACGAGTTCTTTTTGCTTGATTTGGTGAGATCTTGTTGGAGTCTTAAGGAGTTCCAAAAGAGTAACCTTAGGTGGGGATTTGATGGGTGATGAAGTTGGTGTAGTTGTTGGTGATGAGGGAGGTGCTATAATGGAAGCATTTTGTGGTGAATGAGTGGTTGGTGATGAACCATTTGATGATGGTTTTTTTAGGCAACAAGGCCAGATGGTAATCCGTGCGGATTTTCTAGATTTTGGTTGTGGTACTTTGGAAGGTGGGAGGACAAAATTTTGGATTTCTTGAAAGGGATTGTTTGCACTAGGTGATTCATCTATGTTGAAAGATCTTTTGGATGACATGATGATGTTTGTTTTTGAGGTTGAGAGTGATGAATATGCAAGCATTTTAGGAATCCTATTTATAGAAAAATAATGCATTGTAATGAATGCTTGACCCAAAATGTGGATTAAAATCTAATGATTGGATATGAATTTAAGGCATGTGATCATGAGAACACAAGCATTAAGTAACATACTCCAAAAAAAATGATAAAAAAGTGATGAAAATATTGAAGTTTTCTTCCAAAGTGAGAAAAATAGAAGATAAAATTAGCTTCTGTCTCACGGATCCCACAGATCCTTCCCTTGAGGGAACGGCATTAAGGGGATCCGTGGTACTTGGTGACTCGAGCGACTCAAAATTTTCCTTTTGGAAACATTTGTGCCTAGTGTGTGCCTATATGCAAACCATTTGGAGTTGCGGTTATCTCGACTCCTAAAAGGAAAAGAAAAATAAACTAGAAGTGGAAAAAGCACACTATTATGTGAGATAACCCGAGTGCTCCTAATTCATTGTTGCTTAAATGAATGTACCCGAAAACACATATTAGTTATGTGTCCTCTCTAGCATTCAAAAGACATGAGATGCAATGAAAACGAGTTTTTACTTTGTATTAATAATGAAAAAGCGATTTGTCCTAGACGTGAGAAATGACTTTTATGAAAGTGATACGGGAAGAGGTATCCTTTTCGAAAACATTTTGAAAAGAGATTTCTTTGTGTGAATAAACCGTTTATTCTTGAAAAAAATAGGTATGCAATTACGTGTTTGCAAAAGGTACTTATCTTGAAAAATAAGAGAAAACTATGAGAGTACGAGTTATAAGTAAAAACTTATCTTGAGTTTTGAAAATTCCCGTATTGCTTGTGAGTTGTGCGTGAAATAGAGATCCTAGACTCAAAAAGAAGAAGGATAGTGTTCATATACCTTGTAGAGTTTAAAAGCTAATTACGACGATTGTTCCATGAGACCAAGTCCAAGACGAAGTAGGTTGAAATGTTCCCGTTTCAATGGTTTGGTGAGGACGTCGGCTATGTTGTCTTCGGATGCTACCTTCTCAATAGAGATGTTCCCATTTTGAACATTGTCTCTTAAGAAGTGATGACGAATCTCTATATGCTTGGTGCGAGAATGCAATACCGGATTCTTGCTTAAGTCGATGGCACCTTTGTTGTCACATAGAATGGCTATGTCACTTATATGAATGTCGTAGTCAACTAACGCTTGTTTCATCCATAGTGCTTGTTGGCATGCATTACCGGCGGAGACATATTAAACCGGTTGTTGATATGGCCAATGCCGTTTGCTTCTTTGAGAACCAAGATGTTAAATAACATCCCATAAAAGTACATACCCCACTAGTACTTTTTGGCCAACATAATCACCGCATGGTCGAATCTGCATATACAATTGTTTACTGTACCCTTAGGATACCACAATCCTAATTGAGTCGTACCATTAATGTACCTAAAAATTCTTTTGATGGCTTCTAGATGTGATGTTTTAGGATCTTCTTGAAGCCTAGCACATAGACAAACACTAAACATGATATCCGGTCGACTAGTCGTAAGGTAGAGAAGACTACCAATCATGCCACAATATTTTGTGTTATCAACGGATTCGCCGTCTTCATCTTTTGTGAGTTTAGTGTCGGATGACATTGGTGTCCTTATGGGTTTTGACTCTTCTAAACCAAATTTCTTTAACATCTCCTTAATGTATTTAGATTGATTAAAGAAGAAGCCATCTTCTACTTTTTTGATTTGTAGACCAAGAAAGAAACTAAGTTCTCCCATCATACTCATCTCGAACTCGTCATGCATGATTTTAGAGAAATCATCACACATGTCTTGACAAGTAGATTCGAATATAATATCATCTACATATATTTGAACAATGATTATATGTGACTCTCTTTTCTTAGTAAAAGTGTGTTATCAACTAACCCCATGGTGTAGTTGTGTTTGATTAAGAATGACTTGAGTCTATCATACCAAGCTTTTGGAGCTTGTTTAAGACCGTAAGGGCTTTCTTTAACTTATACACATGTTTAGGTTTTTCAAAATCGATGAAGCCCGGAGGTTGAGCTACATATACTTCTTCATTTATAAGACCATTTAGAAAAGCACTTTTGACATCCATTTGATAAAGCTTAAGATCATTAGCACTAGCATAAGCAAGAAGTATTCTTATAGACTCTAATCTAGCCACGGGGGCATAGGTCTCATCAAAGTCTATTCCTTCTTGTTGATTATACCCTTGGGCAACGAGTCTAGCTTTGTTTCTAGACACTCCACCGTTTGCATCTAACTTGTTTTTATATACCCATTTGGTTCCTATTATGGTTTGATTACTAGGTGGAGGGACGAGTGTCCAAACATTGTTAGAAACAAATTGATTTAACTCTTCTTGCATAGCCATTACCCAACTTTCATCTTTTATGGCTTCTTGTGTACTCTTAGGTTCTATGGTTGAGACAAAACAAAATAGGCTACTTTGGTTTTGGACTTGAGACCTTAAGGTTCTTTCGTTTAACTTTCCTATGAACTTATCTACGGGGTGATCTTTGGACTCTTTAATATTTACGATTTCATCATTTAAAGTTTCTTCTTCTTCGTTTATCTTTTTCTTTATTACAATAGCTTCACTCTCGACAATCTCGTCATCGATAGGAGGTAGAGTAGGTTTGGGTGGACTCTCATCAAATTTTACTTTTAATGACTCTTCAACCTTCATTGTTTCTTTATTTAATATGACATAAGCTTTGCTATTAGGAGAGTAACCTAAAAAGATACATTCGGTTGATTTAGGGTCAAATTTTGTAAGGTAATCTTTAGTGTTAAGTAGAAAACATTTGCTACCAAAGACTCTAAAGTGATCTAACGCAGGCTTTTTGCCTCGAAGTAACTCGTATGGAGTTTTACCTAAAAATGGTCTAATTAAGACTCGATTAAGTATGTACGTTGAAGTACCAACGACATTACACCAAAACTTTTGAGGTATGGATTGCTCATTTAGCATGGTGCGACTCATTTCTTGTAGGGTTCTATTATTTCTTTCAACTACCCCATTCGATTGTGGAGTGCGAGGAGCCGAGAAGTTGTGAGTAATATCATTAGCGTCACAAAAGGCTCCAAATTGCACTTCATTATCGAATTCCCTACCATGATCCGTTCTAATAGACACTATAGGACTTCCTAATTGTCTTTAGATTTTCTTACTTAATATTTCAAAGTGATTGAACGTTTCAGTTTTGTTCTTTAAAAATTTAGTCCATGTGTACCTAGAGTAATCATCCACTATAACTAAAGTGTAGTAGTTACCTCCATAAATTTGGATAGCGGATGGACCAAATAAATCCATGTGTAGTAACTCTAGACACTTAGTTGTAGAAACTATATTTTTAGCTTTGTGACTAGCATGGACTTGTTTTCCTACGTTACAAGCATCACAAAAGTGATGTTCATATTTTAATTTTGGTAGATCTCTTACTAGATCTTTGGATGATAGCGATTGAAGAAGTCGCATATTAGCATGACCCAATCTTCGATGCCATAAGGTCGAAGTATCATCCATAGAAGTAAGACAAAGTTTGTCTTTAGGTTCATTACCAATTTTAATGACATAGACTCCATGTTTCCTAATTCCTTCACCTATGGTGATACCGTTTTTCAATATCTTTCTACCAGTTTCATTAAAAAGTACGTTGCACTTTTTATCACATATTTGTCCTATACTTAGGAGGTTAAATTTTAGGTTTTCTACGTGACACACATCGTTAATGGTTAGAGATTTGTTAGAAATCGTACCTTTGCCGATGATTTTGCTTTTGCTATTTCCAAATACCACATTTCCTCCATTGAAGGATTCATATGTGGAGAATAAATCTTTATTGCTGGTCATGTGCCTCGTGCATCCGCTATCCTTGATCCACTCATCCGGATCTAGGTCGGCCTTTAAGCACACATAAGAAAACAATTAACTCAAAAGTTTGGTCCTCATTTGTTCATGGGTCCATTAGTGTTAAACATTCCATTCATGTTAGACATATATGGATATGGTGAGAATGTGTTCCATGGTGCAACGTTTTGAAATGGAAAGCCATTTTGCATATTTGGATTCCATCTCATTTGATGGTTACTTCTCGGATAGACATTATTAGGTTTCCTAGATGTGTTCGGTTTCGAAAATGATGGACCTTTTTTTCTTGAGAAACTTTGATTTTGTCTTGGAGGTGGTTGTCTAGTAGTAACATGGGTTGGTTTCTTCTTATTAACCATAACAAAATCAGTTCTAGACGAGGAAGCTATATTATTACCACTGTTTGCTTCAGCAGACCCACGGATCCCTGGCTGTACACTAGCCGGTTCCCTTTTTGTGGGATCCGTGGGATCCGCGACAACAGTGGTTTGTTTGTCTAGTGCCTTCCGAATTGTGTTTCTTTGTTTTCACTAGTTGACGCATTAAGTTCCTGAAAACCTAGACCTTTTTTGTTGTTTCCTGTTTTAACACTATCCAATATCATATCTAAGGTATTAGTGTTCATTCTAGCAATCTTAGAGTGTAGATGATCAACTAGTGTTTGAAGTTGAACGCAAAGTTCACACTCGCCACTTGCTATCTTCCCCTTTTCTAGACGTTTTAGTTTTGCCTTTAACTCTATGACTTCCTTTTCTAAACATTGGTTTTAGTTTTTCAAAAACTTGTTTTTGTTGATTACTTTTAAACTAATTTTGCAAAGTTTATCATATTCATTATGCAATGAGTCATCATCTAATGATGAGCTACTATAGTATTCGTGACATACCTCGTCATTTGCCATGAGACAAATTTCTTCGTCCTCCTCCTTGCTCATTCCCCACGAACCGCTCACGAATGCTTTTTTATCATCGCGTTTGGGACACTTACTAATAAAGTGGTTTGGGTTAGGGGTGTCCATGGTACTAGAACCGTCCCGAACCAGAACTGAACCAAAAGAACCGAGAACCGAAAATAAGAAAAAAGTGGAACCAAGAACCGTCCCAAGTTTTTCGGTTCGGTTCCGGTACGGGAATTTTTGGTAATTCCCATGAGTACCAAAGTGTTAAAAAAATATTTTTTGATGGATGTGATTTACGGTACTCGGTTCGTGGAAATTCGAAAGAAATTGACAGCCTTAATAGTATTCCACAACTTTACTTACAAACAAACAAAAAACATATATCCGGTAATAGCAAACTCATTATCCACGAAAATAATTGTAAACTCGTTGAGAATATTATATATCAATCATGGTGACTAGCTTACAATAACTTACATGGTGACAATATATCATGTAGTGACGCCATAATCGTTAATTGTTTCTCGAATTTTTCATTAAGTTTAATGAACAACAAATATCAATAGTTAATTACAACTTCTTATTAGTTATTACTGAGCAACACAGAATTGTTCGATATGCGGCTATGCGCATACTCGATATTCCATTTTAGAAAAAAATTACTTTCATATTGATGTTTGAATCTTTGAATGGAATCAATGGATTAAAGGTTAAGGTTTATGGGTTTTTAGGTTTAGGAAGGATTTTTTTTATTTTCTTAAAAGGCAGCATACTTGCATGTACACATGTCCCAAACAAACCCTATAAAATTTCAAATTTTCTAAAGAGTCGGTTCTTTCATAAAAATACCGGAACCAGACGGTTCCGACCCGAACCGTCCCGAGAACTTGGAATTTTAGGAACCAAGAACCGTACCATGGTTCTAATATACGGTCCCGTTCCCAGTCGATCGCATACGGTTCCTCGGTTATTTTGGTTCCTCGGTTTTTGTGGACAGCCCTAGTTTGGGTCCTCACATTTAAAGCAAGAGCGATCATCCCTTGCCTTCTCGTCCTCTTTGCTTTTCCGGAATCCTTTCTTGTCGTCATATTGTTGTTTGACGTATCTTCCCTTTTTTCTAAAGAAAATTTTGAAGTCCCTTACCGCCATGGCATACTCCTCGTCATCACTATCCGAAGAGGAGTCCTCTTCATCGCTTGAGACCTTCTTGGCTTTAAGGGCAAGAGATTTGTGCTTCTCTTTCACTTTTGAGGCTTCAGAATCTTTAGCATGGACAAGCTCATAGACCTTTAAGTTGCCTATGCGTTCATCAAGGGTGAGGATTGTCAAGTCTTTTGATTCTTCGATTGCCGTCACCTTAGATCTCTACTTAGATGGAAGTGCCCTTAGATATTTACTAACATGATTACGGCTAGAAAAAGATTCATCAAGTGCTTGTAAAGATGTAATTATAGTATTAAAATTAGCAAAAGAATGATCTATAGTTTCCTCATCCGATATTGAAAATTGTTCATATTGTTGAACAAATAAATCTATTTTATTATTTTTCACTTGTTGATTACCTTGATGAGTTACAACTAAAGAATTCCAAATTTTTTTAGAGGTTTTAAGCATGGAAATTCTTTCGAATTCCTTTTAGGGTAAAGCATTATATAAAACCATTTTAGCTTCACTATTTTTGGAAAGCTTTTTCTTAATCTCATCGGTGAGTTTATCATGAGGTATGTTAACTAAATTTCCATTTTCATCTTTTGCAGTGGCTTCAAAATCGCCTTCAATAATGATGTACCAAAGATCAATATCTTTAGATTTCACATACGTTTCGAATCTATTTTTTCAATATATAAAACCATTAGTTTCAAGTAGTGGAGGTCGTTCCATGGATTGCCCTTCCTTGTAATTTTCGAACCCATAGTGATGAAAAGTTTTTAAAATACGGTTTACTTTAAAACTTTTATAAACTTAGCTCGATGCCAATGTGAAAAACTAAAAGGGGTTGAATAGTTTTGCCGATTTTAAGTTAGTTTCTTAAAACTTTAGATTCGATGTTAAGTGAAATCTTATGGATGAAGAGAAAGTATAGATCTAAGAGTAATGCAAGTAAAGAAAGTAAGGTAAGGGATAGAAATGACACAACCGATTTATAGTGGTTCGGCTACAAGGACACCTTCCTTGCCCTACTCCACTCCCCCAGTCACCTACTCGAGAGTTCAAGCACTATGTCAACAAACTCCTTCAACTTGGCAGAGAAGCCTTCACAACGTTGCTTACACCTTTTTCCGGTACAAAGCTAAATACCGAATCCGTAACACGGAGGACCAAACAAACACGACTATTACACAACAAATATGTGAAATATGAAGTACAAGATCTTTGCTACAGAAATCTTGTGGAGGAACAAATCAATCAAGGACCCCTTGCTTGGATGACTTGTAGAATGCTCGTGATCTTGCCTTAGAGAAGGACCTATATGAGAATCACAATAGAAAAAAGAAGAATAACTCTCTAGATCAAGTGATCTTTTGTTAGAAGAGTGTAAGAATATATGAGAGAGTTAGTAAGAAGAGGGATGAGTAAAAATGAAGAAATAGCTTTCTATTTATAAGAAAATTCTTGCCACTGTTGCACGGATCCCATGGAACCCTTGCTTAAGGGATCCATGTAGTGTAACTCCAGGGATCCGTGGGACGCTCCTCTTTGCCCATGGGTTTTTGGGTTATGGGTCATGGGTTATGGGTTGGTCCATGGTTATTTATTTAGATACAATGAATCTAATAGATGCAATGCATCTAGTCAATGGATCATGGGTTAAAACCATGGGTCATGGATATGCTCCATGGGTATAGGTCATGGGTTGTGGTTTTTACCCATCCTAATAAACTATTACAACAAATGATTTATTACAAAAATTTGTATTAAATGACTATATGTAAATGCTTTAAAAAAATAACATGTATCCTTATAATTTTACTTATGATAACATTATATTTGTAATCAACAAAACACAAAGAGATCGCTAAATATTAATAAACGTTTTTACGGTTTATTTGTATTAACAGTAACTAGGGAATGTCAAAACCATCGAATGATGAATAATGATGGAGATGCTAGTGGTACCAAAGGTACTTCTTTCTCGCCCCTGAAGGTCCCAAAACCAGATATGTATAATGGTACTCGAAATGCTACTCTAGCGGAAAACTTTTTGTTCGGACTTGAACAATACTTTGAAGCGATGGGAGTAATGGAGGATGGTGCTAGAATCAGCAATGCCCCTGCCTTTTTGCGTGAGTCTGCCCAACTATGGTGGAGAAGAAAACATCACGAAAGGGAGAAGGGCACATGCATCCTCAACACTTGGGATCAGTTCAAGACCGAGCTGCGAAAACAATTTGTCCCCCATAACGCTGATTGCGAAGCCAAGGCTAAGTTAAGACGACTTCGCCACACAGGTAAGATTTCCGACTACATAAAAGAATTTACTACGCTTTTACTAGAAATTGTGGATGTACCAGATCAAGATGCCCTTTTCTACTTCAAAGACGGATGAAAAGAATGGGCACGAATCGAAATTGATAGAAGAAACGTCAAGACATTAGACGAGGCCATCGCAGCGTACCGAGTCAATTGTGGATTACTTCAACCGACCAAAGAAACCTTTACCAAATAAAGCGGGGGTTGAGCGAGGACCAGCTAAGAGATTGGACTACCAAAACGATGGGGTTCAAAGTTTGGATGGTCGCTTTAAAAAGACATGTCCAAACCCCACGAAGCCATGTTTTATTTCGCGATGGACCTCATTGGACAAGGAATGCCCAAGTCGGAAAGCTATTAATGCCCGGTTTGAGATGGCTCGAAGATAGACGAGTCACCCCAAGAAGAATTTGGGTCGATTAGACGACTTAGCACCTTAAGAGAAATGCTTGCTTTGTAGCGAAACTAAAGATCAAGGGTTACTTTTTACAAAGCTAATGATGAACGACAAGAAGACGTTGGGACTCATCGACACTGGTGCTACCCATAACTTCTTGGACATTAAGGAGGCCGAACGATTGGGGATAACATACACCTCTCAAAAAGGGACGATCAAGACTGTTAACGCAGAACCAAAGCAGATCACCGGGACAGCTAAGGTAAAAGTTTGTATCGATAAGTGGACTAACGAGCTAAAATTTTCAGTAGTGTCGATGGATGAATACAGGGTTGTACTTGGCCTGGATTTCTTTGAAAGAGCCCGAGCTTTTCTTATACCCTCCACCAAAACGCTGGTCATCCTCGATAACGAAGTGTCCCAGTTTACAAAATTGAAGAAACGGGGCGAAATACAACCCCTATTATCAGTAGCCCAATTTAAAAAGGCCGCCAAGGAAGGAGAATTTTATTTGGCAGCCGTGAGGGAATCCCTCGATGATGAAACCGCAACACCCCAAGTCCCCGAGGCAGTCAAAGGAGTTCTAGAAGAATTCCAAGATATGATGCCAGCAGAAATACCAAAGAAATTACCGCCTCGAAGGGAAGTCGACCATCAGATCGAGCTTGTCCCAGGAGCTAAGCCCCCTGCCACGACTCCTTATAGAATGGCCCGACCTGAACTTGCAGAGTTAAAAAGACAACTAAAAGATCTACTTGACTTGGGATACATCCAACCATCAAAGGCCCTTATAGAGCACCGGTACTGTTCCAAAAGAAGAAGGATGGCTCGCTTCGAATGTGCATAGATTATCGGGCTCTCAATAAAGTCACCGTAAAGAAAAAGTACCCAATCCCACTTATCGCAGACCTTTTCGATCAATTGGGAAATGCTAGGTAATTATCTAAACTTGATCTACATTCAGGATATTACCAGGTACATATTGCAGAAGGTGATGAACCTAAGACAACTTGTGTGATTCGCAATGGTGCTTTTGAATTTCTTATCATGCCGTTTGGTCTAACAAATGCACCTGCCACCTTCTGTACACTAATGAACCGACTTTTCAGCCCCTTTTTAGACCAGTTTGTAGTTGTCTATTTGGATGATATCGTTGTTTATAGCTTGACGCTCGAAGAACATATAGAGCACTTAAGGCGGGTATTCAAGGTCATTCGAGAACACCAATTATTTGTTAATCTCGAGAAATGCGACTTTGTGAAACAGGAAATTGAATTCCTTGGCCATCGAGTAAGGGAAGGACGGCTCATGATGGATCCCTCCAAGGTCGAAGCCATTCAAACTTGGCGAACTCCAACCAAAGTTCCCGAGCTAAGATCATTCCTTGGATTGGTTAACTATTATCGGAGATTTATAAGAATTTATTCGGCTGTTGCTACTCCATTGACCGAGTTACTAAAAAAGAACAAGACGTGGGAATGGAGTCAAGAATGCGAAGACGCCTTTCAAAAGATAAAAGAGATCGTATCCATGGAACCAGTCATGGATCTACCGAATCTCTCGAAGCCTTATGAGCTACATACAGACGCTTCTGATTTTGCGATTGGTGAAGTTTTGATGCAAGAAGGACATCCAATTGCTTTTGAAAGCCGAAAGCTGAACGATACCGAGCAAAAATACATGGTACAAGAAAAGGAAATGACAGCCATTATCCACTGCTTAAAAGTTTGGAGGCACTATCTTCTAGGGAATCATTTCACCATTTTGACTGACAATGTCGCTACTAGTTATTTTCAGTCACAAAAGAAACTAAGCCCCAAACAAGCCACGTGGCAAGATTTTCTTGCAGAGTTTGATTACGAGCTAGTATACAAGCCGGGAAAGATGAATGTAGTTGCTGATGCACTTAGTCGTAAAGCAGAACTTGCTACTATCAGTCAGCCCCGAACCAACTTGCTCGAGCAAATAAAGGAAGGGTTGGGGAAAGACCGAACGACAACAAATTTGGTGCAATTGGCGAAGGAAGGCAAAACTAGGCGATTTTGGCTAAAAGATGGGTTGTTATAGACTGGGATAAATCGAGTCTACGTCCCAAGATGGAAAAATCTTCGAAAAGAAATTCTTAAAGAATGCCATGATCCTCTATGGGCAGGACACCCCGGTATAACTCGCACTCTTGCCTTACTTCAACGATATTATTATTGGCCTAACATGCATGATGATGTGGAAGTCTACATAAGGACTTGTTTGGTTTGCCAACAAGATAAAGTAACACAAAAACATCCTGTGGGACTGTTAGAACCTCTTCCCACGCCCAAAAGACCATGGGAAAGCGTATCCATGGACTTTATTGTAGCTCTACCTAAATCAGAAGGTTACGGAACTATTATGGTGGTAGTTGATCGATTCAGCAAATATGCCACCTTCATCCCCGTATCGGCTGAATGTAAAGTTGACGAAGTCGCACGAGCTTTCTTTAAAAACGTGGTTAAGTTCTGGGGCGTACCAAAAAGCATCATCAGTGATAGGGACCCCCGATTCACGGGCAAATTCTGGCGAGAGCTGTTCAAGTTGATGGGGACCGAGCTAAATTTTTTAACAAGCTTTCACCCGCAAACTGATGGGCAAACGGAGCGTGTCAATGGCCTATTAGAAATATACCTTAGGCACTATGTTAGTGCCCATCAACGGGGTTCGGCAAAACTACTAGACGTCGCTCAATTTTCATTCAACCTCCAACGAAATGAGTCGACAGGCAAAAGCCCTTTTGAAATTGTTATGGGGCAACAACCGCAGACTCCAAGCTCCCTAGTCATGCCTTATACGGGTAACAATCCTTCAGCGTTTAAATTTGTAAAAGAATGGCACGAAGAAGCTGATGAGACAAGAGCGTGCTTGGACAAAGCTGCAAAACGGATGAAGAAATGGGCAGATACAAAGCGAAGGGACGTTCAATTTCAAGTTGGAGATAAAGTCATACTGAAATTACTTCCCAATCAGTTCAAATCAACGCGATCAATGCATAAAGGACTGATAAGGAAGTACGAAGGGCCGTTTGAAATAATAAAACGCGTTGGCAAGTCCGCATACCAACTTGAGTTGCCTTCACGGTTAAAGATTCATCCGGTAGTACACATAAGTCTTCTGAAAGAGTACAACGAAGACAAGTAAGATGAACAACGAAGCATCTCCAAAAGAGCACCCCCGACCGTGGCTACCGCATTCGACAAAGAAATTGAAACAATTATGGCAGACCGCGACGTACGAAGAAGGGGAGTCCCGTGTTGCAAAGAGTACCTGATCAAATGGAAAGGACTACCAGAGGAGGAATCAAGTTGGGAACGAGAAGACTTATTGTGGTAGTTCGAGGATCAAATTCGTTGCTACAAGGAAGAAAACACGGCGAGGACGTCGTGAAATTAAGTAGGGGAGGGTGTTACGAGCCAAATCCTAACAACACCATTTCAAGAAAATTCCTACGACAACAAGACTAGATTACTCTAGAATATGAAGCCTTGTAAATATCTTAGATATTATGCTTAAAATATCTAAGATACTTAATTAGAATAATCTAGAGATTATCTAGAAAGTATAGGAGTCAGATTAATCTATAAATTATCTAGAAAGTATCATTAGAACTTAGAAGAAGCTTCTAGAATGGATTTGCCTCCTAGTATAAATATGGCTAAATCCCCTCATTTGTAAGCATCCATTTTGTAACCAAGTTTTCAAGTGCAACATAAATCAAGTGTTCTTTAGTAAATCTGCAAGTGTTCACCTCTTATCTCTTCCATACTTTTTGGCTTACTTAGACGTTGGAATCGAGTCGCTAAGTGCCACATGGACATTGTGAATTAGTCCCGTGACATTAGTGTGGGATACTCTCAAGTGAGGGAGTGAGTTGGTAAATTGGTTTTAGATTGTATGACATTCCCATTGATGCCAATGCACACGTTCATTTATGGCTGATTACGAGGAAGAAGTTGAAAATACATAATCAAATGAAGCAATGAGATGTTAGTCATTCAACCTAGTTAAACTTGCTTCATTGTCCTTGTGGAGCCTATAACCTGACTCACAAGACCATCTATTATCTTAATGTTCTTATTCTACGCAAGTTTGGTCGTTGGTAAAATCGTTGGCGAGATGCAAGTAATCGCTGGTAAAATCGTTGGCGAGATGCAAGTTGTATATACTAAATACGAGGATGTTATTACGCGGATCCGGCTGATTACTTTTAGAAGATCAACCACGAGTGTGATGGCTTGTATTATTATTACAGCAACTATGTACTGTATTTTGGCAAGAAAGGAATAAGCATTTATTTGGTAAGAAATATACAAGGTTAGCGGCTCAAGTGCACGATGTAATAGTTACTACCGTGAGGCTCAAATTGTTACTGCTTCAATTCAAGAACTCTAATCAAGTCCCTCAGATGTTTGAAAGCTGCCTAAGGAACTTATAATGCATGGCACAGGTGGAGACAAGTAGTCAACATTGAGGATATCACTGGAGACTTTATTTGCATGTACTTTTGTCTTTCGTTTATTAGGTTAGCAATTTGGTTTTCTGAGTGTTTTGGAGCATGTAGTTAGTGCATTGGATGGTTTACTGAGTGGTTCACTACCACTCCATTTTTACATACATGTTTAATTAATTTATAAAATTTACCAAAATAAAACCTTTCACCCAAGAAAAAATACCTGCAGGAATTTTCATCTATCTAAAAGATAAAGAAATATAGGTAAATAAAAAACTATAGTACTGGTAGAAGTAAGATCCATCACGGAATGTATCACATTAATCAATTCTCACATTATTTTCAGTTGCAATTCCTATTAGATGTTAATTCCTATTGTATATTACGATTTAGAGGTATAGCTATGTGGCACACCAAATTTTCCGCTATATTTTATATTATATTGTTGATTATACAATCTCTTCTGTTACAACATTATAGTCAAAAATCGTAACCCATTGGTAAAAATCACACAAAACACGATCACAAAATTTATTCAGCGCCCACGCTATTATCATATTAAACTAAGTGTATTGGTCACTAACATCACCATCGCCACATCAACTTTTCATTCCACCACCAAACAGACATAGTGATACATGACCACTCACTTTACAACTAACTAGCATCTCAAAACACTCCACCACCTCTTTACATATCGGTCGTGCAGACCACCAACATCTAAAATATAACACAACACAACGCGTCGTGGACTGGTGTGATTGAGGTGGTGTTATAAAGATGATGCGTGTTGTAGAGGGACAACGCGTCCTTAGACCTCTGTTTCGTCCTATCTTAATATATACAGAACATAGAGACAAACGTGAAAGAAAGTATTATACAGAGCAGTATACTACTATTTGTTGGATTTGGCTGTGTGTGAGTGTTAATAATCAAATAATCTTGATATCATTCTTGAATCGTGTAGAGTTCACTTTAAGATACAAGTATTTTGACCTTATATATCCTCAATTAGATAATTCAAAGAGCTACACTTTGTTTCTAAGGCACGAGAGAACAAAACAATACACATAAAGTCGTTATGTAAGTTATATTTGGTAGAGATTATATTTGTTATATAAACGTAACTGAAAGTTAATTAAGTTCGGTTTAAAGTGGTTGGCTGGAAGAGTCACGGCTGTTGGTAAAGTTGTGTCTTTTGGTGAGAAAAATCTGGTTGGAGGAAAAAATGGGTAATACCCGAATCCGAAAAATCATTTACTTTTTAGAATGGTGCCTTAAACCCCCCCCCCCCCCCCCCCCCCCCCCCCCCCCCCCCCCCGAGGGGCGGCTCCCCCTCGACCCTCGCCCGCTCAGTTGGGAGCATGACATAAATAAGAGGTACTGGCCCTTGAAGCTGCAAGAGGGCGCTACCCCTTTAACACCCACACTTAGTTACGGCGGTATAAAGCTAGTTAGAATAAATGTACACTCCGCAACTCCTGATTCGATTATAAGTTAACCTGAATAAGGCTTTGATCTTAAGTAAATCCTAATTACACAAAACTAACACATTATTTATGTCAAAGTACAACGTATTGTACTTGCCGACAAATGGGGATGTTACATGGAGCCTGGTTTGTGTTCTCAAATCGTGTTTTGGTGGGGATCTTATCTAGCTACTGTCTAGCACACTATGTCCTATGATCCTTCTCACATTGGCCCGCAAAAAAATTTGTAGCATTGTCTTTCACTGATTTACTTTTAATTAACTATTTTATATATCTTCTGGAAAATTCATAAAACTAGTCTCTATTATAGTTGTAACTTGTAAATGTTATAAGTTGTTATATTACTAGTAGTTAATAATTTTGGAGAGACATATTTCCAAAAAGATGAAATGTTACAACTTAATTAATGAGATGATAAAGTTTAGGGAGGGAGTTGAATTTGAAAATCTATGTTTCATAAATTACCAAGTCATTGTAAGTATCTTACTATCTTTGCCACGGTTTTGCCCATTTGTGTTTCTTGCATAAACATTTAAACATCTTTCTAAAAAGTTGAATGTCAAGTCGCTACTTTTACCCGAAAAAAAAATATCACAAATTAAGACCCGTTTAGTTTGTAGATTGGTTTAAGATTACGATTTGGATTTGGATTTGGATATGATATAAAAGAGAGAAAATATAAAATGTAATAAAATAAAGTAATTTTATAAAAATTACTTAATTTTTAAATAAATATTACTGTAGTAACTAAAATTAAATATTATTTATAATAAAAAAATAGAAGATTAAAAAACAATGTGTGGTTAAAACTAAAAAACAGCCCACTAAATTGAAAAAAGCTACACAAATAAGTTGAAACCAGCCACTTTAACATGGAATGAGTTAGTGATTCCATTGACACCATTTTTGCACTTTTGATTCCGCATGTTTTATACCAAATGAGCATAATCAGGAGTGATTATATTCCCCTCATTCCAAAACCCAAAACAAACGGACCTTTGAGTTTGTCCATTTAATACTTTCTCTGTATTAGTAGTTGTTTATAGTGCATTAGAATACACATATTCTTTGTTTTCTGCGGTGCAAATTATAATATGGATACAAATAGTTGTGAGTGTGTTTGGTAAAAATATCGGGTCGACAGAAGAAGTTGTACGAAGCACTGGCAAGAAGCAGAAGTAGAAAAAAATATTGTATATATTTGAACGCTTTTCTAAGTAGCATTTGTAAAAGTAGTGTTTGAACAAAATTATAAACGCTCCACGTTATTTGACGAACAATCTTTATGTTTCAAATATAAATGCCAATTATTAGTTGCTTCAAAATACTTTAAATGTTGCGCGCCAAAGATACCCTAGTGGTTAGTGATGAGGATGTTGATATGTTAGCAAGGTGGATTATATCATGAAATAAAAATACTGGAAAAACAAAAGCATAACTGGTTACCTTTTAAAAGGGCAAATTGATACACCAAAAGATTAGACTTTAAAAAGTTTGTATTATATAAGAAAAAAATTAAACAACTACACACTACAACAACAATTGACAAGTTAAATACATTCCCTATGACTAATATCTATTGAGAAAAATGATTCTACCGATATAAACCAAGTGTTGGGCTTTGAAAATATTTGGGCCTTATATTAGAGTAACAAATGACTATTAATCAAATTTTAGAACTCCAATGGGCTTGTTTCAATTTTATGCTTCTTGAAAATTATAATATTTGAAGGGCGAACAACTAAAAATCACCAGTTAATTATGCACACAGCATTATTTCTTACGATAATAAGACCCTGTTTGGTTCGCGAAATCCTTAGGATTATGATAGAATTGGAATATAATTTTATTCCTTAACGTGTTTGATTGGCAGATTCAAAAAATTCATAATCAGAATTCTATTCTTTAATGTGTTTGGTTAGCAAGTGAATAGCAAATTGAATAAAATGGAAATTCATCAAATCTCATTTACGTGGAATTTAACACTCCATAGCAAAATGAGAGAAATGTGAACAATTATATATCTATATTAAACCGCTACGTTGGTGGCATTATTTTAAATGTTTTTTTTATACTTTTTTATTACGCTCGCATGTGGGCTTCTGAGGTATATGTTGGGTTTCATTCTTGGTCCAGTTGCAACCATCACTTTATTATAGATAAGCTTCACCGATTCCTTTCTTCTACACTTTTCTACACATCGGTTTCTTCACAACACTGGTATAATCGGATCTTGAGGTATTAATTGTTGTTATCGGATTTTGTTGGTTGTGATGAGCTTCAATTTGTAATTTTTTTTTCGTTTGCGATTTAGGGTTTCGATCTAATTTTTGGGGTTTTTGTGAAATTGGTTGTTGTTTCATCGCTCAGATTCGGTCTGTGATTCTTTTGTTATTGTGGTTGTTATCGTCAGGTTATTTGTCGCGGTTTCAAGATTAACAAATCTCAATCTTATCTTCATACCTGGCAAACGTCTTCATCAACCTTGCACCACCACCGTCTTCGCTACTCGAAGTGATTCATCAGGTGGTTGTGATTGTTCCAGTTTATGTTTAGCAACATACTTTAATTTTGTTTAATTGATAATTTTTACTGTTTTGACCAGGGTACCAGCAACAACTCGACGGTGTTACACACATCGCTGCTTATGGTAGTTCAAACCTTTTTTTTGGTATACTTTCAATAACTTTTGAAATTGGTCTTACAAACCAGTTTAATTTTTATCATGTTTAAGTTGTGAAAGTGTCGTGCTTTTGTCTTTTGAGTTTGGTTTGCAATATGCGCATGTATGTTTGATGGTATTGCTTAATTTTGTGTGTTTGATAGTTTCGCTTAACTGGAATTTGTTTTTGACGCGGGCATATGTTCGGCAATTGGAAAGTGGTGGCATTAGGTACGACCAAGGGTTAAAGCAGCACGCGAGCAGGTATACCGACTATTAGCAAGTTGAATTTTGTCATTGTGTTTTAAAAGGCTTTTGCTGATTATTGTATATGATTATTGTCTTTTAGGTCGTAGGTAATCAGCGTATTGCTCATCGTGGAGGAATGTTGGAGGTCTTTGGATTCTTTGTTGTCGCTGGTCTTCTAACTGTTGTACGTTTGTGCTTTCCTTTTTTTTAAGACTACATAATTTAATATATGTATTTGATACGAAAGTAGGGGCTCTATGGTTTGTATATGGATTTTCTGGACTACAAATTTAGCGTTAATTGTTGCACTCATGGAGTTTCTATTTGAATTCTTGTTATAGCAGCGTTTTATCTTCGATTGCTTGGTTGAAAGATGTTTTGGGATGAATGATGGTCGGACAAATAATTGGTCAACTTTTGCTACTCCTGATAACTATTGCAACATTGACGGATAATGACCTGCAAGAAAATTCGAAATTATTTTTTAGGACATAGGATGACCTGTGCGGTTTTGGTTGTTCTTTGTGAATTGCTACAACAAACGTGATCTGTTTAAAATTGCAATGCCAAACACCCAATTGTGCTTTTGTATGTGTAGTCATTATCTTGATATTCAGATGGTAACTTCATATATAATTCTTTTAGATTTTCGAAGAAGGCAAAAAGTTTTGTCATCAATCTAATGTGAAAGTTGCTGCTGTGTATATAGTCGTACGAGTGTATAACCAGGTTAGTGTCATGTCACATTTTTGTTTCACGCCAAGCTAAATTATTTGTTAGATACACTGATCATAATCCATTGCATTTTTTTAATTGGATTTTATGTAGTAGAGAAACTACGAAAGAGGTGTGCAGATGTTGGTTGCTACTCCAGGAAGACTAATAGGCGTGATTGAAAGATTAAGAGTATCACTTAAGAAGACCAAATACTTTGCTCTAGATGTGGTTGATCGAATTCTGGATATAGGGTTTCGACGACAGGAAAACGGTGGTATTATGTCCCGCATTTTGGAGTGTAAGTATTCTTCTTCTGTTTCTTTTTTCTTTTTTGTTTATTTTTTCCTTCTTTGAAAGTAGTTTTATAGCGTTAGCCGTTTGTTGTGCAGCTCGTGCTATCTTTATACATTAGCGTGTATTGAAAGTCATTGCTCACCATCCATGGAAAGTCATTGAGGGATTATGGGCTACCAGATCCTCCATCGGGGCAAACTATCCTTGCTACCACTAAAGATACTATCCATGTCTTTTGTTGTTGTGTAGACTGTGGGAGGGTTAGTGTAGTATGATTGCTAGTCTTATTAACAAACGAAACTTGCTATGGTTTCAAATTGTTCAAATAATGTAGGTTGAATATCGACAATTTAGTACACTCAATGTTAACCGAAAAAAATGCCCCTTGACTTACACTTTTCTTATACCTATAGATACGAGTTGGCCAATAAAAACAAAAAATTTAAACAAAACATGTATTAACAACACCTGTTTTCATAGGATAACGCCATTTTCTGATGTGCCTTTACCTAAGAAACTGAAAACTTTTACAAAATCTCATATTTTACACGTCAACTAAATAATTCTTCAGATGTATGAGTGTTCATTCGGTGACCTTTCCTGAAAAATGACCCTGGTCATAAATTATTTTTCCATACTGCAGTGGTTTGTTAACAAGGTGAATGATAGATTGCCATATCCTGATTTCGTATTTGTTCTTTTTTTAGGTATGTATATGCAAATTTTTGGATGACAAGTGGTCTCCTAACTTTCTCATGGTAGTTGCTCAAAAGAATCACCATACAAATTTTTTCTACCAAGGAACACAAGATAATGTTCTACCTGGTAAGTTTACTTAAACAATACATGGTCATTTTGGTTTTTGTGTAATCTATTTACCCAAATGATTGGAAAGTGTATCTGTTAGTATGATTTAAACCAAGTTCATATACAATGATTTTCACCTTCCATTGTAACAGGAACGGTGATTCATAACAAGGTTTGTCACCCGTGCAATAATGGCTTCTACATGTGCGCACATGCTAGGATGATTGTAGGTATTATCTATTTCGTCCTTCAATCGATTCAGATAATCACATTAAACGATTATCAAAATATATGTTGTAACGGTATTTCAACTACTGTCCTTGCATGTTCATTTTCCCACAAGTGGCGAAGGCATGGCAGAATGTTCTCTCATTCGGTAAAAAAGATATCGCTCTTCCTGAGCTATTAGATGCTACTTTGTGAGACATAAATTTAATAAACAAAGCGATCTATGTGTCACAAAATAGCATTTAACAGCTCAGGAATATCGTTTTTTTTTTGCTGTTTTATAAAGCAACCACTTTTGCTTTCTACTGGTGCGTCTAACTTGCCAACTAATATGTACTACATTATACAAAAAATCTACTTTGTATCATTACACTTTCCACAAATACGGTGCCTAACACGATTATCCATTGTTCTGGCGATGCAGGTTATTTTTCCAACAATACTGTCTTATGTCAATTTATTTGGCAAAAACATTTTTTATACCAACAGACTTGGCGCATTAAATCAAAAAAAAAAGAGACACAATCTTCTTGAGCTGTTAAATGCCATTTTATGAGACATAAATCTCATGTAGCATGCACATCTATGTGTCATAAAATAGCATTTAATAGGCCACGAAGATCGTGATCTTTTATTTTATACTTCTGTCCAAGGTGATAATATCGTATATTTACTTTTTGCAGATACAATTGTCGCTGATAGCCTATTATACCATATGATTAATTACTTTTTTTAATTTAAAAATTACATTCATGTATGCAAATTTTAATCATCTTCTTTTCACACAGTGACAAACAAAAAAAAAGCAGAAAGAAAGGCATTTCAGCAGAGCAATCATGAAACATAAAAGGCGATGTCGTTCCACAGCGAATCATCAGATGCAAAGACGATACAAGGTAAACAATATAAACTTACTTAACGCAAACGCTTTCTTTTATTTGCTAAAATATTTTACAGTGACGTACGAAGGGGTGGAACGAAATATTACGGCACTCATAATAAAATTAAGTACAAATACACAACTACAAATGCAAACACTGATTAGTGTCTAAATACTCATCATTTTTGTACCATTTAAACTGCAAAAACATCTGAAAACACTCAGAAATGCATCAAAATGATAAAAATATCACAAATAAGTGTTTTATGTGTTTTAAATGCAAAAATGTCAAAATCTGGTGAAAAACGTATCAAGTTTGCATAATTGGCAGTTTTAGTCCCCCAAGTTTCAAAAGTTGCCAAAAACAGTCCCTGGTAAATCTAAATAAAGAAAAATGTTATTCAAGGTCCCTGAAATATTCTAATTTGTCAATAATGGTCCTTGAATAAATCTTTTGTTATATGGCGATAAGGTCCTGAACTTTCATAAATGTCAAGTTTGGTCCCTGGAAAATTTGAAATTGTCAAAGCTGGTCCTTGTACTATTGAAGTTTGTCAGTTTTAGTCCTTGTATCAAGTTTGGAAAATTACAGGATTGGTCCTTCACAATTTCAGAAATTGCAAAAATAGTCCTTGTCAATAACTAAACCTATGCCTTGTCAAATTGAGTTGTGACCCCCTGCTTTGTGACCCCCTGTCACTTTCTATTTTGACCCCTTAGTCAAATAAAGTTAAACAATAAGCAAAACCCGCCCACCACCTGTCCTGTTCCTCCTTCTTCCACCTCCCCTCTGCACACCACTTGCCTGCAACCCATCACCTCAGCCTCACCTTTCTTCCACCCTCATCATCATCCACCACCCACAATTAATGCCACCCCCCCTACTTTCCTGTTTCAGTGCCCTATAAGTCAAATCAGTCTTCCCGCCAAAATGGAAAAAAATGGCTAACTCACTCAAAGTTCTCCCATTGGCCAAAATAAGAGGTGGGATCTGCTCTAAGGACACGTGTAAGACTTTTGGGAGCATAAAAGAAGAAGAAAGACAGAGTAGAAGGCAGTTAGTTTTATTTTTTAAAAGTGTATGTCGTTTTTAATCATATAATGTTTTAAATAGTTCTTAATTGTATTTTCCAGTTATTTTTGTATCAAACAAAGTTAATTAAGTGTATTGCAACATATTTCAAGCATCAATTCAAGTTCTAGTTCATGTTTCATGTTTTATGTAAACTGTTGAGATTTTGAATTTCAAACTCCTGTGTTTAAACTTGTAGCAACTAAATTTCAATTTCAAATAAGCTTATATAAGCTCATAATAGCTTTTTGTAAGCTTATTATCAAGTTCCAAGCATATTAGAAATTTGGTCAAAAGAAAGTCAATATGGAGCAGATTTGGTGCGAGGATGTATTGGGTGATGCGCATAATGGTTTGGATTGATTTTTGGTTATATGGGTTGGTTAGGATAGATAATGGTCTTTGGGTTCACTGATTTGCATGCCATTGTGGCTTGGACAAGTTGTAAGTTATCTCAAGGTTCTTTAGCATAATTTGCAATTGTAGTTTAAATCATATAATCTGTGGTAATAAAAGTATTTAAGTGATATTAAGTCAGTTTGATCATTATATCTAGTTGGTTCATTGTTTAAACCTGTTTTGTGTGCTAATCAGTCCAAATAAGGAGTGTTTGGTTCTGCTTATATTTCTGTCTTTTAAGCTTATGCAGTTGTTTATTTCTATTAGCTCATGTTTGTTAAGTAAAATTGAACTCATTTGGGTCTTAGGTTTGGTCTGCAACATCACCAAAGTCAAACTTTCACCTTAATCTGTCTCACTGTTAACTGTTGTGGATTTAGGATTGCAAAATCAATATTTTGTGTTTAGAAATCATCAAGCTTGCTTGCTTTGTACTTATTACACCTTATTACATCACTATCAGTCTTAAAATTGGAATCAAGTCTCATATTAGTCAAACTGGTAACTGGTTTTCAAAAGTCAAAATGTCAAAAACTTGTTTTCTACAGATATTGCAGCAGTTGCACAGCTTTCATTAAAGCTTTTCAAGGTCTAAATTTTTGTCTACAAGTAGTCTACTAGGTGGTCTTTTAGACCTCACATCTGGTTTTAGCTTTTGCTTGCTAAACAAGCTTGTGCATTAGCTCTAAATCAGGCCTAGTTGCCCTGCTCCAAAAGCTCAGCACTAACTGAGTTTTTCTCAGTTTGGTCTAGGCTTGCTCAGAGCTTATCATAGCTCCATAAGGTCTGGTATTTTGGTTATAAGCAGATACCCAGGTCTAATTTAGGGCTTAATAATTGGTTTCTGCTTTGTAGCTTATTTGGATGCTTATTTTGGGACTGCAAGTTGGGTCCCAAATCTGTTTTAGCTTATTGTTTCATATCATCAATCTGTTGTAGCTTGCTATCCTGTGGTTAAAGCTTATTGTTTTTAGTTGCAAATTGGTTAATTTAGTATATTGTAGCTTCTGTTCCAGTGTGGTTGCTTTTCCTGCTCATTTGCTTATCAAGTGCTTATTTCAATAAGCACTTGATTCATCAGTTTCAATTTTCTCCACATAACATACTGTTTTTCCATTTTTCATAGCTTCTTAACATTATTTTAGAGTTTTCCTGAAATTTTCAGATTTTTCCTAGCTGTTTTGCTATTTTTCTTAATTTTAATTAGTTTTTAGCACTTTTTAATTAGTCTTTAATACAAAAAATTCAGAAAAGGGTCATAAAAATAATTTTTCAATTTTCTTAGGTTTAGAAAAATATAAAAAGTAAAAAAAGCAATTTTCCAGATTTTTCATAGTTTATTTGGTAATTTTTAGTAATTTAATTAGTTTTTAATAGTTTAAAATTCATAGAAAATAGAAAAAAAAATCAGAAAAATACAAAAATAGTTTTGAAAATTCTATTTTGATATTTTAGATTTTTCTAAGTCATAATTTTATTTTTTTAGCTTTATTTCATAATTTCTTGTATTTTAGGTAATTATTAAATAGTTAAAAATAGTTTTTAATTAATAATAATTAGATAAATAGTTATAAAAATAATTTTCTTTTTCTATAAATTTTCTTATATCATTAGGTTTGTAAAAATATCATTTTCATATTTTTAGGATTAATATTGTGTAAGTTTCACGTTTTTATTTGTACGTAACGTAGTTTTTAATTCAGTTTTATAAAAACATAAAAAACAAAAACATTAGTTTAAAAATAGTGATAGCATTTATTTAATAGATTTTAACTTTTAATTTCCTTTAAATCTCCTGTAGTTTATGGGCTTTCTCTTTAGGTATAGATCAATCACTATCCTTTCCCTTTCAAATTCTCTCGATCACTACACGTTTGGCTATTCTCGCACGACTCGTTGGGACTTAACGACTGGGAAACACTATACTCTCCTCGATCTTCATTGCATTCGTGCTTGAGCAGCTTTTAAGTCGATTACGGTCGCCATTCACAAGTGGCAGGCTTGAGTGATTTAGCTTGACTGTTTGGCGCGGATCAAATTTTGGCGCCGCTGCCGGGGAGCTGTGCTAATTGTCCTACGCTTAGCAGATTAGTGATTTGAATATTCACTCCTTGTTTATACCATCTATATATTTAAAATCAAAAACCCAAAAAGATTTTCATTCTTTGTTTTTACAAAATGTTTTTCAAAAATACCAAAAATATTCCTCTTTACCCTCTTACCATTTTTAATTCTTTATCTCTTTACCCTCTATCCATTTGATTCTAAACTTCTATTCTCATGGAATCTCTCGACTGCGATGAATTCTGGGACGAAGCTGAAAAGCTTCAGACTTTATCACAAATGTCTAGAATTCGTGTTGTTCGTGCAGATCCATTAATTCTGCGTAGGGAAATGGAACGAGAAACCGGGGTGACAAAGGACCAGGTACTTCCCTCTAATAAAGGAAGTGCTAAATACGTCCAACCTACGGTTATCCAAAGATCTAATCCTTCAATTGCTCCTAAGCCGTCTAGAATTGATTCTAAACTTTCACGGTTTACGGTTAAAAGCAAACATGCAGAATGTAGACCGGTGACTAGCAAGAATGACTTGCCTAATCTTCACGCTTCTCAAGAACCGAACCGAGACCATAACGGAAGTGGTGGAAATTGCTAGCTCTCCGAGCACACCACTTGTCCCACCTCCGGATTTTTCAAAATGTTCTTCGAGACTTAATAGTCATTCTGATCACCATGTTGGTTTTGTTGATTCGTTGAATGAACCGATTCCTTCTCATAACTCTCAAATGGAATCGCTTATTCCTTGTGTCGGTTGTGGTGAGCCTCTTTATGGTTCACCCTGTCGTTGGTGTACGTGTGTACAATGTGGTAATGATATTCGGAACGGGAGTTGTTTGTTTTGTGGTTCAAGGAATTCATTTGATTATGATCCTAACTCATTTAACGACTCCTCAAACTTTTCCAATTACCCACCACATGTTCGACTCATCCTCATATAATCAACATTCTGCGTGAATTCGTGGAGGTCCTCACCAAGGATTTGAGTGTCAATCCGGAAACACGTTTGTCTACTGAACAGCCTTCGGTAATACTCAGGACTTTGGAAATGACCAAATTCCATATTATTCACATGACCACCACAACAATCATTTTGTTGTGAGAACTGTGGAGGTCCCCATTTCAGCTCTGATTGTCAAACAGGGAATACATTTCCTTGTAACAATTACGACTATCCTTATAACGACCAACCTCCACAGTGCCAAATGACTCAAACTCCTCAACAAACCCAACAAGACACTCATCTAGAGCTTCGAGTTGAAAAGAGGTGAGGAGTTCAATAAGACAGCATTTCATAATGTTCCCAGTTTTTCTTGTGTATATTGTGGGGTCCTCATGATGATTATCAATGTCAACCTTCCGGTTTTGACAAATCTCCACTCCCACAATGTCCTGTCATTCAAAATTCACATGAGAAATCTATGGAAGAATTGCTAGTCAAGAGCAGGTCGCTAAATTAAAATCCCAAATTGCCTTTGAAAAACTGTTAGGGAATCAATTGCAAAAGAAAAAGCGATCTAGCTCTCAATTTCGTTTTATTCCTGATGACAGTAATGATGAAGATACACTTGATTCATCAAGTTCATCAGATGACATCCCTGCAGTTGAGATTCCATCTCAAACAACTGCTATCACACCCGAAGCTCCCACTCACTCTCTGACTATGGGGGACGAGCATCTTGACACTGTTCCTGAAAAGGAATCGGACGAATTCATAAAGTCTAGTGTTGAGAACCTTGTCCCAATCCCAAGAGAGTCACAGGGAATTCTTGATCATGTGTGTGATATCCCTCCTCCTCTTGTCTTCCCAAAAGATCATGTTGAGATGTTCTCCGATTCTAATGATAATGATTCGTTATCTTGTGGAGACATCGTTTATGTGAAAGATTTACCTTCTGAGCTTGTTAGCTTAGAAGAAGAGAATGATGAAGTTCTTGACACGAAATCAAAGATGAAGCACTTCGTGCAACATTACTGAATGTCAGCCTTCTCATTTCTAAAATCGAGGCTTTCAATTAAAAACCTATTTCATCTCCTATCCCCATTAAGGATAGTGACATTCTTTCCGATGATTCTATTCCGGAAATGAAAGCCCTCTGTTTTGATGATATGGGAGAGAAGATTAGTGGCAGTACCACTTTTCATTCTCATAATTCTCTCCCCGATTATGAATCATGTACATTGGAGGAGTTCACCAGTGAACCCACTCATATCAATTCTGAATATGATTTATTCACCTTCATGGAGTTCTCAGATGAACTCACTGTTATCATATCTCCACCAGAGTATGATAACTTCTACTTTGATCTAGACACAACCGGGATATGTCTAGACCAATTGAGCTTAAAAGATGAAATTCATGCTATCATGAATTCCCCTTCTGATGATGATGAGTTAGTCAAGATCATTATCATGACTTTCTTTCTCTTCTTCACCTATCCCGTGGCTTCTCCTGTTCTTCACTCCTTCGGGAATGAAGACATTATCTTTGACCCTGGCATTTCCATGTGCCATTTGTGAGCCGGGTCTGTCTGTATATCTCATCGGTGTGGAACTTTCACGTACTTCAAATGTTTATCCAAACATCTTGAATGAAAGTCCGATGGAGATTGTCTCTTCCACTTACTTCCCCATGAACCAATTAATTCGGGGTCGAGTCAAGCTAGCGACTCGGTAATCAAAAACAGTAGTTAAACATGGGTTTTCACCCGTGTGTACCACCCTAGTGTGGGGGGAGATGCCCCACATGTTGTATATAGATCTAAAAAATGAATGAAAATTGTAAATATTAAAAAAGAGAATAATTGTTGTGTTTCCACACTTAGCTAGTAATGTTATCTTTTTACGTTCTAAGTTTCGGCATAACAGCCGGTACTTTGAATATTGAGGACAATATTCATTTCTAAGTGTGTGGGGGAAATTCGCTAATTTTGATCATAAATGTACCCTTTTAGTCCCTTTTTCCCCCAAAATGGCCAAAATTAAAAAAAAAATTTTTTAGTGGAAGTACTATGTACTAAACACAACAAATGGTAATCAGTCCACCATGTCTAACCCACATAAGGATTGGCTAATCCAGGAGCAAATGGCTCTTGGTAAAGATATCTCAAATCCGTTGACGGCTTACAATTTGCCCAAAATTGTATGGTATTCAGCTCACCATATCCTTAAAAGTGAAGAGTTGGCTAGCCCGCAAGATTATGGCTTGTGGTAAAGGCAGTGGAAAAACCATAATTGGTAATCAGCTCACCAAAGATAATATTGATAATTTATCTAAGAGTTGGCTAGTCCAGAGCAAACGGCTTCTGGTAAAGACAAATCAAATCCGTTGAAAGCTGGTGGTTTGCTCAAAATCACATGGTTATTGGTGTACCATGGTTCTTACTTGAACTAAAACATTTGGCTACTCCAGAAGTAATGGCTTTTGGTAAAGAGATAAAATCCATTAATTTTTCTCAAAACATTGCTAGGGACTAGCAATATCTTAGTGTGGGGGATTGATGAGTGTCTAAATACTCATCATTTTTGTACCATTTAAACTGCAAAAACATCTGAAAACACTCAGAAATGCATCAAAATGATAAAAATATCACAAATAAGTGTTTTATGTGTTTTAAATGCAAAAATGTCAAAATCTGGTGAAAAACGTATCAAGTTTGCATAATTGGCGGTTTTAGTCTCCCAAGTTTCAAAAGTTGCCAAAAACAGTCCCCGTAAATCTAAATAAAGAAAAATGTTATTCAAGGTCCCTGAAATATTCTAATTTGTCAAAAATGGTCCTTGAATAAATCTTTTGTTATATGGCAGATAAGGTCCCTGAACTTTCATAAAATGTCAAGTTTGGTCCCTGGAAAATTTGAAATTGTCAAAGCTGGTCCTTGTACTATTGAAGTTTGTCAGTTTTAGTCCTTGTATCAAGTTTGGAAAATTACAGGATTGGTCCTTCACAATTTCAGAAATTGCAAAAATAGTCCTTGTCAATAACTAAACCTATGCCTTGTCAATTGAGTTGTGACCCCCTGCTTTGTGACCCCCTGTCACTTTCTATTTTGACCCCTTAGTCAAATAAAGTTAAACAATAAGCAAAACCCGCCCACCACCTGTCCTGTTCCTCCTTCTTCCACCTCCCCTCTGCACACCACTTGCCTGAACCCATCACCTCATTTCACCTTTCTTCCACCCTCATCATCATCCACCACCCACAATTAATGCCACCCCCTCCCTACTTGCCTTTTTCAGTGCCCTATAAGTCAAATCAGTCTTCCCGCCAAAATGGAAAAAAAATGGCTAACTCACTCAAAGTTCTCCCATTGGCCAAAATAAGAGTGCGGATCTGCTCTAAGGACACGTGTAAGACTTTTGGGAGCATAAAGAAGAAAGAAGCAGTAGAAGGCGTTAGTTTTATTTTTTAAAAGTGTATGTCGTTTTTAATCATATAATGTTTTAAATAGTTCTTAATTGTATTTTCCAGTTATTTTTGTATCAAACAAAGTTAATTAAGTGTATTGCAACATATTTCAAGCATCAATTCAAGTTCTAGTTCATGTTTCATGTTTTATGTAAACTGTTGAGATTTTGAATTTCAAACTCCTGTGTTTAAACTTGTAGCAACTAAATTTCAATTTCAAATAAGCTTATATAAGCTCATAATAGCTTTTTGTAAGCTTATTATCAAGTTCCAAGCATATTAGAAATTTGGTCAAAAGAAAGTCAATATGGAGCAGATTTGGTGCAGGACTGTATTGGGTGATGCAGACAATGGTTTGGATTGATTTTTGGTTATATGGGTTGGTTAGGATAGATAATGGTCTTTGGGTTCACTGATTTGCATGCCATTGTGGCTTGGACAAGTTGTAAGTTATCTCAAGGTTCTTTAGCATAATCTGCAATTGTAGTTTAAATCTGTTATAATCTGTGGTAATAAAAGTATTTAAGTGATATTAAGTCAGTTTGATCATTATATCTAGTTGGTTCATTGTTTAAACCTGTTTTGTGTGCTAATCAGTCCAAATAAGGAGTGTTTGGTTCTGCTTATATTTCTGTCTTTTAAGCTTATGCAGTTGTTTATTTCTATTAGCTCATGTTTGTTAAGTAAAATTGAACTCATTTGGGTCTTAGGTTTGGTCTGCAACATCACCAAAGTCAAACTTTCACCTTAATCTGTCTCACTGTTAACTGTTGTGGATTTAGGATTGCAAAATCAATATTTTATGTTTAGAAATCATCAAGCTTGCTTGCTTTGTACTTATTACACCTTATTACATCACTATCAGTCTTAAAATTGGAATCAAGTCTCATATTAGTCAAACTGGTAACTGGTTTTCAAAAGTCAAAATGTCAAAAACTTGTTTTCTACAGATATTGCAGCGAGTTGCTGCAGCTTTCATTAAAGCTTTTCAAGGTCTAAATTTTTGTCTACAAGTAGTCTACTAGGTGGTCTTTTAGACCTCACATCTGGTTTTAGCTTTTGCTTGCTAAACAAGCTTGTGCATTAGCTCTAAATCGGCCTAGTTGCCTGCTCCAAAAGCTCAGCACTAAGCGAGTTTTTCTCGTTTGGTCTAGGCTTGCTCAGAGCTTATCATAGCTCCATAAGGTCCTGTATTTTGGTTATAAGCAGATACCCATGTCTAATTTAGGGCTTAATAATTGGTTTCTGCTTTGTAGCTTATTTGGATGCTTATTTTGGGACTGCAAGTTGGGTCCCAAATCTGTTTTAGCTTATTGTTTCATATCATCAATCTGTTGTAGCTTGCTATCCTGTGGTTAAAGCTTATTGTTTTTAGTTGCAAATTGGTTAATTTAGTATATTGTAGCTTCGTTCCGGTGTGGTTGCTTTTCCTGCTCATTTGCTTATCAAGTGCTTATTTCAATAAGCACTTGATTCATCAGTTTCAATTTTCTCCACATAACATACTGTTTTTCCATTTTTCATAGCTTCTTAACATTATTTTAGAGTTTTTCTGAAATTTTCAGATTTTTCCTAGTTTGTTTTGCTATTTTTCTTAATTTTAATTAGTTTTTAGCACTTTTTAATTAGTCTTTAATACAAAAAATTCAGAAAAGGGTCATAAAAATAATTTTTCATTTTTATTAAGTTTAGATAAATATAAAAAGTAAAAAAAGTAATTTTCCAGATTTTTCATAGTTTATTTGGTAAATTTTAGTAATTTAATTAGTTTTTAATAGTTTAAAATTCCTAGAAAATAGAAAAAAATCGAAAAATACAAAAATAGTTTTGAAAATTCTATTTTGATATTTTAGATTTTTCTAAGTCATAATTTTATTTTTTTAGCTTTATTTCATAATTTCTTGTATTTTAGGTAATTATTAAATAGTTAAAAATAGTTTTTAATTAATAATAATTAGATAAATAGTTATAAAAATAATTTTCTTTTTCTATAAATTTTCTTATATCATTAGGTTTGTAAAAATATCATTTTCATATTTTTAGGATTAATATTGTGTAAGTTTCACGTTTTTATTTGTACGTAACGTAGTTTTTAATTCAGTTTTATAAAAACATAAAAAACAAAAACATTAGTTTAAAAATAGTGATAGCATTTATTTAATAGATTTTAACTTTTAATTTCCTTTAATCCCCTGTAGTTTATGGGCTTTCTCTTTAGGTATAGATCAATCACTATCCTTTCCCTTTCAAATTCTCTCGATCACTACACGTTTGGCTATTCTCGCACAGCTCGTTGGGACTTAACGACCTGGGGAAACACTATACTCTCCTGATCTTCATTGCATTCGTGCTTGAGCAGTTTTAAGCTGATTACGGTCTGCCATTCACAAGTGGCAGGCTTGAGTGATTTAGCTTGACTGTTTGGCGCGGATCAAACACCAACATAAACAACACATCATGACCAACATCAGCTTCCTTCGGTAGCATATACGCATTTACCAATCCATTAGGCCTTTAAGTTTCTGGATAAACACATTATGATTACGAGCATTTAGCTCCAATTCAGCTGCCAAAATACGTATTTGCATGACCTTTTGCTCATCTGTTGCTTGGACTTCTCTTAGATACTCTGCAGTTTTCTTGGCATAAGTATTCCCAACCGTTTCTAACTCTTGAATGAAAGCAAGCCTTTCACGAGTAATGCTGACCAATCTGCCAGAGAGCACATTCATTTGCTGTGACATTTGAATATCCCTAACCGTGTGCTTCACCCAGAATATAGCACTAGCATCTCAGACCAATTATTCGAATTTGTTTCTGCTGTTAGCTGGTCACACTTAGGGCGCTTAGACACTGTGTTTCCTTCCTTCTTTATCACAGGTTATCAGATGAGTTATGAAAAAAAAATGCCCACTTAGACTATCTTAAATAGCAAAACTGAATCTAGAAAGAATTTCACACAGTATCTTTTGCATAGTAAAGAACGCGCTGGCCACATGCATAAAACATAATTAGATATTGAATACTACTTGCATGAAGAAAAAACGCACATATTCGCTACTATTCCTGCATGTTTCATCTGGATTCACTTAGAAAGTATCTGACAATAATACGTGCATGTCTTTTATTACATGCTTTGTTCAATACACTCCCATTCATTATAGATACATAGTTCTCCTAAAGTTTAAACAAAACACATCCTTGCTGCAACCAAGCAAACTTACTTAATATTGTAGTGTTCCGAAAGAAATATAGGCAATCCTGTAGCATGCGTGTTTACTTTTCTTTTACCAAAGTCATAGAGGCAATGTCAACAACAGCGTATGATAAGAAGATTAACAAAGGTGATAAAATTAGTTTCGAGATTGAAAATGGTTTTATTCGTTTATAAAAATAACGTAGGAAGTATTTCGGAAAATATGGAATCAGTTACTAATACTGCTCGATCGTGAATCACAAACGGCGAGCACTTACATTTACCATACTTAACCAGCTGAATCTCTCAAACTGATTGTCTACATGCTAATACATTACCTTTTACAAGACAAATGTGTTCTGTTTTATGCTCTTCCCATTCTTTATTGTCACATTAAAATTGGTATTTTAAATTTGAATCAGCCTTTAGATTAAAACTTATGTTTGAGTGGTAAAATTGACAAAACTTTTAGAACTTTATTTTTCAATTATACACTAACAGTTCCATTACCGTAACAGGTTCGGCTTTGATCCGCGAGTAGAGTAAAAAAATTACGGAACAAATGAGCATTTGGTGAGAGCAATATAGCATACCAGCAAGCCACGCCGTGTGTCAAAAGACATGTAAGTTCCAACAAAAATACTTTAGCACCATAAAACTTAAATTAAGTAGATACTAATGCATAAACTAAAATATCATATATTAAAATATCCATACACATAAACCCTACTAATTCTATTCAAAATACCCCCCACAACACTGCACATATACACCATACCTAAAACCCAAAACACACATCATAAACACCAGAACAGACCAGATCAGTACACCATAGCCTTCAGCTTCTCAATGAACGACATAAGCTCCGTTGCTCGCTTCTGTTTCTTGAGGACATTAACCAAAATCATCACCACCTCTGTCAAGTCTTCGGTTTGCAAGTTGGTGAGCTGCAAAATGCTCTGCAAAGAAGACTCAAAAGGAAACAGAAGCTGCAACTCTCCAATCACAAAATCCCTCTCAGCAACACGGTACCTTATGTCTTGAGCTTTCTTCCTTAATTCTGCTTCATCTGCCAAAATAACAGTGACCTCCCTCTGAAATCGCACCACCATCATGTCTCTCACCAAGCTTGACCTAGCAAAGAACATCCAACTCCTTGCAAAAGGGCATTGGTGTAGTCATTTTTTTTTTGGTAAAAAAACTATTTTTTTTGCTATGTGTGTGTGTTTAGAGTGTAATATTTCTTTGCTTATGATGGTAAATCTGTGTTTGCAACTGAATTATAAGACCATTTGATTTTATTGCCCCCTTGAACCACCCACAAAAAATAGTAGCTCATTATTAGTTTATCTTCCCCATGCATGAATAAGCATTTACTATCCACTCTTTCACATCCCATGACATTTTCACAAACGTAAAAAAAAAAATAATAATAAATAAAAAAAAAGAACGAAAAGGGTTAGATTATCATTACCAGTTTGACAAAAAAATGATCTACAAAAACTAGTGTGCAAAAAAAATGTCTTTTGTTTCGATTAACTATTGAACCAAGAGAATCACAAATGTCATTGGTATAATTATATATTGGGTTGCAAGTTTTAACTTTTTTGCTTCATTTTATGAGGTTCCCTGACATTTAAAAAGAGGAGACATGGGATAAAAAGACATGGACTAACAATAGTTTGATAGCTGAAATGTATATGTGATTTCCTGATATTATATTCGACATATGTATTTAAGTGCAAAAGATTTATCTTTTAAGCAATTAATATCAAATGTATTTCTTTTCTAATACACTTCTATGAAAGCGAGGATGAAAACTATGACAAACCATAACAAAAATGAAAACAATTTATTTTAGGCACATACGATATTTTTACATAAACAAACATAGAATAACAAACATACGAATACAACATTTGCAAAATTATCTCCGACAAAAACATTCTCGTGATTACGCGCGGGCTACCCAATATCTTTTAAAAAAGGTATACCCTTTTTAACAATCATAAAATAAATGTTTAGCATCGTATTTTATGCAAAATTCTTGGAAGCAATCGGCTATAGCAACTTTGTTCATATTTTTTGAATTAATTTCAATAACATATTTTTCCTTCTCTTAGAAACCTTTTGTTCATTCTTGTTAGGAATTAGAAAATTCTGTCATTAAATTGTCGGTCACCTCAAGTATATGTAATCATTATAAAGCTCGTAGTCGTAGTTATTTAATGGTATGTAGTATTTAGTTAAGTAACACCGTGGAGGACGGACGGGTCTTTACCCACTGTATGCCTGATCCACAGCCCGTAGGTGGCGATTTGTGTAAGACTATAAATACCCTCTACCTCCC
The DNA here is from genome assembly GCA_910596185.1 of Chrysanthemum makinoi. Taxonomy (NCBI): domain Eukaryota; kingdom Viridiplantae; phylum Streptophyta; class Magnoliopsida; order Asterales; family Asteraceae; genus Chrysanthemum; species Chrysanthemum makinoi. The sequence goes on along the minus strand of OU343222.1, from coordinate 187,389,643 downwards.
AAGGTAGAGGGTTGGAGCTCATAATAACACTTTTACTTTCTCTCACTAAGTTCCCATACCTCTAACTATTTCTCTCTCTAAAACCTTATTGTATACGCCCCATTTGATCATTATTTGATGTGTTTGTGAAATCCAATATGTTACAATTGGTATCAGAGAGCCATGGTTTGATCATCTCTCTTACATATCCTTGGATTTCTAGTGGTTTTATATGGTTTTTGGGTTTGAAAAAGTTTAGTGGTTTTTACATCATTTGGATCATTTCTTGTGTTAAAGTTTGAATTTTGAGTGTACTTTTGTGTTTAGAATCATTGTAAGTGCTTGGGTTTTGATTTGGAAAGCTTGAATCACTGTGGTTGGGCTTGTTTTGGATTGAAAAGTGTTGTCTTTAAGTTTTTCTACCTAGCGACTTGAGTCTCTCGAAGTTGTTTTCTTGGTAGCGATTTGCTGTGTTAATTTCCATGACTTGTAGTTAAAGGAGTAGCGACTTGAGCCTAGCGACTTGTCTATTGAGACAAGCCGACAAATAGTACAACGTAGTGGAGGTTCCACCACTAGCGACTTGGTTGGCGTAGCGACTTGTCTCTTTTTATTTTAGCGACTTGTCCTTATTGTTCTTAGCGAGTTGTTCTTTAGCGACTTGTCTGCTTAGCGATTTGGTACTTTAGCGACTTGTGTTCAGTGACTTGGATACTTAGCGAGTTGTTCTTTAGCGATTTGTGCTTAGCGATTTGGTGTTTTAGCTACTTGTGTTCAGCGAATTGGGTCTTAGCGACTTGTTCCTAGCGACTTGATTCACAAATGACTGAGGTTTAGCGAGTTGCTACTTAGCGACTTGGTGACTTAGCGACTTGGTTCAAGGGTTATAGCGACTTGGTTGGTATTTGTTTCTAAATACGGTTTTCTCTTGATTTAGTAAAATCCCGTGAAAGAATCTATTTCCCAGTTTAATCAGAGAGTTATAAAATCCCGTGAATTTTGTAAACATGTCTACCAACGTGCCTAAAATCATCTCTACTGTAGCTGAGGACGTTCAAGCAGCTGGATCAGACACTCGTCCACCCATGCTTGACAGAACTGACTATGACTCATGGGTTCAACGAATTAGGTTGTATTGTTTGGGAAAAGAAAATGGAGTCAACATTCTCAAGTCAATTGATGAAGGACCATATCAAGTTGAGACAACCAGAGACATACTTGATAACTGTGATGGAACTCGGTGATATTAGGACCGGACAGACCTAAAATGTATGATGAACTCGACCGATAAGGAGAAGAAGAGATATGATGCGACATCGGGCTTCTAACATCATACTTCAGGGTTTACCTAAGGATATTTACAAGCTGATCAATCACAACACTGAAGCCAAGGCTGTTTGGGATAATGTCAAGATGCTTCTCTCGGGTTTTGAATTAACTAAGGAAGATAGAGAATCACAATCAGTATAATGAATTTGAGCACTTTAAGATGAAACCATAAGAAAGTGTCTATGAATATTACGTGAGATTCCACAAGCTTGTGAATGATATGAGGAATATCAAAATGAATATGCCAAATATTCACCAACTCAAAGTTTGTGAACAACATGAATCCTGAATGGCACAAATTTGTCACCTCTGTGAAGCTAACCAAAGGATTGAAGAACACCAACTATGAGCAATTGTATGCCTTCCTTCTTCAGAATGAGAGACATGCTATGTTTGAACGAAGGATTCTCGAACAGTTCAAATCTAAGCAGGAGAAACAAGTTCGATCAAATGATTCTACAACCTTTTACACCAATGTTGGAATTACCACCAAAGCTTCTCAAGTCATACCTACTGGAAACGGTAATCACAAACTCATTCCCGATCCGAGCTTCAAGCAATCTGATGTCGACGCAGTCATGGAACACTTCATCAATCAACTGGCTCTTATGGTTAAACAAAACTTGACTCTTACTCCACATACCTAACATCTCACACTAACAATGAAATCGAATCGCATCCAATCTACACAATCATGCTATTGTCGAGATGGAAAGGTTATGGTGCAACCACTCAAGGAAGGCAAGGATGAACAGGGAAGATGAGGAGTTGGTGGAGGGTATATGGCTAATCAGAATCGTGGAAGAAATGCCAATCAAGGACAAGCAAAGCCAATCAAATTCTACAACTGTGGTGGTGAGGGACATATTGCGAGGAATGCATCTCTAAAACATCCACAGAATGTAGAATACTTCAGAGACAAGATGTTGCTTGTGCAAGCTCAGGATAATAGAGCAGCTTTGGATGAAGAGGAGCTGCTGTTTCTTGTTGAGGGAAATGCCAAGACATATGATGCTGATGTGGATGAACAGCCAGTGCAGGGCATGGGACAGAATCATCTAAATGCATTTCAAGTTGCCGACATTGTGATGCATATGACTCGATGTCGATGATGAACCTATCGCCCGCATACAATCTTCATGGCTAGCATCTCACCTATGGTCTCTCCAAATAACTCATCACCACAACAGGCTGGTCCATCCAAAGAATCACTCATTTCAGAGGTATTAAAACTATACGATGAAGTTGATGAGCAAAAGATTCATAATGAAGTACAATCTCTTGAAACTTATGAATCAGATATTTATAATGAGGGTAATAGCAATATTGTCTCTTATGATCAATATGTGACGCAAAGTGAAAGTGAGATTATACCAAGTGATGCATCTTCTGCAGTCAATGATGACTATGTTTTTTATGAATACACCGCATGTGCTCTGATGATTCTGTTATCTCGAATCAATGCCTATAAAGAACAAGTTGCCATTTATGAACAACGTGCTAAGTTTGAGTTAACTACCGTGGCAGTGAAATGGATGACCAAATGAGTACAATTATTAGAAAAAGTAATTTTAGAGAAGAAGTGTTAAAACAAGAGTTAAACTCCTTACAAGAAAAGCTTTCTAAAACTGTTAAGCAAAAGCAAGAGCTGCAAGATAATGTTAAAGTGCTTAAACAAGAATTCAGTGCTAAGGAATCAAAACTTTTGAATGATTTTTCTAATCTAAAAAATTTGAAAAACAAGCTTGAAAATAAGTTGTACGTATAAGGAACACCATTCGATGCTCACATGATCACTAAGCATAGAGTCTTAAGCGATAAGCACAATATTCCCCTTGTAGAGGAACCAAATCCCAAATATTGCAAAAGAGCTAAAGCTTTCCATAAGATTGTATATGATGGGAATGAGATTCTTAAGCCTAGGCAAACACCATCATGTATTGGAAGCACGGAAGAGGATAGAAAATTTGATGATGCATCTAGGAGAAAATGGATAAGAAACTTAACGATCCTGCGTGTAAAAAGAATAGCATAACGATCAAACCCCATGATTACACTAAGGAAAATTGGATCTCCCTGAACATGTTTAAGCCTCAAAGTCAATTAACCCCGAACAATTTTTTGGAAGAAAGATATGGATAAACAAAAAGTTAATGTACTTGTTGAAATAAACACCCCCTTTAGGAAAATGCCTGCAGCTACTGTGTATCCTCCAAATACACCAATGCACTTAGTTCCTAGAACTATTGCCACTAATAGCAAGACATGTAAGAAAAGGATCACACCTAATGGGATAACTGAAGGGGAGAGGGGTTTTGAGCAAACTAAAAAATGATATTTAACTGAGGTCATGCCATTCATTAAACAATTAAAAGGTCAATTTGAGAATCTTAAAAAGGGGATGGATTCTGATATTAAAGAAATGGAAAAGGAATTTGATGCAATGATAGTTGAGGTCAATGACTATGAGCGAGAATTAAAATATAATGAGATTGAGAGGAAGAACTTGCATACCTTAAATGAGAATCTGATTTCTGAATGTATCACTCAAGATGTGTTTTACACTGCCACGAATTGTTCAATTAATGCATCTCAATTTCATGAATTATCTGTTGCTCTGAAAGTCTCCCATGATCGTGTCATTGAGCTTGAAAAAACTAACTCTAAATTGCATGAGAAATTTGAACGGGATGATCATGATAGCATGGTGAAACAGTTTTCTAAATTGGAAGTTGAGCATCTTGCTTTGCAATTAAAATATCAACATTTAAAAGAAAATATTAAAACCTCAAATATCAAGACATCTTTGGATGCTCCTGAGTTTGATGCAGTTTTTGAAATCAGCAAACGTGATGAACAGATTCGAGCTCATTGTAACACGATCAGAAAAATGAGAACCCAAATTTCACAATTGAAGGGTGAAAAGAACAACGTGACTGGCTCCCAAATGCCTCCTCCTTTAGATTCTCAGTATGCTCAAATGTTTCATCTTCAAAACTTGGTTAATGTTTTACAAAAGGAAAATGAGAGTTTTCTAGAAGAAAATGAAAAGGTTAAACGACACTTTAAAGAGTTATATGATTCAATAAAACTCACTCGTGACAAGAACAATGAAAAAATAACATCTTTACAAAAGGAAATTGAGAATCTGAGGAGTCAGGAAAAAGGAAAAAATGCCACTTGTCTTTAATGAGAATGTTGCATCAAAGTCATCTGCAGACTGAAAATATACTGTGACTGTTAAATACATTCCTCCTCATCTTAGAAATAACGAACTTGTGTTTCATAACTATTTCGCTCACCTTAAGGATAGTCTAGAATATCTCCGTGAGATTGTAGAAGAGGATTTCATAAATAAGCCACTTGATAGAGAAATTAGGTTTGCTTGCATTCAGGCCAAACGATCTCAGGAGCTGTTAGAATGTTTAAAAGCAACATGTCCTAAATCCTTAGGTGCGAAAGATAAAGTTGTGATGCCTTGTTCTATGCCTAGTATTCAGAAAGTGAACTCTAAAGTGCCTTCAAGTAGTTCAGATCCCTGCACGCCTAGTTCAGGAATGCAAAAAGTAGATCAACCAACTAATGTTCCTATAATTCCCTCTACAGAGTAATCGTGACACAAAAGCAAGCGGGTCAAAGCCTTCAGGCAATACAAAGCAAGATAGGACCTTACAAGCTAACAATGTGCATTGGAAGAGAGTAGAAGACCACCCTAGCAACACTAAGTTTGTGTTGAATAAAACGAATCGTGTTGATTCTAGTATTAGCTATAAGCGTACTGTAATTAATTCAATTCGCTACTATCTGCAAACCATGTAATGATGACTGCTTGATTTCTGTTACTAATCATGATTGTGGAATGAATGATGTGATTAATGTTGCTAAAAATCCAGTTAAAACTATGAAGGCCATCAAACATGTTAAGAGGACTAAAAAGCAATGGTGGAAGAAGGTTAGGAAACAGTGGAAACCCACAGAAAGAAAACTCAGTAATGTAGGTTATCAAGTGGATACCAACGGATGGAAATTTAATCTTAATGATTTGTGCCCTAAATTATCTAGACCAATGCCCATTAGGAAATGGATGCCTACTGGTGGAACTATTCCTTTAAGAAGTGAACATACTTTGAATAGGTCTAATTCACACACTAGGACAGCATCTAACCCTAATGATTTCATTGTTTCTGCTTGTGATGTGGGTGTTCCAATCACTGTTACTAACCAAGTGGAACCCATTCTTGCATGGGGATCCCATTTATCCAGTTATCCATTCTTGTCTGTGTTCAACTACAGATCGTTCAAATCGTTTTGTGGTACTTGGACTCGGTGTTCCAAGCATATGACTAGAGACCGGTCGTGGCTCATGAACTTCGTGAGTAAATTTATAGGGACTGTTAGATTCGGGAACGATCATTTCGGTGCAATTATGGGTTATGGAGACTATGTTGTTGGTAATAGTGTAATCTCCAGGGTATACTATGTAGAAGGTCTTGGTCATAATATGTTTTCTGTTGGACAATTATGTGATTCCAATCTAGAGGTGGCTTTTAGAAAACATACTTGTTTCGTTAGAGAACTTGATGGTGTGGAACTTTTAAGAGGAACACGAGGCTCAAATCTATACACCTTCTCTATCGAAGACATGATGAAGTCTTCTCCAATCTGCTTGTTGTCAAAGGCTTCAAAAACAAAGTCATGGTTATGGCATCGTCGTCTCAATCACTTGAACTTCGGCACCATAAATGATCTTTCCAGAAAGGACTTAGTTATAGGCTTACCTAGACTAAAATATGAAAAGGATCATCTTTGTTCAGCATGCCAATTGGGAAAAAGCAAGAAGTATGCCCACAAACCCAAACCCACAAACTTAGTTATGGAAGTTCTTCATACCATTCACATGGATTTATGTGGACCCATGAGAGTGCAGAACATTTTCGGGAAGAAATATGTGTTAGTTGTGGTTGATGATTACTCTCGATTTACTTGGGTTAAGTTCTTAAGGACAAAGGATGAAACTCCAGATATCGTCATCAAACTTATCAAACAGCTGCAGGTTCGACTTAACAAAACTGTCCGAATCATTCAATGCAGACAATGGAACCGAAGTTTGTTAACAAAGAACTTAGTGAATTTTATGAAAGTGTTGGAATCACAGTCATCAAAGAAGTGTTCCACGAACTCCTCAACAGAACGGTGTAGTTGAAAGACGAAATTGAACTCTTGTGGAAGCCGCAAGGACAATGCTGATTTACTCAAAGGTTCCAATGTTTCTCTGGGCTGAAGCCATTGCCACTGCATGCTACACTCAAAATCGATCCCTAATTCACACATCTCATGGAAAAACTCCATATGAACTTGTCCACAATCGAAAACACAATCTTTCATTCCTTCGTGTGTTTGGTGCATTGTGTTATCCGACTAATGAGGGTCAAAACTTAGGCAAACTCAAAGCTAAACCGGACATTGGAGTATTTGTAGGATATGCACCAAGCAGAAAAGGATACCGAATCTACAACAACATAACCTGAAATATCATGGAAACAATTCACGTTACGTTCGATGAGCTGTCCGGTCAAATGGCTCCAGGACAACCCAGTTCTGGACCCGCATCTCAACCTTCATCAAGTAGTCCCATCAGTTCTACTCTTGTACTAGATCCTTCACCAGACACTCCGTATGTACCTCCTTTAGAAGATGAATTGAAGAAACTGTTTGATCCAATGTTTGATGAACACTATGAGCCAATTGCTAATGATCTGTCAATTCCATCAACAGAGGCTGCTTCTATCCCTGTCAATGAAGTTAACCCTTCAGTTTCTAATTCTTTAAGTCAAGAAGCGCTGCTGCGATCACTCGCCTCATCAACAAATCATCAATCATCGAGTGTGCATCATGGAATTGTTTCTGGCACCCTTGATGGAGAGAATCCCTTTGCTACTCCTGAAGAAGCCCCCTTTGAAAACATATTTGCCCCTGAATCATCATCAGAACCATCTTCATCAGGAGAAATCGACTCTGCTACTTCAGTTCCTCAACAACAACCACACGAACACCTTAGAAAATGGACACATGATCATCCATTGGACAACATCATTGGTAACCTCTCTCATCCAGTATCCACTCGTAAACAACTTGCAACCGATGCCTTATGGTGCTTCTTCAACTCAGTACTCTCTAAGATCGAACCAAAAGACGTTAAAATTGCAATGAATGAAGACAGTTGGTTCAATGCCATGCAAGAAGAAATTCATGAGTTTGATCGACTAGAATTATGGGAATTAGTACCGCCTCCGACCGTATATGATCATTGCTCTAAAGTGGATCTTCAAAGTAAAACTTGATGAGCATGGTGATGTATTAAAGAACAAGGATCGATTGGTTGCAAAAGGATACCGTCAAGAGGAGGGTATGACTTTGAAGAATCATTTTCTCCAGTTGCTCGTATCGAGGCAATCAGAATCTTCTTGGCTAATGTCGCAAGTAAGAACATGGTAGTCTATCAGATGGATGTAAAGATGGCTTTTCTTAACGGAGATCTTAAAGAAGTTGTATACGTCAGCCAAACAGAAGGTTTTGTGAATCCAGAGCATCCTACTCATGTCTATCGCTTGAAGAAAGCTCTTTACGGTTTGAAGCAAGCTCCAAGGGCATGGTATGATACTCTATCAAAGTTTCTTCTATCTACTGGATTTAGCAAAGGAGCAGTTGATCCGACATTGTTCACCAGAAAGTCAGGCAAACATTTAATTCACGTTCAAATCTATGTTGATGATATTATTTTTGCCTCGACTGACCCCAATGAATGTGACCGCTTTTCAAATGAAATGGGTTCCAAATTTCAAATGTCAATGATGGGACAAATGTCATTTTTCTTGGGATTACAAATTTCACAAAGTCCCGGAGGCATTTTTATAAATCAATCTAAATATGCAAATGAGATTTTAAAGAAATTTGGATTTGATTCTTGTGATCCTGTTGACACTCCCATGATAGAGCGCACTAAACCGATGAGGACCACTCAGGGATCATGGTAGATCAAACGAAATATCGTAGTATGATTGGATCCCCGATGTACCTCACGCCAGTAGACCAGCACATTTTGTTCGCTGTTTGCATGTATGCTAGATACCGTGCTAAGCCTACCAAAAAGCACCTTGAAGCGGTTAAACGGGTCTTTCGGTATCTCCAAGGAACCATCAATATGGGACTTTGGTACCCGAAGGACACCGGTATGTCATTAACTGCCTATGCAGATGCTAATCATACAGGATGTCAAGATACACGTCAAAGTACGTCTGGAGGTGCTCAGTTTTTGGGTGATAAGCCTGTGAGCTGGTCTTCTAATAAACAAATGAGTACTTCAATATCCTCTACAGAGGCTGAATACATAGCCATGTCATCTTGTTGTGCTCAAATCCTATGGATGAGATCCCAATTATCTGACTATGGCTTTGAATTCAACAAAATCCCTCTGTATTGTGATAACAAAAGTGCCATTGCTCTCTCATGCAATAACGTACAACACTCAAGAGCAAAGCACATCGATATTCGACATCATTTCATCAGGGAGCAAGTGGAAAACGGTGTGGTGGAACTTTATTTTGTGAGGATTGAATACCAGTTAGCAGACATCTTCACCAAATCTCTTCCTAGAGAACGTTTTGAGTTTATCCTCCCACGACTTGGTCTAAAGAGTTTACAACCGGAAACACTTAAACGTCTTCAAGAGGAAGAAGAGGAGTAAAAGGTTTTCTTCATCTATCTCTTGTAAATAGTTATTCAAAAACCAAAATACAAAATTTCAAAACCAACAAAAAGCAAATAGAAAAATATAAAATTTTCAAAATCCATAAAAATTTGAAAATCTTGAAAAATCCCAAAAATATTGTTCTTCGAATCATACTACGATATTTTTTGAGAGAAAGTGAAACAAAGGCTTATAGTCATTTCAGTCTATAACCCATTCTTAAAGAAAGAACATAGCCATACTTTATCTTTTTTTTATTTAAAAATATCATGCTCTGATTCTTTAAACAAATATTTACTATCTAATGAAAACTAATAGCTTTGAAAAATAACTCAGACTCAATTTTGGAAAATCATCTGGACTTATTTGTTAAAATCTTTATATCTCAATCAACAACTTATGTCATTGATTGAGGGGGAGAATGATTTCAATTAAATCAAAAAGTTATTTGTCATACAATTGTTTTCAAAAGATACTCATGCATGTTTAATTTTTGGAGTTTAAAGTCTCAGATTTGATCCTTATCGGTAAAATGCTTTCATAAGCAAGTCACAATTCTCCTCAAAAGCTTTCAAAATCAATTTAAATTTCCAGAGATCACAAATCTCAAATGATTTGAAAATTGTGATCGGGGAGAATTTGTGATTTAAATTGGATTTAAACTGAATATTCGATAAATGGTTGTATAATGATTTACAAGCTCTCCTTCCCACATGTACCAAACGATTTCAAATTTTCCATGCATATGTTGAGGGGGAGCATCTATTTCAAACCAAAATGGATTGAAACGTGATTGATTTGTTTCAATGTGCAGATTTTCCCTAATATGGGCAAAACACTTTCAAATCTCTATGCACATATTGAGGGGGAGCAACTTTTTTAAAACCACATCCTTTCCAAAAATACCCTTAAGAAAGTATGGAAAATGATAATTTTGATCAGGAAAGTGATGTTGATATCTTTTAGAAAATGGTAATCAAAGAAGTGAATCCTTTCTCTTGCCTCCGTGTGCCAAAACGATTTCAAATACATGATGCACATGTTGAGGGGGAGCTCTTTTTCTAAAAATATCTAAAACAATTCAGGTACAAAATGCTTTGATAATATATCACAAGTATCTGGATTGATTTTCAAATGGTTTTCAATTGGTTCCAATGGCAGATGAACAATACCAAATAGACCGACCAAATTTACTTTATGCATGGTGATATAAGGATGGTTAGGTTAGGTATTCGTTCCCACGATCCCGCCAGAGCCGGAGGGATATACCCAGGGACAATCCACTAGTTAGAGTAGAAGTCCTTAGGTATGATGTAAAAAGGAGAAAAGTGAGATATGGGAAGAGTGCCGACTGAGACAGAGCTAGAACTGGAATAAACCCAACAAGGTTCTAGTTATGAAGTCTTGGTAAGCACTGAAGGGGTTGAAGAATGAAAAAGAAATGAATGAGAAAAGGGTGTAAACAAATAGCCCTCCAATAATTCAACCTTAGGGCAGAAATCGGGTTCAATACATATGCTACTGGTTGTTACTAAGGTAACACCGGTATTGAAGACAAGACGTCATGGACCTAGTGACGCACTGCACTAAACTTCCCAAGCTACTCAAGTTCCTCTTAAAAGGGCTTGTTTCATTCTCACGGGGAACCGACATAATCTATCGACTTTCTCTTAGAGATTGTTGATATTGAAGAAGGAGACCCTCTCCCTAGTCTCCGGCATAGGAACCAAATGTGCACAATTGAGTCTAGAGCCACGAGATCATCAAATAAATCTCTTTAGGACACTGTCAATGAAGATTCTCTGTTTCACACAATGTGGAAAGAGAGATTATATCTTATGAGTCCTACGCATTATCCTTGTGGTATTGCCAGAACATCTGAGTGATATGCTAACATATTCACAATGAAGATGGAAAGCCTTCTAGAGCCAACATCAAACAAGTTCTTGGTAGGTGGCATGTGAGATCTATCCAATAGATCAACCATGTGACAACTGAGTAGAAACAATGGGGCGATATCAAACTTATGAATCAATCCTAGTTCAGTTATGGATTGACGGATACCTTTGAAAAACCGGTCGTTGTGCTTAAAAATTCTTTTCTTTAGCACATCGACCGTGTATTAATATTTCAAATATAAAAGGTGTTTATGATTGATAATTGATTTTTCTCAAAAACCCTCGATGTATTGCAAAAACACTTTATTAAGCAGTACTCGATTGTTTTTCAAATCTCTTTTCATCAATCATTGAATCTCAAATTCACTGGTTCACTCACTCCGTGTTGTCTTCTTTGGAGACGTTCCGGTTTGAGAACGGCAGAAGAACACTCGAAACCCGTCAAGGAGATTCTTCGAATTATACCGATCACAGGCAGTACTTGTACGATCGACGGGAACCATGGGCCGTGTACCTCAATTCAACGAAAGTGATCAAAGACACTCTCGTACGCTTTATTGCTAAGCTGTTGTATGCAGTACGTCCGACGCTTGCAGCTGATCGAAATGGAGAGGTCAATCCATAGCCACATGCTCACTCATCACATTCATTTCTAAAGAAATCATGATAAGTGCATCAATGACTCTGATATTTTCACTCCATGCTTCTGCTACGCTGCTGCAAATATCATGAATCAACTAAAGTTTCCACTACTCTGATGAAAAGATTTCATGATCCTGAATGCGAGCATGTCGGTCCAAAAGTCACAACTTCACATAATGTCAACACCACAATGGAAGAGTCAGAGATTTATGGTAGCTGATGATCTCAATGCTGGCTCAGAACTCATTATCACGTGGATCAGTTAAAGACCTCCACTTGGATTTACCAAACATGCAAAAATAAATAATCAATGACTACTGGCTGCAGAGCAAAGAACATTATCAAGAATCCAAGAACAATCTTAATGTAATATCTGTTTGTATTCAATATAATTTGAGGTGACCTTCCTTAAGGGGAGATTGTTAGGAATTAGAAAATTCTGTCCTTAAAGTGTCGGTCACCTCAAGTATATGTAATCATTAGAAAGCTCGTAGTTGTAGTTATTTAATGGTATGTAGTATTTAGTTAAGTAACACCGTGGAGGACGGACGGGTCTTTACCCACTGTATGCCTGATCCACAGCCCGTAGGTGGCGATTTGTGTAAGACTATAAATACCCTCTACCTCCCAAGGTAGAGGGTTGGAGCTCATAATAACACTTTTACTTTCTCTCACTAAGTTCCCAAACCTCTAACTATTTCTCTCTCTAAAACCTTATTGTATACGCCCCATTTGATCATGATTTGATGTGTTTGTGAAATCCAATATGTTACAATTCTTATATATGACGGAGATATATATTTTTTTATTTTGCACACGCACAACTTCTTATCACAGATTCTCAACAATGTTTTATCCGAAAGTGGTTAACCCATCCACGCAAACAAAGACCAAAAAACAGCCATTACGTCGGAACTTGATATATCACGCTTAAGAAAATTAAAAAAGCCCCACCGCAACGTGGCGGCGGTTTCCACCTCGTTCCATAGAATCATCAAAAATCAACAATAATAATAATAATTATTATTAATATTATTATTATTATATATTTTATTTTTATATAAACATCACTTTATTAAAAATTACTAAGACTTACAAAAAAAATTAATGAAAAACCGAGATATTATTTTGGCCCCACTCCTCTAGCTATAACAAAGCTAACCTTTTGAGTAGCAACATGTGCTCCAATGTCTTGAGTTACAAAGAACTTTTGGATCCACTTTAATAAGGTCACCGCATCCTTCTCAAGTTCTTCAAAAGAAGAGAATGAGTAAGGGAAAAACCCATATCCAATATTAACGCACTTAGCCTCATACTTGACGCGTTTACGTTATGCGACTTTAGTCACCCCACAATCAGGCACAAAATCAACCATACAAGTTTGCGTTAAGGGCGATGAACCTGTCAGATCGACACATACATCAAACCCTCCGTCCACGAGTAGAGCAACATATCAGCTGGACGTAAGGGCTTGTCCCTTTATCCACTATGCCCGATATAAACTTTTTTGGGGCCGAAAACAGATGTCAACCAGTGTATCGCGCACCACATTATGCCGATGTTTAATACTAATATTACCAGCACACGATACAACATGGTCCTCATAAATATCCCCCCGTATAGACACTGGAACAAGCTTAGCACGACATCTGGACAAAGAATATGGGAACACCTAGCCGATAGCATAACACACATCGGTAGGTCCTAGCATTCATACTCTGTACTAACCCAGAGATCGGAACCACCCTAAGCTAGTCCGAAATTAGTCCTCCATTTGAGATTTCCATAACGCCATCTGTCGAGTAGTTAGGGAAAAAAGAATTCAGCTGTTTGGATAACACGTATGAAATATATATCTATCTTTTTTTCATGAGTTTAGGGGCAACGATTTCATTTGGTTTACTTAAACGGTCAATCTCCATTTCACATTATTATTATTATTATTATTATTATTATTATTATTATTATTATTATTATTATTATTATTATTATTATTATTATTTTTATGAACGTCACTTTATTAAAAACTCAAAGGATTTACAAGAAATTATGGGGCATGCTGAGCACTCATTATAGTAAAGTAATCATACTTAAGATATTTATGAAGTTAAAGAGCGTCTTCCAATCAATCTTACACTTTGGATATAATTATTCTCATTCCCTATTAGCAATATCCATATTAGCACACTTATTCATATTTTGTTATTATTATTATTATTATTATTATTATTGTAACAATAATAATAATAATTATCTTAATATTTTATTATTATTATTATTATTAATTTAATATAATTATTATTAATCATTTATATTTAATATATATTATTTATTTAAACTTAAATATAAATTAATTTTTAAGCTCTACTTCTTTTGCTATACCTTGATAGTTTTATAAAATTACATTTTATAAAAATATACTATTTATTGAAAAAGATATCAAATTATTTTAATATATTACTTTAAATAATACTATCTAAAAAATTTATGATTATTATTGTAATAAATAATATTCAATTTATCAATTTTAATCTAAAATAAAATTTTAAATATTTTAATATAAATTGTTTTCTCCTATTTCTTTACTTTCAACCAAACACGCGTTAGTTTTGCAAATTCCAATTCTTTCAGATTTCAAATTATTAACATTCCAATTTCTTAATATTCCAATTTCATAAAAAAGATTCTAAATATATCAAAAACATTCTACGAATCAAACCGACCATAAATATTTAATACATGGGTGCATATACTTTTAATTTTAGTAGTTTAGGATTGTTCGGCAATTTTTGCACAAGACTAGTAAAAAATGAAGCATATTAATTACACGATGTAAAAGAAACAAAATCAAGAACTAAAAGGAAAATGAGATTATGATTTGTTGTCATGAGCGTGACTAGGCTTTTGTGTGTAGTGACTTGCATTTTCAATGTGAACGATGGCATTTTATGTATCCCAGCTTCTCTCAACCCCTCTATAATTATTTATCTACATGTATGTAATGTAGTACATATGATATTTACCGCTAAGAAAACGTACATATACTAATAGTTATTACTGTTGCGACAATGGTAATGTCTATCACTCCATCTCATGCTGTTCACTTGTGCCCCCCTTATAAAACTTGACTCCTACAACGTATTTGATTTACTTTGCTGTCGAAAAATAAACATATGATCAACTCAATCGAAGCACTATTTAGTTAAGTGTACTTTAAGCAAGTTAATACGGAGTATAAACATGATTCATCATACATACCTATGGACCTGTAACACTTGATTATTTAATCTTTATAACAATGATATATAAAAATGTTCATTTCCATTATTATATGATCATCCCATTACACAATGCGGATTAATTTAGTATTTAGTATTAGAGTTGAGTAATGGTAGTGGCTTATGCAAAAAATGAGATTTTAATAATTAAGCTTGAATATTCACATTATCAGCACAACGTTGAGCATACCTTATAATTGGATTAATATCAAAATCAAGGTTGTAATATTCCTAAATAATATTAGATTATTGACTTCAAATCTTTATATTATCTGTGTTGATAATGTATTATAATTCATATAATCAAAGCTATTACAACTATTTGCATTAGCTAAATTGTATATTTGTATAATTCCATTTAATATAAAGTTCAAATGACCAAGATAGCTAGGTTTCTCCTAATCTAGGTTTGTATTTTAAGCCAGAGTCGTCTATTGTATTGATCAAACGGTTCATATGTCTTATATAATTTTGTATAAGAGTTACGTTCCACTTTATGCATATATATATTTTTAACTCTCGAGCTCAAATTATTTTCTAATGGTCGTTATTTGTTAAAGATAAGATGAATATTTTGGATGAATCTTCTCTCATAGTATATCTTTAATCATAGTGTTACGTTATTTACTTATGCCATATTACTTTTGTGAGAGGTTGACGACAGTAAGCTATAAAAACGCAGAATATGTATGATATTTTATAGTGAAAATTCTTTTATAATGATTTGGTTTTATGCTTTTATTTATGAGAAAATTACTAAAAGAGGCAAAAAATTCAACGTTGGTCAATTTTTATACACTTTAGTATCCTTTTCTCATTTTGGCCAGCTTCAACTGATCAATAACTGCTCACCTCATTTTTGTGACATGTGTCAATTGCAAGTACAAAAGTTAAATACATTATTTTAATATTATATCATCAAATTACCAAAACACCCTTATGCTTTATTAATTATATTTTTTAATATACTTGTACTATATGCTTTATCTTCTTGTATTTTATGCTTATTTACTTGTACCCCTACCATCACCCACTTCTTTCACCACTACCACCTACTTCACCAGTCCATCACCACCACCACCACCACCGCTCAACTGCTCGACCACCACTGCTTGACTACTCAACTGATCAACAACTATTGCTCAACTGCTCAACCACCACTTCTCAACTGTTCAACCACGACCACTCAACTCCTTATAAATATTGAATGTGTCAAATATAATAAAGAAAAGTAAATATTGGTTCAAAAATAATATATTTTTGACAAAAAAACGCTCCATTCAACATCATATCTCCTTCCGATCTCCATGTCCATTTACACCATTCTGACTTTTCAGCTTGATTTCTATGAGTCACCTCTTTGGTTGCACCATGCTCGGCTTTGTATCGGTTCCCTTGGCTTATGATGGTTGCATCCATTGCACCACCAATCGCATGGCTTTTCCACATTGTGTAGTCGTTGTTGACCACGTGAACAAATCCCAATCTCACTGCTGGTATCGTTGTGTAAGTCCTTTTCCAAAGTGGTTGTATGCGAGTGTCACTCTCATATTTTCATCTGGTGTAGCATCGCTTCCACCAAATAACAAAGCCTGCAAAAATATTGAACGTTTTTAGAAACTAAATCAGGTTCTTGCAGAGTTGACTGACTAATATAGTTCTCGAATCTCATTTTTTAAAGTTTCGGTAGTGTAAAAGAAGGTGTTTGGGTCCGCTTATTTTGAAGCATATTAACAGTTTTGAGGTTCAGTCTATAGGAAATGTTTGTAGACCTTATCATGTCTGACGAAGTGATTATTAGAGATGGTGATGTCAGTGGAACGGGCGACAATATCAATAAGACCATCATATGATCTAGCAAAGGAGCAATGGTCGATCCATACATCAGTAGTTCCAAATATGCAAATAGCATCTCCGTCGCTATCTCATCTGATTCCAACATGATCCGCTTTTGATCTAATCATATGAGAAGATCTAGAAATGAAAGAGGTGGTGGTCGAAAGTAGTAAAGGCCAGCAGTGGTTTCACGAAGTGTTGGTGGTGCATCATTATGTGTGTTTTTGTGTTTAAGTAAAACGATTTTGTTTTTATAGAAACAAAATTGACCAAATCCTTTAAAGTTAAGAAGTGTTGGAGGCTGCAAAAGTGAGGGAGAAAGTGTGTGGATAAGGTATGTGTGGTAGTGGTGAAAGATGTGGGTGGTTGTAAGGGTACAAGTAAATAAGCATAAAATACAAGAAGATAAAGCGTAGGGTACAAGTATATTAAAAAATATAATTAATAAAGCATAAGGGTGTTTTGGTAATTTGATGATATAATATTAAAATAATGCGAAATGTTGAGTCGGCGGATTGAAGCGTAGCAGCCAAAATGAGAAAAAAATGCTAAAGTGTCTAAAAAATGAATCAACCTCAATTTTTGGCCTCTTTTGATAATTTTCTCTTTATTTATCTTATAATTACAAAATCTCTAGATAGCATATGATTTCATGCTATAAATCTTAACTCTAATAATTACACGATATATGACCTTATAGAAGGACGACATCCAACTCATATACGAGAGGCACATATGTCTTGGCCCAGTCATCACTCTAACACACAAGACCAACGTTTTTTTTTTTTTTTTTTTTTTTTTTTTTTTTTTTTTTTGGAATGGCGGATATATTGAAAAACTAGAAAGAAGCTAGAAAAAGATTACAAAAACTTTAAAAGCAAGAAGTTCCAATAGCTAACAGACCAACGACTCTTGAAACTTGGCATCTTGCCAAAACTAGTAAGAAACAATAATGATAAAAAAGAAAAAGAAAAATTGATTTGATTTTTAGCTTAAAAGTAGTTTATATATTTAAGCTACAATAATCTCTAAAAGCACCGCTCACATTGTTGCTATAGCATCACGTTATAGTTGGCACGTCAGCTTTTCATCTTATAACCCAAATCTAATAACTTAACATAAAGCAAGCTGACTCATCACTCCAAATTATAGGTTCACTTGGGCGTACTCTTTTTTTTCTTAAAAAAGTAAAATAATACAACACATTAAAATAAAAACCTTACATAAATTAAATAAAACAAAACACTAAATTTACACCAAGTTATATACATTTTAAGACTAATAATATAACAAGTTGAAATCAAGAACTAACAATGTAAAACTACTTAGGACTACCTATGCAAAAAACAAAAAATCAATTACCAATACATTCCAAATACATTATCACTTTACTAAAATATCCAAAATTTTCTCTCTTCAAAATGCCATGTGGTGGCATGTAGTGTTTTTGGTGCCAAGAAGTGATTTTGGGCACCAAACTATAAATGCATCTGAACTTTGACTTTCTCACCCCAACCAAAGTGATTTGTGGTGCGCAGGAATGATTTTGGGCACCAAAACTGGGTGACATATTTTTATTGGTCAATAAATTAATTTCGGTGGTTTGAAGATTCCTCATTTATTGAAAATTATGATGTGCAGGAAATGGTTTTTGGGCACCAAAGTGTAGGTGACACATTTTCATTGGTCAATAAATTAATTCCGGTGTTTTAAATGAAGATTCATCTTTATTAAATATTTTGGTTCGCAAGGAATGCATTTTGGGCACCAAAGTGTAGGTGGCACATTTTCATTGGTCAATAAATTAATTCCGATGTTGTAAAATGAAGATTCTGTCTTTATTAAATGTTTTGGTGCGCAAGAAATGGTGCGTGGGCACCAGAAATGGCCAAAAATGCTTATACGGCGAGAATACATCTTTTTATGAATATACCCTAATAAATACGACCATTTATCGAAATCACACAAAAACAAATTATCAGAGACTAGTTACGTAAAAAATTATCAACATGACTTAAAGTGAAAAAAATTAAAAAAAACTTTTCTCTCTTGGTGGACACCAGTGACTAGGAGTGTAAAATGAGTCGGGTCGAATTTTAGCAGGGCTGGACTCATCTTTTGTTCGGTTTGAGCTCGGCCTCGATAGCTTGACGAATATTCATAAGGTAGCTCGAACTCGACACAAGAAAGTTTGACTTTGGCTCGAGCTCGGCTTTAAAAACTCTAATTATTTGTAATAATGTGTTTTTTTAACCTTTAAACTTAAAAGCTAAGATAAAATTTGAATTCGGCTCGAATTCAGCTCGAAAAGCTCTATACATCCATAAATTTACATATAAACCCTTAAAAAAATACAATACATATATACAAACATATATATTATTTAAAAGCTTGATAATAACACGATTTGAGGATATATACGCTCGAGCAATGACTCGTTAAAAATTCCAAGCTCATTTTCTTGGCTCGAACTCGAGCAAGAAGCCATATAAAGCTCGGCTCAAACGAGATTAAGTCAAGTTCGGGCTCGACTTACTTGTCAAAAGCTCGACTCGTTTACACCCCTACGTGTAACAGATAAAAATAAATGCATAAAACCAAACACAAATCAACACAAACAAAAACCCGTAACACAAGAAAAGAAAGAAGAAAAAAAGGAAAAAAAAAATGCCTATAACTTAGCTGTCTCTGATATGGTGGCTTGCGTCATAAACAACGTTTATAGCCCTATAACCGACTCGTATTGGGTGCTCTAAGTTAAACATAAAAATTCTTGTGAAAAACTTGTAACCATTGGACAATGTAACTCGTCTAGAGCTAGTAGCGGAACCAGGGGTTTCGGGGATATTACGTGTATCACATGCTTTTAATTTGTTCTCGTAATGTTAAACTTTGTCAAAATATCTTTACAAATATTTTGAAAATGCACATGGTACAAAACAATTGTGTTACAAGTTTTTATGATTAGCTAAGGGTTAATATACAAACAAGTCACTCAACTTTGCAAAAAATTTGTCCTAAGTCACTAATATTTTATTTATGGCATCTAAGGTACTCAATTTCACGAGTTGTTTAAATATGTTATTGAACCTTTAAAATGATGACATTGCATATTTTTTTTAGTACAAAATGATCCTTGTGGTTAGTCGGGTATCACGGATTTAGTCCCTAGACCACTATTTCTGTTAGTTTGACCGTTTTCTTACATTTTCGTACATTTTTTTTTACGTTTTTATCCGTTTTCAACCAATTTTATACGTTTTCATCTGTTTTTCTTACATTTTTGTCCGTTTTCATCCATTTTTTATAGTGTTTTTTTTTTCAACCGTTTTTATACGTTTTCGTCAGTTTTTTACGTTTTCATCCATTTACATCCCTTTTTTTACGTTTTTAATGGTTTTCAACCGTTTTTATACGTTTTCGTCATTTTATTTACGTTTTCGCCCGTTTTCATTTGTTTTTATACGTTTTCGTCCATTTTATATGTTTTTGTCCGTATATATATATTTTAAACAATTTTTATACGTTTTTATTTGTTTTCATCCGTTTTTATACGTTTTCATACGTTTTTGTCCGTTTTATACGTTTTCGTCCGTTTTTCTTACATTTTCGCCCCTTTTTTTTATGTTTTCATACGATTTGTCCTTTTTTAAAAGTTTTTATAAGTTTTCGTCCGTTTTTATATATTTTCGTCCGTTTTCTTACGTTTTCGCCTTCTTTTTTTTTATGTTCTCATACATTTTTGTCAGTTTTTCTTATGTTTTTGCCCGTTTTTCTATGTTTTCATATGTTTTCGTCCTTTTTTTATGTTTGAAAACATAAGAAAATAGCGCGTAAAATGAACGTAAAAAAACGTATGGCATATAAAACGGATGACAACAAGCGTATAAAAGTGAATAAACCATATAAAAATGGACAAGAACATATAAAAATGGACGAAGACATATAAAAACGTATATAAACGGACGAAAACGTAAAAAAATGGACGAAAAAGTATAAAAACGGATGAAAATGAATAAAAATGTATAAAAATCGTATAAAACGTATAAACGGATAAAAATATCGGAAAACGGACGAACGTAAGGACTAAAACGTATAAAAATGAATGAAAACGAATAAAAACGTATAAAATGTATATAGAAACGTATAAAAACGGATAAAAACGGACGAAAACGTATAAAAACCGATGAAACCTATAAAAACGGATGAAAACGTATAAAAACGGAGTAAAAATGGTTGAAAACGAATAAAAACATAAAAAAATGGAGGAAAATGTAAGAAAACGGTCAAACTAACAGAAATAGTGGTCTAGAGACTAAATCCGTGACACCCGACTAACCACAAGGACCGTTTTGTACTAAAAAAATATGCAATGTCATCATTTTAGAGGTTCAGTAACATGTTTAAACAACTCGTAAAGTTTAGTACCTTAGATGACAGAAATGAAACATTAGTGACTTAGGACAATTTCGCAAAGTTTAGTGACTTGTGCGTATATTAACCCTTTAGGTAATTAGTGATCTCGAGTCATGAGTGCTTTCCTGTTCAAAGTTTGTAGGTTCCATACTACTTGACGTAACTTTTAAAAAATGTTATAAGTTATAACTTTTGAAAGATGTTAAGACTTTTGAAATGACGAATTATATTACCTCTCTTCAAATAATATTAAGATTCTTTTGTTAGTATTCATAATCTCTAGCTATAACTATGACAAAAAGAAAAAAAAAAGTTTTAGCTATTTTAAGCTTCAACAAACAACTAGTTTTGTCAAACATACCCATAAAACCGAATGATTCGTAGTAGGAGTGAAATGAGTCGACCAGAGCCTCATTTTGCCAGAGCTCGGGCTCGAGTTCGTTTCGAGTCTTATATTTTTAGCTCAAGCTTGGCTCGTGACAAATTTCACAAGCTCGGGGTTCACTCGTTTTTACGATAAGTTAACAAAAATAATTCATGAATCAAACTTGGCTTGTTAAACACACTATGGCTCAAGCTCGTTTGTTTATTGTAAGCTCGTTCAGGCTTGCGAACCTAGCCGATCTTTTTAAATAAAGATCAGGCTCGAGCCTCATTATTAAATGAGCCCAAATTTAGCTTAGGCTCGGTTCATTTCGATCTATTACACATTGCGAACTTTTCATAAATGACTTGATTTATTTTCACCCGCAATTTGCAGATTTTGGTTCATGTGAAGGTTTGAGATGCTCTTTAACTACAACGTTGTAATTCAAATTTTGTTAGAAGAAGCACAATGTGAGATTGTAATACTTGTTTTCCTTAGTAATTCAAGAGTAAATTTATTTTCTAAAACAACACAAAACTCTTAGGCAATAGATTATAGGCCTGAGCCTATTTGCGAGTTCGGGTCCATCAGAGCTTTTAGGTTTTATTATATTATTTTATATACTACGTAATAGATTATAGGTCCGAGCTTGTTTGTGGGTTTGGGTCAATTAGGGTTTCTAGGTTTCATTATATTATCATTATATAAATGTTTGATGAATAATACAAAATATCTCATGGGTAATTATTAAAGTTCACATGATATCAGAGCAGCTTTTATCCTGAGACATAGTCGGCAACCTTAAGCAGACGTCTCAAGCCACCCCGTTAAACCCTAGCCGTCGCCGTTTATCCGTTTTAACAAAAATTAATTTTTGGATTAAACGCTAGTCGGTCACTGTTTGGACCATAACTCCTAAACCATATGGAGTTAACTGACGTCGTGAACGCCATTAGCTTTGTAATTAAATTCAAAAGAAAGGCATATTAGAATAGCTGTCGTAGGCTTAAATACGCGCCGTAACAAGTGTCGGGTTCAGAAAACAACATTGGCTCATTGTTTTGCTTTTAACTCTTAAACTGCTAAGAGTTAGATGACACCATCAACAGCCGTGGATTCCATAATTGAATTTTGAAGAAAATGATACTGGAATCGCCGCCTCCACTAGTCGGACACGCCTTCACTCGTCGTTATAAGTCCAGACAGTCGTCGAATTAAAAAACTCTCTTTTTCAGATTACGTTTATCCGCTGCGACTAGTTACTATCAAAGTCTAGATTCTTTATCAAGATATCTATTTTTTTTTCTTGGTAATTATATTTTACACTCCAATTTGAGGTTTCATAATTTCACCGCTCAAATTACAAAAAAAGTATTAGACAATAGATTATAAGGTCTGAGCCCGTGTGTGAGTTTGAATCAATTAAAGTTTATAGATTTCATGCATTATCGTTATACAAATATTTGATGAATAATACAAAATATCCCATGAAAAATTATCAAAGTTAACAAAAACATCTATTAACGGCTCAAATGTTTGGTATGTAAACTTTCTGATTTATTAAAAGTTAAATACTACCTCCGTCCTATTTTTATTGTCTCCTTTGATTTTGATCAGTCTTTATTGTTCAACTTTGACCATTAAAATATTTATTTGTGTTATATAATACTTGATGAAAATTATACCAATGAAAAATATATTTAAAACTATATATTTATTATATTTTAAATCAAGTATTATATAATACAATGAAATAATTATTGTCGAAGTTGAAGAAGACCAAAAATCAATATGAGGCAATAATTTTAGGGCGGAGGAGTATCAATTATCAGTTGATAAATTGCTCAATTAATCATGGAAGAGTGTAGAAACTAGAAGTGTGATAATGTAGTTTGTGAAAGCCGTTATAAGCAGTCGCTTTCTACAACGGTTAGAAAATGCCACCGGCTAATTGCCTGCTGCCACTCATTCTTTTTGAATTTTTCTTCTTAAATGGTCCGTCATGCAAAAAATATTTTAGAATTTAGAGTTATTATAAATAAGAGGTGATTTATTATATACTAAACTTTTAAATATAGAAATTTATTATATCCAAGGCATTCATTAAAAGCAACATGCATTATGCATTCAATCTTTACAACTTTTATTATATATGAAATTAAACATGAAAGTAGGTGATATATGAAATTGTCACATAAATAAATATTCAAAAGATATGATTTTTTTCTTCTTCTTATAATCGCAAAGAAATGAGAGGTGACTACTCCCACAGGGTGAACAAAAATTAGGTTACACAACGTAGCCAGAAAAGAAGGATAAAATACGGCCAATTGGCAGGTTAGGTTTTCTATCCAGTCCATGGGTTTGGGGTTTTGGAAAAACATAAGTTTGGGCGGGTTTTATAAACAGAATAACGGCCGGTTTGAACCGCATTTTTTATGGTTACAGGGTTTTTAGGATTTTTGAAATTTAAACTTTGAATTTGAATTTTTGAAGAGGGGTGGATATTATTTATTTTGTTCAAAATTACCATTTTTGTGTCAATGTTAGTATAAATAGATGTGTTATGTATTTAGTTAATTACTTGACTTCATCAAATAGCACCAAAAATCAAAACAGCTATTTCACTATGGCACTAATGGAAAGTTAAACAACACACCAACACGGTTTGGTTGACAAGTGCGGCCCGGCGGTTCGTCGGTTTACCAGGTGTGGCCGGGTGTAAAAGATCCGTGGAACACTTTGACTTCGTCCAATAGGACGGTAAGAAAAAGGCTTCGATGCAAATATTGCTTGAGTATATTGTCTGTAGGTTCCAACTTCGGCGTTGAGAATTTCACATCAAACAAAAGTATTAACGAGGGCTTTTCAAATCGATTCGGGGCCGTCAATCGTCTATGGCTCGAGCGGGATATTGCACGTCGATCATGATTTTAAGGTGAAAAGCGGTAGGTTTGGTGATTCAGCGTGGTTTGCCGTTCAACCACTATGACAACGGCGGCGGAGGGTGTACGATTATACAGCGCAATACAATCATGTAAGTCGTGCTTCTCTTCTTTAGCGATGCTATGAGAATGTGGAAAACGACTAAGCAAGATTTAAAAAATAATTTTTTAAATATGGATGCTTTGTTAATTTAACAATGTTTGGGCATCACTCATAATTTGCCATTTTAGTACCTTTGTGTTACGCACATTGGGTTGATCGAAAGTTGGCAAATGATGAAGCGGTTGTAGCATTTGAAAACTTCAGGTTCCTCCTTTCAGGAGAAGCTTTATACAATTTGTTGAAAAGTGTTTCATAAGTTTAACTTGTGGAAAAAAAATTTTCAATAACGTTGGATAATGCAAGTAACAACACACAAATGCAATGATAAGATCGACTAAAAATGGAATATGAGCCACCTTGCAATGGCGAATTTTTTCATAGTCGATGTGTTGCACACATCATTAACTTGGATGTGCAGCGGGATTAAAGATCCGCATTTGGTGAAGTGAAATTTTAAAGAATGTTAGTTGATGTTTTAAAAGGGTAATAAAAGATATAATGCATACATTCGGATGTGAAACTTCTTGGGGAAAACATTGGTTACAACCTTGGGATATTGACTGCGGTGGAACTCCACATCTTATGTTCATAAGTGGCTTAAGACAAAGGTGACCTTGCAATATTTTCATGAAATTGTGGGGAGGGTAGGTGTGCTCCTTTAGTCAAATAATGGGATACTATTGAAAAAAATAGCGAATACTTGAAGTTTTTACAATGCAACCAAAAAATATTGTCGGGGGTTTATTATCCAGCGGCTCATTTGGTACTCGAGCAACTATTCTTGATGTCTTCACAAATCGCCGCATTTGAATTTAATGGTGGTATTTATACTAGCATGGTTTAGGAATGAAAAGCATTTGAAATATTTTGAAACTTTGCCACCGTTAATTACTTGTGCGGTCGCATTAAATCCAGATGTTATAATGTAAATGGGGTGGAGGTTCTTATTGACTTCGATTGTGGCCGATTTGGATTGTTTAAGCGTCAAACCCGAACTATGCTAATGATGCAAAAAGAGTCATTTGGCCATTCTTTTAAAGTTTGTGGCAATATTATTTTGAAAAAATGTAACCCACCTCCTAAATCACGGAGTCTTCTTCATCATCATCAAGGGCTTTTAGAGAATCGATACTTGCTGCATAAAAAGATAAAGATAATCCCAACAAGCGGATAAGAAATGATGGTTTATGACGGTGAATATGAAAGATATATCACAACCGAATTTTATCTCACATATTCGGCGAACAAGTTGAAAACTTTGATGTGTTGGCGTTTTGGAAGCAAAGGCTGTTTCGTTCTATCGAATGGCTCGTGATTTACTAAGTGTACAAGCTACTTGGGTAGCCAGATCGCTTTTCAACAGTGGAAGGGTTTTATCAAATCTGATTGAACTCACCACTTAAACTTTCTTTGGAGATGTATGGGTTTGAAAAGATCATTTGGGCGCAATGGCGAGTGCAAGATAAAACCTGATCTTGAAAATATGTGGAGAACTTGAAGGAGGTCTACGTGGAAGAAGCACAGCGGGTGAAATCGAGATGCTTTCAGATGAAGAACTAAGACAAGATCAGTTGCTTTCAAGCTAGGGGATCAGATGGCGACTAATAGGGCTTTTATCTTTCGTATTATGTTTTAAGTTTATGTATTTCTTTTGATGTATTTTCTTTAAGGTTATGTATTCCTTTCGGTTTATGTATTTCAGACGTTATAAATAAAGTTGAAGTTTATTGATATAAGTTTGTTAAATGTTGAAAGAAAAAAAAAAAAAATCCAGATTTAACAGGTTAAACGAGTTAATTATTTCAAAAATTTGAATTTTCTAATAGGCTGAGCAAAAACATTTTCAAAAATAACCGGTTAAGCGGGTTAAAATTCGATTAAACGGTTCTTTAAATTGAATTTTTGCAGGCGGAATTTTGAATTCAAAAATTTAAAATCTCAAGCTGGTTAACCGGTCAAAAACGGTTATGAACGGTCAAACGGTTTAACGGCCAAACCAGTTAAAATATTCAAATTTTAAAATTTCAATTTTTGATTTTTTTGGCGGGAAGGTGGGTAAACTTTCAAAAATTGATTACTTTTTTATATTTACATATTTGCATTGTAAACTAGTATAAATAGATAAAATGTGTTTTATTCTTTTGAAACTTTTATACTTACATTTTTATATTTACATTTTTAGTATGGTGATCTTTGATCACGCACCACCTCACGCGCCCATACCGGTGATTGTTAAGTATTTTACAGCTAAACCGTGCACCAATGTTTGGGCTCACTACAACTTCACGTCCAAATGTCGGATGGCGGCTAAAGAATTTCAATGTAAGTATTGTTTTGTTTATTCAAACCCACTTCCAACACTGCCGTTGAGGCTGTATGACAATGTTGCCGCCAAGCACACCTGCGATTGATGCACGATTCGAGACGCTTGGTCGGCGTTGAGTAATGTGTTATTATGTTATTATGTGTTATATTTAAGTTTATGTGTAATGTGTGATGTATCATGTATTATCCGTTTTATTAAATAAAAGTTCAGTTTATTAATACCCGAAACAAAAAAGTTATAGTTTATTAATACCTGCGAAGCAAGCGATTACAAACGGCGGCGAAAAAAACACTAAACTGCCAAAACGGTTAGGTCTAGGCTGGTTCCCAAGCCCAGGAAACCCGAAACGGTTTTGGACGGTTGGGATTTTTCAGATGCACTACGGTTGAAGCGGACGGTTAACCGTACGACCGGTTTTTGAATTATTAAAACCGGTTAGGTTTTTGGCCGGATCAGCGAACCGGTTAACCACTTTGTGCACCACTAACTCCACCACACGTTTTATTGATGTACAAGAAAATGTTGAATTTGATCATCATTTCATAATACTTTGACCCAATTTTATAACATGTGCACTATTATAAAGAAGGGTATTAATTTATTATGACAAAAATAAATTAGAGTATATTTAGGCATAGTGCAAGAACATGTCTAATTTACTTATCTTGATTTTTCTTGCATTCAAATCATTGATTTGTAAAAACTACTTATATAGTATCATTTAAAAAATGTTCGACTTATTATAATGTCAAAACTTGTTTAAATGATAAAGGCACCAATAGAAATTTTAACAGGTGTATCGTATTTTACAGGATATAAAATGATATTTGAAATTATTTTTCTTGTTTAAATTAATTATAGTATACTACAATGTTTAACACAGTCCAAAACTGGTATCATATAGAATTTGTGTAACATGTTCAATAATTTATATATACAGTATAGTAAAATAGACATTTTTAATAATATAAGTTGAATAATATTCGAGGAAGTTCTTAGGCTACACTGTTTTAACGGTAGCAAAGTTTTAGGTTGTGGTTTGAGTTCTTTGTGGTTTCACAACGATCAAGGGTTATGGGTCGGCGAGGGTCAGGGATTTGGGTCTTACGGTTATGGATTTTTTGTTCATCAGCCCCTTACATCTTATTGTGTCAGCACTCAGCCTAATAGTGCAACTGGGACTGTGTGGTTAAGGTTCTGACGGGTTTCATCACATTATGTCTCATGGTCGGTTTTCATGCCAGTTTTCTTGCCGTCTACTGGGTGACCGTCTTTAATGGCTATGTGATATGTAGGTCCGGATCGGATGATGAGTTCGTCCTTTGATTGTTTGGATATGATGCATGGTTGTTCTTGTTTTAGGACCGTTGTTGTTGGATAATTATTTGATTGTCGTTTCAAGGTTAAAGTCTTTTAGAGTGGTGCTGGTCGCTTTTTAAGTATAAAGCGGCATTACGTTCCGTTATATGAGAACTGATAATGGTGAAGAATATACTTTAAATTAGTTTTAATAATTTCTTCAACATCAGTATCATCTCTTAATGTCAAAGCCTTTTAGCCTTTTTGCTTATTAAGGAAATGACAATATTCACGTACATACATGATCTAATTTGCATGATTTCTGCACACTACATAATCAAAATGGTTCATAAGCTCTAGAGCTAAGCAAAAAGTATAATTCCATTGCATAATTTTCTAAGCAATTGAAAACATAAATAACAATCTCACTAATAAATATAAAAAATATGCTCAAATATAGGCTGGCTAATCAAAAAACAAGAGTAGAAGACAACCAATAATTTAATTCCACTCTGTCATGGATAACAACACAAAATACAAACAAACAATATATAGAACCTGTCAATATCCCTATGTTTATTCCAGAACTAACATAATCTCATTTTCATCTTAAACCAATAATTAACAAAACAATCAAACTAAAACACACCCTTTAACGTTTTCAACTATAAAACCACACACACCCTATCTTCTATCTTCACAACACCACCACTCACAACACTTCAAAAACACATAGCTAAAGTGTTTTAGTGTGTGAACAAATCTTTAACAAATGGAGGGTAAAGAAGAAGATGTGAAGCTTGGAGCGAACAAGTTTTCTGAAAGACAACCAATAGGAACATCAGCACAAACTGATCATAAGGACTATAATGAGCCACCACCAGCACCATTGTTTGAACCAGGAGAGTTTTCTTCATGGTCTTTTTATAGAGCTGGTATTGCTGAGTTTATAGCAACTTTCTTGTTTTTGTATATCTCTGTCTTGACTGTTATGGGTGTTGTTAAGTCTCCTACAAAATGTGGGACTGTTGGGATTCAAGGGATTGCATGGGCTTTTGGTGGTATGATCTTTGCTCTTGTCTACTGCACTGCTGGTATTTCAGGTAGTTTGAGATTTAGTCTGAGCTGCAAACCCTTTAAAATCTTTTTGCAAAGTTTCAATATTTACATATATTTCTACTCACTAGCCAAAGAATTTGTTTCATTTGACTGAATATGTTGTTGATTTGGTGTAAACAGGAGGACATATTAACCCAGCCGTGACTTTCGGTCTGCTACTAGCAAGAAAACTGTCTTTAACCCGGGCACTGTTCTACATGGTGATGCAGACTCTTGGAGCCATCTGTGGTGCAGGTGTCGTCAAGGGGTTCATGGGTGATGCTCAGTTCACCACATTGGGTGGTGGAGCCAATGTTGTAGCCCATGGTTACACCAAGGGTGATGGTCTTGGTGCCGAGATTGTTGGTACTTTTGTCCTCGTTTACACCGTCTTTTCAGCCACTGATGCCAAGAGAAATGCCAGAGACTCTCATGTCCCTGTATGTAAACTTATGCAGCTATGAACAAATAGAAAAAGTTAAAAAGGTCAAACATTAATCTGACTTTAAATGTTTTAATGTAGATTTTGGCTCCTCTTCCAATCGGATTTGCGGTTTTCTTGGTCCATTTGGCCACCATTCCCATCACCGGAACTGGAATCAACCCTGCAAGAAGTCTTGGAGCTGCGATTATCTACAACAAGGGTCACGCTTGGGATGACCACGTATGTCTTTTCAAGATTTCATTTTGACTTATTAATCTGAAATTTATTTTGCTAAAATGTTGATCAAATGATTTGACATTATGTTTGCAGTGGATCTTCTGGGTTGGTCCCTTCATCGGAGCTGCACTTGCTGCTGTGTACCACCAGATAGTTATCAGAGCCATTCCCTTCCACAGCAGATCTTAAATTCTTATTAATTTTGTAAAATTATTTCCTTTGTTAATTATGAGTTGTTGTACTTTATTCAGTTGTGGATCTTTAAGTTATGTTGTTGTTCTTGTTAATGAGTATGTGTAAATTATCCTCTCAATGGCTGTTTCTTTCTTTCTTTGTTGTTACCTTGTAAGATCATGGAAGGAAGATCATGTTAGTTGATATCATATGTTCTATAATTTCTCCTATTTGTGAATCATTAATCAACATTAGGGTTAAATCTATTAATTATAAACGAATTTTATTAGAAACGGGGCAGGATATATACACATCTTACCAATGTAACGTTCAAATACGTTCTATTTTCACTAATTTGGTAACTGGCTAAACCTGTAAATTTTGAAGATTTGACATTTTTATTTTATTCTTAACATATATCCCATGCATATGTGGTATGTGTATCATCCACACACAAAAACCCCAATACAACCTTTTAAATCTAAAATCAGATCAGGTACCTTCAATAAACTTGTTAACATAAAAACAAAATAACCTCTTTTACAATCATTAAACTTTTCGATAACATCAATTTTAGTTAGTTATTATTAGTTTCTACTTAAAGAAGGCAGAGCAGGAACGGGAGGGCCATGGTTCAAACTAGAGGTGCCAAATAATGGCTCAGTGAAAAGATTGGCTTAAATGAAATTGTAGAGCATTCTGATCGTTTTAAAGATTTTTTTTTATATAATATATTTAAGGTTTTTAATATAAATAAGATATTACGTTTAAGGAATTTATTTTGTCATTTTAGGTCTTTATTAGCGATTTGTATAATATGTGTGGATTTGGCGTCGCCGTTTAGCGAAAATCTTTTAATAGCCCATCTTGTGCGCCCATTTTGCCACCTCTAGTTCAAACGTGCTAGCAAAAGCGGGCCATTGAAAAAATAGGGCGTGTTATAGAATCACTTTGAAAAGACTGAAAATAACAGATAAATACCAACATGTACATCATATTTAAAAATTTTAAATACATTATAACTATAATTTTTCTTTAAAAACAATTGTAATGTTCTCTAATTGAAAGAAAAAATGTGTCCGTTTGCGCCCATTTAACTTTTAAATGGGCAATATATATTTCATTTCAAAAAAGAATGGGGCTAAATGTACTAATTCTTTTAAAATTTGCTTAAATATATTTTTTTAATCTTAGGTGCAAATTGCTACCTCTAGTTTTTATATAATGTTCAAAACTACTACAATACTTTTATACACTAACGTACACACATAACCCGACATGGGTCAAAATGTCACATTATGGTGTCATACAAAGCATACAAACGCAAGGAGAAGTCTTAAATAAAATAACAAGTCATATAAACGAATGACTTCAAAAGGAAATACATAATCTAATATGACCAAAAGTGTAACACCCCCAAATCTCGGTACAGCGGAAGACTTAATCAAGTTTTCGGGGAGTTACATTGGATTGGTATCTCACACAAGTATAGCAAACAAGATAGTCATATTATCATTCAAAACCAATCCCAAATTTAATTATCCAAAACAATTATCCCAAAATGTAAATAAAAAGCCCAAACATGATTTATAAAAATAAGTCCCCATAAATTATCAGAGTTTGATTATGATCCTTGAACCATGCCGTATTGCCAAGCTTCCACATAACACGTACTCCAAACATCACTTAAATACCTGAGAAGGACATGCTAAAAGGTTAGCTAATGCTGGTGAGTTCATAGGTTTAAACTCAAGTTTAAAATAGTGGACCTTTAGGAGTTTATTTGCTATGCGAGACCTAAGATAGATACACATCATCTCACCAATCACATACCAATATCACAATTAACAATATCATCAATATCATATCCGACGTCATAGTAGGTAGGTAGGCCCCTAAGCGACACTAGCCAGCGCAGTCGTAGCAAAGTCTAGAACCATTTGCTAACCCTGGACTAGGCCGAGGTAGAAGTCTATACTTAGCTAGGCAATGTGTTATAGCAACTAGGATTGCTACCCTAGACTAAGGCAACAACTACCACATATCTATCTAAACAGTCAAGCACATAAGCAAATCAAAATAGTTTAAAAGATCCAAAAATAGTTGCATGATTCTCACCACAATTTAGTTAAAAACATAGATAAAAGTGGGGCTATGAAACTCACCTCAAGCAAGCAACGCACAAACAAACACTAGCAAGAAGATAACAGCTAACACGGCTCAACAACTACCACTTCGGCACAACCTATTAATGTAAACCAATTTTAATATATATTTCCCAAAATCAACGTTATCTACCCAATGTATTCCTTCTCTTTATCTCCAAAAATATCTTGTTTCACCGTTTAGTCCTAGCATTTGGTATCGTCGTGTGTGTGTATCGACTCAATATGATATCATAAATGCACTTAACTAAACATAACGTGACCCAATGCAACACAATGAGACGTCTAAGCGATAAGCTCCATAGTCCATAAGTTTCGAATAAATAGTAGACCTTATCGAATTCGTCAACTCGATAAAC
The DNA here is from genome assembly GCA_910596185.1 of Chrysanthemum makinoi. Taxonomy (NCBI): domain Eukaryota; kingdom Viridiplantae; phylum Streptophyta; class Magnoliopsida; order Asterales; family Asteraceae; genus Chrysanthemum; species Chrysanthemum makinoi. The sequence continues at coordinate 187,357,021 of OU343222.1, read as the reverse complement.
TCAAGTGTTTATTCATGTCGCTTATTATTCCATAAACCCATGCATCCTAACGAGTCATAAGGATAATTCACCCATTAATAATGTTATCCTCATGCCTAGAGGGCTCTTATTAGATTCGTCAACCTAATAAGTCCATACCCACGATGGATCGGCGCTATTAATGTTAGGTCATCGTAACCCATGCACACGCGTAAATAAAATTGAATACTTGAAAGTAGTATTAAATGCTCATAATTGGCACATTTCGATAAACGTGCACTCAAACATTAAATACTTATTTATTAGAAAACCTTTCCATTTTAAGTTGTTAATTCCCTTTTAAAATAGTGAATAACAAGACAAGTCTTGTTATCGATAGTTTTGGTATAAAAGCCTTTTATTATTTATGTTTCACCATTTATTATTCATGTTTATATATATATATATATATATATATATATATATATATATATATATATATATATATATATATATATATATATATATATATATATATATATATATATATATATATATTTATTACGTCAAATTCAATATAAGTCTCATATCATTATTTTTTTCGAGTCCACAAGCACGAGTCATGACTTCTCGGCTTTTAATAAATCTATAGTCCAAAATATACTAAAGTCCATGTTACGGCGTTGTCGGGGTCAACTATGACTAAAAAGTCAAAGTAACACTGACGTTGCTCAAAGTTGACAATTTATAATATAAGTCCAAGTAATTAATGACAATAGCGCAACTCAATCTCAAATCAACCCATAACAATCTCGAACAATCAATCTACCAAATACTTTTAGTAACCAATGTTATGACCTTAATGGTCATGACACGGTCACGATGGAACCCGTGAAACAAACAAACTCTAGAAACTTTTCGGCTCCACGCCGTCTCATCCAAACACCAACAACAACAACCAACAAGATACCACAACAATCCAGGCCCAGGACCCTTGGTCCATATGGGTCAAATGCGCCCTTTTCCCACTTAACCCATACGTTGGTCTTGGTGGCTCGTACACCTCAACAAACACTCCCAAACACTCTCAAATGGCTTCTACTACAACCAAACACAATCAATCAACCTCCAATCAACATCCAAACATCAAACTCATCAACTAATCTAAACCCATTTCATGAAACTAAGCCTAAAATGCAAAAACCCAACAATATGATACAATACACGACACCAAATCACTAGCTACATGTTTTATTAGATATAGAATTAGTTTTAGACCCATGTTCACTCCAAAACCCATGAAATGTCGAGCCCTGTAGGCCTAAGGAAACCCATACTGGCTTTTCAATGCTCATACGAGCTTGACCCACTTCCCTTTACCTTTATCAACCCGATCTACAAGATTTAATGAAAACCCTAGAATCACGAATTGTTTTTGTAATATTTGGAGGTGTTAAATGATGCTTCTATAGGAGATATATATATATATGGATGGAAAGAGGAAAGAGAGATCTACAAGATGGTGGTGGAGGTGGGTGGTCACGCGCCGCCGTGTGGCAGGAGGTGGCCGGCGGCTATGGTGTTAATATTAGGGTTAGGGTTTGTTTTAGGAGAGAGAGAGGTGTAGAGAGAGTGAAAGAGAGAAATGAGAAGAGTTGGGGTAAAAATATTAGGACCGAGGACTAAAATAGGGGGTCAAATTTGTAATTTTTCGTAAACTATCCCGTTTACCCATTCCCGAGCTCATATATTCTTCTACGAGTGTCCCACGACGTTTCTTCGACTTTATATTATGTTTATTTATGTTTTTCCACGAGTTTTGACTATTTATTTGTCAAGTTTCGAGTTACGGTTTAAAAGTTACGTTATTTCTTGTTTTAGGCTTTTATTGTGCCGAATCGAATAGTGCCTAACAAAAGAGTTAAAACTCACACGATAACTCATATGATAATAAAATAAATCATAAAAATCAATAAAAGATATCAAATCAAATCATGGTCGATAAAAATAGTTATAAATGCAAAACTCGGTTTAGTTTAACGTAATGCTATTACCTAAAATAGACTCCCTAATTGCCAGTTGTCACAGCCTCCCAGCCTCAGAAGAAACCCGTCCCGGGTTTCAATCCGAGTTGCTTGGTGTCATGAAGAGTTTAGGGTACTTCCTACGGAATACATCCTCACGTTCCCAAGTGAACTCCGGTCCATGTCAGGAGTTCCAACGAACTTTGATAATCGGAATACGGCTATGCTTCAACCGTTTAATCTCACGGTCCATGATCTCTATCAGTTCTTCAATGAAATTCAATTTCTCATCAATACGGATATCTCTTAACGGTGCAACTATGTTTTCTTCCGAGAGACACTTCTTAAGATTACTAACATGAAAGACATTGTGTACACTGCTCAATTCCGAAGGTAGCTCAAGACGGTAAGCTACTGGTCCGATTCTTTCCAGGATTGGAAAAGGACCAATGTATCGGGGATTGAGTTTTCCACGCTTTCCAAACGAATCACTCTCTTTCCAAGGAGAAACCTTTAACATAACACGATCTCCAACCTGAAACTCTAAGGGTTTACGTCTCCTATCGGCATAACTCTTTTGTCTATCTCGAGCGGTTTGCAAACGATTACGGATTTGAACTATCTTCTCAGTGGTTTCTAGAACAAGTTCGGGACCGGTAAGCTGACTCTCGCCAACTTCTGCCCAACAAACAGGAGAACGACATTTTCGGCCATACAATGCCTCAAATGGAGCGGCCTTAATGCTAGAATGATAACTATTGTTGTAGGAGAATTCGGACAAAGGGAGACGTCTCTCCCAGCCTTTGTCGAAATCGATAACAAAGGCTCTAAGCATATCCTCTAAGGTCTGAATGGTTCTTTCGCTCTGACCGTCGGTTTGAGGATGATAAGCAGTGCTCATAATCAGGTTTTTTCCTAACGCTGACTGTAAGGATCTCCAGAAGTGGGATGTAAAACGGCTATCTCGATCGGAAATGATAGATACCGATACTCCATGACGTGATACTATCTCTTTGATGTACAGCCTAGCGAGCTTGTCGAGACTATCGACCTCACTAATGGCCAAGAAGTAAGCAGACTTAGTCAAACGATCTACGATTACCCATATAGCGTCATTGCCGCTAGCTGTTCTCGGTAATTTGGTGATAAAGTCCATTGTGATTCACTCCCATTTCCATTCTGGGAGTTTGGGTTTAACTAAGAGTCCTGAGGGTTTCTGGTGTTCGGCCTTTACCTTAGAACAAGTCAAGTACCAACTGACATACTAAGCTATGTCGACTTTCATGTTAGGCCACCAGTAGAGTTTCTTCAAGTCCTGATACATCTCATCGGCTCTGGGATGAATAGAGTATTTTGATTTATGCGACTCGTGCATAATCAACTCACGGATTCTGCCATGAGATGGTATCCAGCTTCTGTCTCTGAAGCATAAGGTTCCATCGGAACGCTTCAAGAAGCCGTTTTCACTTTCTACCATTCCATGCAGATTCTCATAAGGGCGGTTCTCTTCCGTCAACGCCGCGGCTTGGGCGGCTAAGATTTGAGATGGTAGTGGCGAACTAATGGTCCTTCCTAGGGATCGAACGAGTAAAGGTGGAATGTTATACTTACGGCTGAGGGCATCTGCCACTACATTGGCTTTACCGGGATGATAACTAATCTCACAGTCATAATCACTGAGCCACTCTAACCAACGACGTTGTCTCATATTCAACTCCTTCTGATCTAAGATATGCTTCAGGCTCTTATGGTCGGTAAACACTACACACTTGGTTCCATATAAATAATGTCTCCAGATTCTAAGGGCAAACACTACAGCACCTAACTCCAGATCATGGGTGGTATAGTTTTTCTCATGCTTCTTAAGTTGTCGGGAGGCATAAGCTATCACCTTCTCCCATTGCATTAACACAACACCTAAGCCTTTATGCGAAGCTTCGCAGTATACGACAAAATCTTCGCTTCCTTCAGGCAATGCTAGGATGGGCGCACTACACAACTTCTCTTTCAGAAGTTGGAATGCTTCTTCTTCCTTTTCTCCCCATTCATACTTAACGTCCTTCTACGTCAGTTTGGTCAGTGACTTAGCTATTTTGGAGAATCCCTCAGTGAACCTCCTGTAATAGCCTGCTGGACCTAAAAACTGGCGGACTTCTGATGGGTTCCTAGGGGCTGCCCATTCCTTAATGGCCTCAATCTTGGCTGGGTCAACATGAACTCCTCAACTATCTATCACGTGACCTAAGAATTGCACGGTCAGAATCCAAAATTCACACTTAGAGAATTTGGCATACAACTTCTCTTCTCTCAACAACTCTAAAATGAGCCTCAAATGCTCTTCGTGCTCCTCTCTACTCTTTGAGTATATCAAGATGTCGTCTATGAATACTATCACAAACTTATCCAGATATGGCTTACACACTCGGTTCATAAGATCCGTGAATACCGCTGGCGCGTTGGTCAAACCAAACGACATCACTTGGAATTTATAGTGCCCATAACGAGTCCTAAACGCCGTCTTAGGGATATCCTCCTCTCGAACTCTAAGCTGATGATAACCAGACCATAAGTCGATCTTGGAAAAGACACTAGCTCCTTGGAGTTGGTCAAATAGGTCGTCTATTCTAGGTAGCGGGTATCGATTCTTCACCGTCAACTTATTCAATTCCATATAATCAATACACATCCGAAACGATCCATCCTTCTTCTTCACAAACAACAACGGTGCTCCTTACGGTGACGAACTTGGTCGAATGAATTCCTTCTCTGACAACTCTTTGGACAGTTCCTCCAATTCTCTTGGAGCAAGTCGATAGGGTGCCCGGGCTACGGGTGAAGCACCAGGTATCAACTCAATTTGGAATTCCACTTTTCGGACAGGTGGAATACCTGGCAGATCGTCGAGAAACACATCCGGAAACTCTCTAACGACGGGTACATCATTAAGGTGTCTTTCACTCTTCTCCTCGCTTTTCTTTTTAGAAATTCGAGGCAAGAAACGACAACCTCCTCTATCGATGTACTTCTGGGCCTTGATACAAGAGATGCTACTCAACCGGGAGGGACTTCCACAGTCACTCCGTTCTCCTTGTATGCTCAGAACTTTTCCACCATACGGTACACGCACGATCTTCTCATCGCAGATGATGTGTGCACCGTTCTTTGACAACCAATCCATTCTGATGATGACGTCAAAACTTCCTAAGGTAACTGGCAATAGGTTTATGCTAAACGGGTGGTCTAGGAAACTTAAGGTACAACCTCGGACTACAGTGTCTATCTTCTCCCTATTTCCATTAGCTAATTCCACATCGTAACTGAACCCTAGAGGTGTTTGAGAAATTCCTAGTAATGGCATAAAGTTTGTGGATACGAAACTCATATCGGCACCAATATCAAACAGTATGGAAGTATAGCGATTATTGAGAAGGAACGTACCCGTAACTATGTTAGGGTCCTCACCAGCTTCCTTCCCAATATCATACACACGCGTTGTTCCCATGTCTCTCTGCTGATTCCTAGCACCTTGATTCCCTTGATTCCCTACAACCTCTCGCTTCACAGGGTTTAAGCCATTACTTCCCACACCTCGGTTAACAAATCCTCCTCCATTACCGGGGTTTCCCTTCATCCGCGGCTCTCGGTACTCATTCTTATAGTGCCCTTTCTTTCCACATCCAAAACAGGTGACAATGGCCTTCCAGTCCGCTCCTTGTGCAGTTTGAGCCGCAGCAAGTGGACGTGACCTACAGTCTTTGGCCATGTGTCCTACCTTAAAGCAATTCCTACACACTATTGAGCACGGTCCATGGTGGTATCGATTGCAACGTCCACACAAGGGCTTGCTACCTTCATAACCCTTCTTCTCTCCATTTCCTATGGCGAACACCCTGGCTGTCTCTTGCCGTTTGTTGCCATTCCCTTTAAACCTTATTCTCTTCCTCTTATCACTCTTATCACTCTTACCATTGTCTCCTCCTTCATACATAAGTCCATCAAACAACGAGCCGATGAATTGCCTCATGCAAGTTAGTGGCTTCACAATGATGACATCATTCTTAGTAGCTAGGGGCAATCCATCGGTATACCTCTCAATCTTAAGGGCTTTAGTGTGAACCATTTAGGGCAAGCAGCGACCACTCTTGGAAACGACGATTGTAGGTCGTCATGTCGGTACCCTTAACCTTATGGTTCTAGAACTCAATCTCTAACTTCTTAACTTCATTCCTAGGACAGTAAGTCTTGATCGGAGAGCCTTAAAAGCGGGTCCAAGTCATGCTATAAGCTACATCACTTCCTCTGGATGCAGATAGTTGTTCCACCAGTCAACGCTTCATCCTTCAAGGTAAATGTTGCATACTTAACCTACAATCCTTTTCACGCTTGCTAACGGTAAACAGACTCAGTTTCTCCATCCACCTTGTTAGGTAAATCACTCCCTCGTTTCTTAGAACTTCGATGGGACCACGTAATCGAACTCTTTGTAGGTACAACCTCGAGCTCGATTAAGCGGTGGGTTTCCACCAGAGGTGTTAGAGATTAGACTTCGACTAGCGCTCAGCTACGGCTGCGTCACAAGGCGGGTCGATGTGGGCCGGATTGGCGGAGGGTTTTGTAGAACAGACCATTCTCAACACGTCGTTCACATTCGAGGTTCTCTCATTTGGTTATCGATTATTACGGTTCTCAGCAGGAGGTGGAGTGGTGGTCGGACGATGACCTCGACGGACGGTTAACCACAACGGTCGCTCGGTTGGTCCTAAGCGGGTTTCGTCTTGGTACCATTGATCTGAAGGTAAGAATACTGATTTCAAAAGTTCACAATTCACGCTCTAAAGGCGGGTTTGGTTCAGAGGATCAGAATAGCATCGAATACATAATCAAGGATAACAAGGATAGCGCTATATCATAGAAACAACTAGAGACCAATCATAACTAAGGATGCCCATTCTAATAACCATAACTCATAGGTTCCAAAGTGGAATACATGAAAGGAAGCGGAGAAATCAAAATGATCCTAACGACGATAGTAACAAGATAACTAGGATAGATCTATATCTCGAACTAGAGACTACTCAGTTTCAAGATGGTACAATGCCATGAATCTAACATAATCTAGCCACTCTGAGCACTCCTAAATGATCTCCAAACATCGTCCATCACTCTCCATAGTACGGGACCTCAAACGCGAGAGTCGCGATCTTTCTTAAGATTCACGACCTCCTCCTCCTCGTCGACCTTGCCGAAAGCGGCAATTACGCCTCACGGGCTATCGAACTGCTCGTAGAGTTTTACATGCCCTCTCTCTCAGGCCATCGACTTCTTATCCATCTTAGTCATATCCACTCTCAAATCTTCTACACCAGTTCGCGTCACTCCATCTAGTCGATCGAATAACCGACTAAGGCTAATATTCTAGGATATAATCCACTCCCAAATCGCACTCGTACCTCCATACTCCTCGGACTCAAGCAATCTCGATGGTATCTCTCACGAACCTAGTGGGCTACCTATCATGTGGAGTGAACCAAAATTAAATGGTTGTCCGGAGAAGTCGAGGCAAAGGTAAGGAGAGCCGGTCCCGGAGAATGTGCGAAATGTGCAGGGACTTCTGCAGCGGTGGAGTGCCCCCTCAGGATATCCTCATCATCCTCCTCAGAGGATCCTCATCCTCATCTACATACTCCTCCTGATCATGCTCTCTCCGCCTCATCTTTAGAGGAGAGTCCATGAGTCGCGTCTCTTTTGGGTGAATCCCAGGAGGTGGTACAGTGGGGATCTAGGTCTTCTAAGACATGGTGATCTGGTGGTGATGATAGAAGAGTTGGGTGCTAGGTGAATAGGTGATGATGGTGGTGCTTACGGACATGCGGCATTACTACGAGTAAGTCTAGTAGTCTGGGCTCGTGCTAAGACTTGATGCAATGTGTGGTGCCTAGATGAGCTAGAGGCGTCGGATGATGATGATGAACTAGAGTGGTGGCAATCACATAGGGATCACCTGCCATTGATCATGAGAGTCAATGTTGGGAAAGTAGGAGCGATAAGGACATCCTCGAGGACACATCATAAGCTAGTGAAGGCATGGTGCGTGACAATGGCATAGGGTAGGTATAAGTGTTTGAAAATGACTAGTTCTAATAAGCGCGTCAACTCAACCAAAACATATATCACATAATGAAAGCTTTAAAATAGAGGTGCCGCATTACTCAAAATATGCCTTTAAATAAAACACATAAGTTCTATTCTATCACATAATCCATGCATCATATAATCCTAAATCTAATCAATCATATAACCAAGCTCATAATCCCAAAATTATAACATATCAATAGTCCAATCAAGTTCATAATATCTCGACAATCAATTCACATTTACCCAAAATCAATAATCATATCTCAAAACATAACATCTCAAAGAATCAATTCACAATTCATAATATCTCATAAATCAAATTGCAGTTCATACCATACTCAAATAAAGAAGCGGCATGGGCATGCGTGGAGTGAGGATCAATTTTTCTAAAAAGTGGTTATAGTTTATATTTTATTAAATACCTAGTTCTCTATAACCTTGGCTCACGATACCAATCTGTAACACCCCAAATCTCGATGTAAAGACTTAATCAAGTTTTCGGGGCGTTACATGGAATTGGCACAACACACAAGTATAACAAACAAGATAGTCATATTATCATTCAAAACCAATCCCAAATTTAATTATCCAAAATAATAATCCCAAAATGTAAATATAAGGCTCAACATGATTTATAAAATAGGTCCCCATAATATTATCAGAGTTTGTTTATGATCCTTCAACCATGCCTCATTGCCAAGCTTCCACAGAACACGCATTCCAAACATCACTTAAATACCTGAGAAAAACATGCTAAAAGGTCAGCTAACGCTAGTGAGTTCATAGGTTTAAATTCAAGTTTAAAATAGTGGACACAGTAGGAGTTTATTTGCTATGTGAGACCTAAGATAGATACACATCATACCAATCACATACCAATATCACAATCAAAAATATCATCAATATCATATCCGACGTCATAGTAGGGCCCTAAGCGACACTAGCCGGTAGCATTCAGTAGCAAAGTCTAGAACGATTGCTACCTGGACTAGGTCGAGGTAGAAGTCTATACTTAGCTAGGCAAGTGTTATAGTAATTAAGATTGCTACCCTAGACTAAGGCAACAGCTACCACATATCTATCTAAACGATCAAGCACACAAGCAAATCAAAATAGTTTAAAAGGTCCAAAAGAGTAGCATGATTTCTCACCCCAAATTAGTTAAAAACATAGATAAAAGTGGGCTATGAAACTCACCTCAAGCAAGAAATGCACAAACAAACACTAGCAACGAAGATAATAACGACTAACACGGCAACTCTGGGCTTCGGCACAACCTATTAATATAAACCAATTTTAATATATATTTCCCAAAATCAAAGATTATCTACCCCAATGTATTCCTTTTCTTTATCTCCATAAATGTCTTGTTTCACCGTTTAGTCCTAGCATTTCGTATCGTCGTGTGTGTGTATCGACTCAACATGATATCATGAATGCACTCAAACAAACACAATGCAACTCAATGCAACACAATGAGACGTCTAAGCGATAAGCTCCATAGTCAATAAGTTTGAATAAATAGTAGACGTTATCGAATTCGTCAACTCGATAAACCCAATTATTTATTCGTCGCTAATTATCCCATAAATCGATTAGCATCCAAACGAGTCATAAGGATAATTCACCCAATAATAACGTTATCCAACGTACCTTCTAATAAGTCTGCTATCCACGTGGATCGATGCTATTAATGTTAGGTCATCCTAACCTATGCACAAGACGTAAATAGAATTAAATACTTGAAAGTAGTATTAAATGCTCATAAATGGCACATTTCGATAAACTTGCACTCGAAAGATTAAATACTTTTTAATTAGAAAACTTTCCATTTTATATTGTTAATTCCCATTTAAAATAGTGAATAACATGACAAGTCTTGTTATCGATGGTTTTAGTTTGAAAACCATTTATTATTTATGTTTATTCATTTATATATATATATATATATATATATATATATATATATATATATATATATATATATATATATATATATATAGAGTTTGGATCAAGTAAAAAGTTCTTTTGGGTAAAAAGGATAAAAATGGTTAAAAGTGTATAATTTGTCATTTGATTAATAAGGGTGTTTTGGGCATTTAACCACTTCTCTTTTAATTCCTCATTTAAGATTTTTTAATCACTCATTTAAGTTTTAATTTGTCTAATCACGCCCCTTGTATCTCTAATAGCAAATGCACATACATGTTTCCATGTCCTACTCTTTCTTTCTAAGTATCACGCTTGTAAAGGAAGAATTTTATAGTATACATTTAGAATTGAATTATAAAAGTAAGTGTGTCAAAAACCTTAATTTGTTATTAAAATGTTTTATAAATATTAGTGTGTCATAACAAACGTATCAAAAAAATTTAGTGTCACTACTATGTGTAAAGAAAATTTGTGTGATGAAAATAGTGTGCCACTAGAATTTTAGTGTGTCACTATACATGTATCAAGAAATTTTGGGTCACTAAAAATGTAGATTGAGTGTGTCAAAATGTATATAGACGTGTCACTCTACTAAAATGATGTGCCAATATGTCTAAGGATATATATCAAGTGTGTCAATATGTATATGATGTGTCACTCTATTAAAACAATGTGTAAATATTCATAAGGATGTGTATCAAGTGTGTCAATATATATAAAAATGTGTTACTTTATTAAAACGATGTGCCAACATTTATAAGCATATCTATCAAATGTGTCAACTTTAATAAAATATGTCGATATAGAATGTATCTAAGTGTGACAATATACAATACGTGTTAAGATATTGAATCATAGTTTTAATAATTAAAAAATATACATCTTATCTTTTCTTTTTTCTTATTTTTAACAAGCACATCTAATCTAAGGTAGATCTAATAATAATAAAATTTACGTTTTTGTTATGCGTAATATATTTTGGTAGCTACGAAATGATCTTGTTAATTGTACCTACGTTTTTTTATTCAAAATTGGTTCCTTCTTAAAACATACGTTTTTTTAAGCATTCAAATTTGGTTCCTTAATTAATTGGTAGCTACGAAACCATTAACTTGGGTATTAACATATGGTTTTAAAATGACCTATTTACCCTTATGGATATATCAAATGACACATCTAGTCTTTTTATGAGTTACATATTTACCTTTTGTACCCAAAATGATCTCATACACACATCTAGTTTTAAATGATACAATCTAATGGTTTATATTCCTTCTTATACTTTCTATCCTAATTCACTTTTCACAATAACCACACTCATATATATATATATATATATATATATATATATATATATATATATATACGTATATATATATATATACGTATATATATATATACTAAAATAGTCAAAACCCGTCCGATGGACGGGTATGACTTGTGGTTTTTATTTTTAGGATTTAGTGGAACAAATATATACTAAAAAGTTAAATGAAACGGTTAAGATGTATAATTTATGTTATCATAATCCATTAAAAGACTACAAGCAGGTAAGTTATTAAAAGTTAAATGAAACGGTTAAGAACTATAATTGATGTTACTATATTCCATAAAACGGCTAAAGGAGGTAAGTATTTTGATTTTTGGTTTTTATTTTTAGGGTTAAGTTGAACAATTATATACTAAAAAGTAATTAAAAGTTAAATGAAATGGTTAAGAACTATAATTGATGTTACCATAATCCATAAAATGGCTAAAAGCAGGTAAGTACTTTGATTTGTGGTTTTTATTTTTAGGATTTAGTAGAAAAAATATATAGTAAAAAGTTATTAAAAGTTAAATTAAACGGTTAAGAACTATAATTGATGTTACCTTAATCCATAAAATGGCTAAAAGGAGGTAACTACTTTCTAACATTTTGTTCTAAACAATATTAATCATGAACATTTTTTACATTTGATAATATTATGAACATTTATTATTATTATTTTAGTTTTGTTAATTATGTTTATTTACTTATTGTATATAGGTGCTTCCAGCTGATTTTTCTTTTACCAAATTTAGATGATGTTGACAAATTTGAAATATCTATGAATGGACTTATGGTTTAGTTTGATGTTCGTTGTGATGAGAATATGGTATTGTTGATTGCATGTAATGATTCGACACATGTACTGTAAT
>OU343222.1:187184190-187344691 GCA_910596185.1 Chrysanthemum makinoi | reverse complement strand
GATATATAAAAATGTTCATTTCCATTATTATATGATCATCCCATTACACAATGCGGATTAATTTAGTATTTAGTATTAGAGTTGAGTAATGGTAGTGGCTTATGCAAAAAATGAGATTTTAATAATTAAGCTTGAATATTCACATTATCAGCACAACGTTGAGCATACCTTATAATTGGATTAATATCAAAATCAAGGTTGTAATATTCCTAAATAATATTAGATTATTGACTTCAAATCTTTATATTATCTGTGTTGATAATGTATTATAATTCATATAATCAAAGCTATTACAACTATTTGCATTAGCTAAATTGTATATTTGTATAATTCCATTTAATATAAAGTTCAAATGACCAAGATAGCTAGGTTTCTCCTAATCTAGGTTTGTATTTTAAGCCAGAGTCGTCTATTGTATTGATCAAACGGTTCATATGTATATAATTTTTGTATAAGAGTTACGTTCCACTTTATGCATATATATATTTTTAACTCTCGAGCTCAAATTATTTTCTAATGGTCGTTATTTGTTAAAGATAAGATGAATATTTTGGATGAATCTTCTCTCATAGTATATCTTTAATCATAGTGTTACGTTATTTACTTATGCCATATTACTTTTGTGAGAGGTTGACGACAGTAAGCTATAAAAACGCAGAATATGTATGATATTTTATAGTGAAAATTCTTTTATAATGATTTGGTTTTATGCTTTTATTTATGAGAAAAATACTAAAAGTGAAAAAATTCAACGTTGGTCAATTTTTATCACTTTTAGTATCCTTTTCATTTTAGCCAATCTTTATTGATCCCAGTAACCGGTCCGTTTTGTGAAAGCGTGTGTCATTATGCATACAAAAGTTAAATACATTATTTTAATATTATATCATCAAATTACCAAAACACCCTTATGCTTTATTAATTATATTTTTAATATACTTCTTATATCTTTATCTTCTTGTATTTTATCTTGTTACTTGCCTACCGTCAAAACCTTTCACCACTACCACCTACTTCACCAGTCCATCACCACCACCACCGCACCATTTCGGTATCACGGCCGAAACAACGACTCTCCAACCCAACTGTAAACTTTGGCTCAACCACTCACTAACCAGTTGTTCAACCAGCGTACTTCAACTTCCTTATAAATATTGAATGTGTCAAATATAATGAAAGTAAATATTGGCTCAAAATAATATATTTTTGACAAAAAGCAACTCATTCAACATCATATCTCCTTCCGATCTCCATGTCCATTTACACCATTTCTGACTTTTGGCAGTTTGACTATGAGTCGGCACTCTTTGGTTGCACCATGCTCGGCTTTGTATCGGTTCCCTTGGCTTATGATGGTTGCATCCATTGCACCACCAATCGCATGGCTTTTCCACATTGTGTAGTCGTTGTTGACCACGTGAACAAATCCCAATCTCACTGCTGGTATCGTTGTGTAAGTCCTTTTCCAAAGTGGTTGTATGCAGTGTCACTACATATTTTCATCCGTATTGTCAAATTAACCAAAATAACAAAGCCTGCAAAAATATTGAACGTTTTAGAAACTAAATCGGGTTCTTGCGAGTTGATGATTAATATAGTTCTCGACTCTCATTTTTTAAAGTTTCGGTAGTGTAAAAGAAGGTGTTTGGGTCCGCTTATTTTGAAGCATATTAACAGTTTTGAGGTTGGTCTATAGGAAATGTTTGTGACCTTATCATGTCGTAGTGATTATTAGAGATGGTGATGTCGGTGGAGCAGTGACAATATCAATAAGACCATCATATGATCAGTAAAAGGCAATGGTCGATCCATACATGATAGTTCAAATATGCAAATAGCATCTCCGTCGCTATCTCATCTGATTCCAACATGATCCGCTTTTGATCTAATCATATGAGAAGATCTAGAAAATAAAGAGGTGGTGGTGAAAGTAAAGTAAAGGCAGCGAGTGGTTTAGCCGGTGTTGGTGGTAGAGATCATTATGTGTGTTTTTGTGTTTAAGTAAAACGATTTTGTTTTTATAGAAACAAAATTGACCAAATCCTTTAAAGTTAAGAAGTGTTGGAGGCTGCAAAAGTGAGGGAGAAAGTGTGTGGATAAGGTATGTGTGGTAGTGGTGAAAGATGTGGGTGGTTGTAAGGAGTGGTAAATAAGCATAAAATACAAGAAGATAAAGCGTGGGAGTACAAGTATATTAAAAAAATATAATTAATAAAGCATAAGGGTGTTTTGGTAATTTGATGATAAAATATTAAAATAATGTGAGTCGGTAGGTTGAGCGTACCGTAAAATGAGAAAAAAAATCTTAAAAGTGTAAAAAATGAGATCAACCTTGAATTTTTTGGCCTCTTTTGATAATTTTCTCTTTATTTATCTTATAATTACAAAATCTCTAGATAGCATATGATTTCATGCTATAAATCTTAACTCTAATAATTACACGATATATGACCTTATAGAAGGACGACATCCAACTCATATACGAGAGGCACATATGTCTTGGCCCAGTCATCACTCTAACACACAAGACCAACGTTTTTTGGAATGCGTGGGATATATTGAAAAGCTAGAAAGAGCTAGAAAAATTACAAAACTTTAAAAGGGGAGTTCCAATAGCTAACAGACCAACGACTTGCGAAACTTGGCATCTTGCCAAAACTAGTAAGAAACAATAATGATAAAAAAGAAAAAGAAAAATTGATTTGATTTTTAGCTTAAAAAGTAGTTATATATTTAAGCTACAATAATCTCTAAAAGCACCGCTCACATTGTTGCTATAGCATCACGTTATAGTTGGCACGTCAGCTTTTCATCTTATAACCCAAATCTAATAACTTAACATAAAGCAAGCTGACTCATCACTCCAAATTATAGGTTCACTTGGGTGTACTCTTTTTTTTCTTAAAAAAGTAAAATAATACAACACATTAAAATAAAAACCTTACATAAATTAAATAAAACAAAACACTAAATTTACACCAAGTTATATACATTTTAAGACTAATAATATAACAAGTTGAAATCAAGAACTAACAATGTAAAACTACTTAGGACTACCTATGCAAAAAACAAAAAATCAATTACCAATACATTCCAAATACATTATCACTTACTAAAAAATAAAATTTTCTCTTTTCCCCAAATGTCCGTGTGAATGCTTGGCGTGTAGTGTTTTGGTTGCCTGAAAAGTGATTTTGGGCACGCAAACTATAAATACATCTCGAACTTTGACTTCACCCCAAAAGTGATTTGTGGTCTTTAGCGAGGAAATTTTAGGCGCATAACTGGGTGACATATTTTTATTGGTGAATAAATTAATTCCGGTGCTTTGAAGATTACTTTTTATCAAAAATTATGGTGCGCAGAAATGGGTTTGGGCATCAAATTATAGGTGGCAATTTTCATTGAATCGATAAATTAATTCGGTGCTTTAAAATGAAGATTCATGCTTTATTAAAATATTTTTGCGCATAGGGATTAGGTTTTAGGCGCAAAGTGTAGTGTGGCGATTTTCATTGGTCAATAAATTAATTAGATGTTGTAAAATGAAGATTGTCTTTATTAAATGTTTTGGTGCGCAAGAAAGTGCGTGGACAATGGCCAAAAATGCTTTATCGGCCAGAATCAATCTTTTTTATGAATATACACTAATAATACTGACGATTTATCCAAATCACACAAAAAAAAATTATCAGAGACTAGTTAAGTAAAATTATCAACATGACTTAAGTGAAAAAATTAAAAACTTTTTCTCTTGGCGGACACCGACTAGGAGTTAATAAAATGAGTCGGTTGAATTTTAAGCGGTTTGGACTCATCTTTTGTTCGGTTTGAGCTCGGCCTCGATAGCTTGACGAATATTCATAAGGTAAGCTCGAACTTCCACAAGAAAGTTTGACTTTGGCTCGAGCTCGGCTTTAAAAACTCTAATTATTTGTAATAATGTGTTTTTTTAACCTTTAAACTTAAAAGCTAAGATAAAATTTGAATTCGGCTCGAATTCAGCTCGAAAAGCTCTATACATCCATAAATTTACATATAAACCCTTAAAAAAAATACAATACATATATACAAACATATATATTATTTAAAAGCTTGATAATAACACGATTTGAGGATATATACGCTCGAGCAATGACTCGTTAAAAATTCCAAGCTCATTTTCTTGGCTCGAACTCGAGCAAGAAGCCATATAAAGCTCGGCTCAAACGAGATTAAGTCAAGTTCGGGCTCGACTTACTTGTCAAAATTTCGACTGGTTTACCATTCGTAATAGAGATAAAAATAAATGCATAAAACCAAACACAAATTAACACAAACAAAAACCCGTAACACAAGAAAGAAAGAAAAAAAAAAGGAAAAATGCCTATAACTTAGCTGTCTCTGATATGGTGGCTTGCGTCATAAACAACGTTTATAGCCCTATAACCGACTCGTATTGGGTGCTCTAAGTTAAACATAAAAATTCTTGTGAAAAACTTGTAACCATTGGACAATGTAACTCGTCTAGAGCTAGTAGCGGAACCAGGGGTTTCGGGGATATTACGTGTATCACATGCTTTTAATTTGTTCTCGTAATGTTAAACTTTGTCAAAATATCTTTACAAATATTTTGAAAATGCACATGGTACAAAACAATTGTGTTACAAGTTTTTATGATTAGCTGGGGTTAATATCAAAACAAGTGTGTTTTCTTGCGTTTGTCCTAAGTCACTAATATTTTATTTATGGCATCTAAGGTACTCAATTTCACGAGTTGTTTAAATATGTTATTGAACCTTTAAAATGATGACATTGCATATTTTTTTAGTACAGTGATCCTGTGGTTAGTCGGTTATCACGGTTTAGTCCCTAGACCACTATTTCTGTTGGTTGTGGATTTTCTTACATTTTCGTTCATTTTTTTTTTTCACGTTTTTCTCCAGTTTTCAATGCGATTTTATGTTTTAAATGTTTTTAACTACCGTTTTGTCAGGTTTTCATCCGTTTTTTCGTTCCATTCCATTCCATCCACTGGTTTCATTTTATTCCATTTTATTCCATTCCATTTCCTCCATTCCATTTTATTCCTTTGTTTATTAACCATTCCATTCCTCCATTTTATTCCATCCATTCCATTCCACTCATTTCCTATTTTTGTCCCAACACAAGGTTTTTATAAGTTCGTCAGTTTTTATATATTCATCCGTATTTCTTCACGGATTTCGCCTTCTTTTTATGTTCATCATTTTGTCAGTTTTTTGCTTATGTTTTCTTACGGTTTTTCTATGTTTTCATTATGTTTTAGTCCTTTTATGTTTGAAAACATAAAATAAACGTCACGACAACAATGCGCAATCGCGTCTCATGAATGTAAAACAACATTATAAAAATCGGCTCCATAAAAATGAACATATAATCGCAGACAACGTCACGGATGCGTAAAAATCGTCGCTTAAACCGCTTTCGGCTTTCACTGAAATCGGACGGTCAAAAACGATAAAAATGAATAATAGCGATATAAAATATAAGAAAGCGTATAAAAGCGGATAAAAACGAAAAACCGATAAAAAACCGATGAAACATAAAAGCGGATGAAAGCATTATAAAGCGGGTAAAATGGTTGAAAACAATAAAATATAAAAATGGAGGAAAATAAGAAAAGCGGTTAATGCGAAATAGTGGTCAGAAACCATCCGTGACACGGAATAACCACTGAGGACCGTTTTGTACTAAAATAATGCAATGTCATCATTTTAGGAGTTCATAACGTATTCGCTTAAATAAAAAAGTTTAGTCGTAGATAATGACAAAGCATTAGTGAAACAGGACAATTCATAAAGTTTAATTGACTTGTGCATTATATTAACCCTTTAGGTAATTAGTGATCTCGAGTCATGAGTGCTTTCCTGTTCAAAGTTTGTAGGTTCCATACTACTTGACGTAACTTTTAAAAAATGTTATAAGTTATAACTTTTGAAAGATGTTAAGACTTTGAAATGACGATTATATTACCTCTCTTCAAATAATATTAAGATTCTTTTGTTAGTATTCATAATCTCTAGCTATAACTATGAAAAAAAAAAGTTTAGCTATTTTAAGCCAACAAAATAGTTTTGTCAAACATACCCATAAAACCGAATGATTCGTAGTAGGATTGAAATGAGTCGAATGAGCCTCATTTTGCTTGAGGCTGTTTCGAGTTCGTTCGAGTCTTATATTTTTGCTCAAGCTTGGCCGTGACAAATTTCACAAATTTCGGGTTCGTTTTCGCGATAAGATTAACAAAATAATTCATGAATCAAACTTGGCTTGTTAAACACACTATGGCTCAAGCTCGTTTGTTTATTGTAAGCTCGTTCGAACTGCGAACCTAGCCGATCTTTTTAAATAAAGATCAGGCTCGAGCCTCATTATTAAATGAGCCCAAATTTAGCTTAGGCTCGGTTCATTTCGATCTATTACACATTGCGAACTTTTCATAAATGACTTGATTTATTTTCACCCGCAATTTGCAGATTTTGGTTCATGTGAAGGTTTGAGATGCTCTTTAACTACAACGTTGTAATTCAAATTTTGTTAGAAGAAGCACAATGTGAGATTGTAATACTTGTTTTCCTTAGTAATTCAAGAGTAAATTTATTTTCTAAAACAACACAAAACTCTTAGGCAATAGATTATAGGCCTGAGCCTATTTGCGAGTTCGGGTCCATCAGAGCTTTTAGGTTTTATTATATTATTTTATATACTACGTAATAGATTATAGGTCCGAGCTTGTTTGTGGGTTTGGGTCAATTAGGGTTTCTAGGTTTCATTATATTATCATTATATAAATGTTTGATGAATAATACAAAATATCTCATGGGGAATTATTAAAGTTCACATGATATCAGAGCAGCTTTTATCCTGAGACATAATTAAAACCGTAAGAGGCGTCTCCAACCCGTTAAACCCTAGCGTCGCCGTTTATCCGTTTTAACAAAATTAATTTTGGATTAAACGCTAGCCGGTCACTGTTTGGACCATAACTCCTAAACCATATGGAGTTAACTGACGTCGTGAACGCCATTAGCTTTGTAATTAAATTCAAAAGAAAAGCATATTAGAATAGCTGTCGTAGGCTTAAATACGCGCCGTAACAAGTGTCGGGTTCAGAAAACAACATTGGCTCATTGTTTTGCTTTTAACTCTCAAACTGCTAAGAGTTAGATGACACCATCAACAGCCGTGGATTCCATAATTGAATTTTGAAGAAAATGATCTCTGGAATCGCCGCTCCATAGTCGGACAGCCCTCTTCGTCGTTATAAGTAGGGCGATTCGTGAATTAAAACTCTCTTTTTCAGATTACGTTTATCCATTTGCGATAGTTACTATCAAAGTTAGATTCTTATCAAGAGATATATTTTTTTCTTGGTAATTATATTTTACACTCCAATTTGAGGTTTCATAATTTCACCGCTCAAATTACAAAAAAAGTATTAGACAATAGATTATAAGGTCTGAGCCCGTGTGTGAGTTTGAATCAATTAAAGTTTATAGATTTCATGCATTATCGTTATACAAATATTTGATGAATAATACAAAATATCCCATGAAAAATTATCAAAGTTAACAAAAACATCTATTAACGGCTCAAATGTTTGGTATGTAAACTTTCTGATTTATTAAAAGTTAAATACTACCTCCGTCCTATTTTTATTATTATGATTTTGATCGATTTATATTGTTCACTTTGAATTTAAAATATTTATTTGTGTTATATAATACTTGATGAAATTATACAAATGAAAATATATTTAAAACCTAATATATTTATATATTTTTCATCAAGTATTATATAATACAAACAAAAATAATTATTGTCAAAGTTGAAGAAGAAAGACTAAAAAAATCAATATGAGACAATAATTTTAGGACGGAGGGAGTATCAATTATCAGTTGATAAATTGCTCAATTAATCATGGAAGAGTGTAGAAGCTAAGAAGTGTGATAATGTAGTTTGTGAAAGCCGTTATAAGCAGTCGCTTTCTACAACGGTTAGAAAATGCCACCGGCTAATTGCCTGCTGCCACTCATTCTTTTAGCTTAATTTTTCTTCTTAAATGGTCCCGTCATGCAAAAAAATATTTTAGAATTTAGAGTTATTATAAATAGGGGCAATTTCATATTTCCCCTCTTTTTAAATAGAAATTTCATATATCACGGCAATAAATTAAAAGCACTGTCATTATCATTCCAATCTTTAAGTATATATGAAATTAAACATGAAAGTAAGGTGATATATGAAATTAATCCTATAAATAAATATTCCAAAAGATATGATTTTTTTCTTCTTCTTATAATCGCTAAGAAATGAGAGGTGACTTTCCACTTAGGAATTGAACAAGTTTACTTGACAGTGGCCAGAAAAGAAAGGCATTGGATCAACAGGTTCGGTTTTATCAACCGCCGGTTTGGGGTTTTAAAAACCGGTTTGGAGACAGGTTTTATAATGAGATAACCGGCCGGTTTGGAACTAGTTTATAGTCAAGCGGGTTTGGGATTTTAAATTAAAACTTGAATTTGAATTTTGAAAGTGAGATATTATTTATTTTGTTTCCAAAATGCCATTTTTGTCTAAATGTTAGTATAAATAGATGTGTTATGTATTTAGTTAAATACCACTTTCAAGCAATCAAAAAACTTCGAAAAAATCAAAACCAGAAACTATTTCTTTAAACACAATGGAAAGTTCAAACAACACCACCAACCCGAAGCTGGTTAATGGTGCGGCGGCAGTTCGGTCCCGATTTTACGTGTGGCCGTGTAAAGATCCATGGGAACAACGACTACGTCCTAATGTCGGACGGTAAGAAAAAGGCTTCGATACAAATATTGCTTGAGTATATTGTGCGGTTTATTCGACGTTGAGGGCTGCATCAAACAAAGTATTGCAGGCACTCAAATCGATTCGGGCCGGTTCAATCAATATATTTCCGGGCAGACTATTTTCACTACGATCATGATTTACTCCATTGGCGGTTTGGTGATTCGCGTGGTTTCTTGCGTTCACCACTATGACAACGGCGGCAGCGGAGGTGTACGAAATTATATGCAACCATAATCAATCATGTAAGTCGTGTAACTTCTTAAACGATGCTATGAGAATGTGGAAATGGTTAAGCAAAGATTTAAAAATAATTTTTAAATATGGATGCTTGTGTTAATTTAACAATACCGTGTTTGGAGCCGGCTCATAATTTGCCATTTTCGTACCTTTATTCCGCATTGGGTTGATCGAAAGTTGGCAAATGATGAAGCAGTTTATAACATTGAAAACTTTCGGTTCCTCACGGGGCTTTATACAATTTGTTGAGAAAAGTGTTTCATAAGTTTAACTTGACGGAAAAAAAATTTTCAATAACGTTGGATAATGCAAGTAACAACACAAATGCAATGGGTCGACTAAAAATGGAATATGAGCCACCTTGCAATGGCGAATTTTTTCATAGTCGATGTGTTGCACACATCATTAACTTGGATGTGCAAGCGGGATTAAAAGATCGCATTGAGTGAAGTGAAAGAAGATTTTAAAAGAATGTTAGTTGATGTTTTTAAAAAGGTAATAATAAAAGATATAATGCATACATTGATGTGTGAACTAGGAAAACATTGGTTACAACCTTGTTGGGATATTGAAACTGTGTGGAACTAAAACATCTTATGTTCATAAGTGGCTTAAGACAAAGGTGACCTTGCAATATTTTCATGAGAAATTGTCTAGGAGGGTAGGTGTGCTCCATTTAGTCAAGATAATGGGATACTATTGAAAAAATGTAGACTACTTGAAGTTTTTTACAATGCAACCAAAAATTGTGGGGTTTTATATCCGACGAACAAATTTGGTACTCGAGCAATTATTCTTGATGTCTTCACAAATCGCCGCATTTGAATTTAATGGTGGTGTTTATACTAGCATGGTTTCGGAATGAAAGAAAAGCTGTGAAA
Source organism: Chrysanthemum makinoi (assembly GCA_910596185.1). Taxonomy (NCBI): domain Eukaryota; kingdom Viridiplantae; phylum Streptophyta; class Magnoliopsida; order Asterales; family Asteraceae; genus Chrysanthemum; species Chrysanthemum makinoi. Next base: position 187,334,723 of record OU343222.1, on the reverse strand, counting down.
TATTTTGAAACTTTGCCACCGTTAATTACTTGTGCTTGGTCGCATTAAATCCGGTGTTATAATGTAAATGGGGTGGAGTTCTTATTGACTCGATTGTGACGATTTGGGTTGTTTTAGTCACGAACTATGCTAATGATGCAAAGAAGTCATTTGGATTCTTTTAAAAGTTTGTGGCAATATTATTTTTGAAAAATATGGCAACCCCCTCTATTGCATCGGAGTCTTCTTCATCATCATCAAGGGCTTTTAGAGGGAATCCGATACTTGCTGCATAAAAAGATAAGAGATAATCCCAACAAGCGGATAAGAAATGATGGTTTAGCGAGCAGTGAATATGAAAGATATATCACAACCGATTTTATCTCACATATTCCGCCCGAACAAGTTGAAAACTTTGATGTGTTGGCGTTTTGGAAAACAAAGGAAACAATGTTTCCCGTTCTATCAAGGCTCGTGATTTACTTAAGTGTACAAGCTACTTGGTAGCCGAATCCGCTTTTTCAAGTGGAAGGGTTTTATCAAATCGAAAACAGGACTCACACCCAGCTTCTGGAGATGTGTATGGGTTTGAAAAGATCATTTGGGCCAATGAAGCGAGTTAAGATAAAACTGATCTTGAAAATGTCGGAACTTGAGGGGAATCTGGTGGAAAGAGCTGTGGGTGAAATCGAGATGCTAGATGAAGAACTAAGAAGATCAGGTCTTTCCAATTTGGGGATCAGATGATAAGACTATTAGGACTTTTATGCTCACGTATTATGTTTTAAGTTTATGTATTTCCTTTGATGTATTTTCTTTAAGGTTATGTCCTGGGTTGTATTCAGAGCGTTATAAATAAAGTTGAAGTTTATTCAGTATAAGTTTGTTAAATGTTGAAAGAAAAAAAAAAAATCCGGTTAACCTAGGTTAAAACCGGTTATTATTTCAAAAAATTTGAATTTTCTAATAGGCGTAAAACATTTTCAAAATAAAACCGGTTAAGGGTTAAAAACAGGTTAAACCAGGTTCCTTTAAAATTGAATTTTTGCAAAAGCGGAATTTTGAATTCAAAATTTAAAATCTCAATCGGTTAACCGTCAAACGGTTATGAAGGTCAAAAACCGGTTTAACCGGCAAGTCCCGAAAATATTCAAATTTTAAAATTTCAATTTTGATTTTTTTGGAAAGGCGGAAGGTGGGTAAACTTTCAAAATTTGATTTTTTTTTTATATTCACATGTTTTTGAATTTAAGGTAGTATAAATAGATAAAATGTGTTTTTATTTATTTGAAACTTTTATACTTACATTTTTATATTTACATTTTAGTATAAATCTTGTCATATTATACTCGCCGCCCGTGGTGGTTATTTAGTATTTTACCATAGCCGGTGCACCAAATGTTTGGGCAACAACTCGTCCAAATAATCGGATGGCCGTTAAAGGAACATGTAAGTATTGTTTTGTTTATTAAACCCGGCTTCCACTGGTTGATTTCAGTAGTATTGCCAAGCACTGCAGTTGATCACCTGTTCGAGCCAGCGGTCGACGTTGAGTAATGTGTTATTATGTTATTATGTGTTATATTTAAGTTTATGTGTAATGTGTGATGTATCATGTATGCTCCGTTTTATTAAATAAAAGTTAGTTTATTAATATGCAAGTTATAGTTTATTATATACGAAACAAGCGATTACAAACGACGGCAAAAAACACCCAAAAGGTTAACCGGGTCTAATAGTTCAAACCGACCAAACCGGTTTGGACGGTTGGGATTTCAGATTGTACCGGTTCAACCGGACCGTTAACCGGTAAATGCGGTTTGGAGCGTTAGCCAAAAGGTTCGGTTTTTTCCGGATCAATAATCGCTTAACCACTTTGTGCACCACTAACTCCACCACACGTTTTATTGATGTACAAGAAAAATGTTGAATTTGATCATCATTTCATAATACTTTGACCCAATTTTATAACATGTGCACTATTATAAAGAAGGGTATTAATTTATTATGACAAAAATAAATTAGAGTATATTTAGGCATAGTGCAAGAACATGTCTAATTTACTTATCTTGATTTTTCTTGCATTCAAATCATTGATTTGTAAAAACTACTTATATAGTATCATTTAAAAAATGTTCGACTTATTATAATGTCAAAACTTGTTTAAATGATAAAGGCACCAATAGAAATTTTAACAGGTGTATCGTATTTTACAGGATATAAAATGATATTTGAAATTATTTTTCTTGTTTAAATTAATTATAGTATACTACAATGTTTAACACAGTTTGCAAAACTGGTATCATATAGAATTTGTGTAACATGTTCAATAATTTATATATACAGTATAGTAAAATAGACATTTTTAATAATATAAGTTGAATAATATTCGAGGAAGTTCTTAGGCTACACTGTTTTAACGGTAGCAAAGTTTTAGGTTGTGGTTTGAGTTCTTTGTGGTTTCACAACGATCAAGGGTTATGGGTCGGCGAGGGTCAGGGATTTGGGTCTTACGGTTATGGATTTTTTGTTCATCAGCCCCTTACATCTTATTGTGTCAGCACTCAGCCTAATAGTGCAACTGGGACTGTGTGGTTAAGGTTCTGACGGGTTTCATCACATTATGTCTCATGGTCGGTTTTCTTCACCAGTTTTCTTGCCGACTACTGGGTGACCGTCTTTAATGGCTATGTGATATGTAGGTCCGGATCGGATGATGAGTTCGTCCTTCGATTGTTGGATATGATGCATGGTTGTTCTTGTTTTAGGACCGTTGTTGTTGGATAATTATTTGATTGTCGTTTCAAGGTTAAAGTCTTTTAGAGTGGTGCTGGTCGCTTTTTAAGTATAAAGCGGCATTACGTTCCGTTATATGAGAACTGATAATGGTGAAGAATATACTTTAAATTAGTTTTAATAATTTCTTCAACATCAGTATCATCTCTTAATGTCAAAGCCTTTTAGCCTTTTTGCTTATTAAGGAAATGACAATATTCACGTACATACATGATCTAATTTGCATGATTTCTGCACACTACATAATCAAAATGGTTCATAAGCTCTAGAGCTAAGCAAAAAGTATAATTCCATTGCATAATTTTCTAAGCAATTGAAAACATAAATAACAATCTCACTAATAAATATAAAAAATATGCTCAAATATAGGCTGGCTAATCAAAAAACAAGAGTAGAAGACAACCAATAATTTAATTCCACTCTGTCATGGATAACAACACAAAATACAAACAAACAATATATAGAACCTGTCAATATCCCTATGTTTATTCCAGAACTAACATAATCTCATTTTCATCTTAAACCAATAATTAACAAAACAATCAAACTAAAACACACCCTTTAACGTTTTCAACTATAAAACCACACATCCCTATCTTCTATCTTCACAACACCACCACTCACAACACTTCAAAAACACATAGCTAAAGTGTTTTAGTGTGTGAACAAATCTTTAACAAATGGAGGGTAAAGAAGAAGATGTGAAGCTTGGAGCGAACAAGTTTTCTGAAAGACAACCAATAGGAACATCAGCACAAACTGATCATAAGGACTATAATGAGCCACCACCAGCACCATTGTTTGAACCAGGAGAGTTTTCTTCATGGTCTTTTTATAGAGCTGGTATTGCTGAGTTTATAGCAACTTTCTTGTTTTTGTATATCTCTGTCTTGACTGTTATGGGTGTTGTTAAGTCTCCTACAAAATGTGGGACTGTTGGGATTCAAGGGATTGCATGGGCTTTTGGTGGTATGATCTTTGCTCTTGTCTACTGCACTGCTGGTATTTCAGGTAGTTTGAGATTTAGTCTGAGCTGCAAACCCTTTAAAAATCTTTTGCACCAAAGTTTCAATATTTACATATATTTCTACTCACTAGCCAAAGAATTTGTTTCATTTGACTGAATATGTTGTTGATTTGGTGTAAACAGGAGGACATATTAACCCAGCCGTGACTTTCGGTCTGCTACTAGCAAGAAAACTGTCTTTAACCCGGGCACTGTTCTACATGGTGATGCAGACTCTTGGAGCCATCTGTGGTGCAGGTGTCGTCAAGGGGTTCATGGGTGATGCTCAGTTCACCACATTGGGTGGTGGAGCCAATGTTGTAGCCCATGGTTACACCAAGGGTGATGGTCTTGGTGCCGAGATTGTTGGTACTTTTGTCCTCGTTTACACCGTCTTTTCAGCCACTGATGCCAAGAGAAATGCCAGAGACTCTCATGTCCCTGTATGTAAACTTATGCAGCTATGAACAAATAGAAAAAGTTAAAAAGGTCAAACATTAATCTGACTTTAAATGTTTTAATGTAGATTTTGGCTCCTCTTCCAATCGGATTTGCGGTTTTCTTGGTCCATTTGGCCACCATTCCCATCACCGGAACTGGAATCAACCCTGCAAGAAGTCTTGGAGCTGCGATTATCTACAACAAGGGTCACGCTTGGGATGACCACGTATGTCTTTTCAAGATTTCATTTTGACTTATTAATCTGAAATTTATTTTGCTAAAATGTTGATCAAATGATTTGACATTATGTTTGCAGTGGATCTTCTGGGTTGGTCCCTTCATCGGAGCTGCACTTGCTGCTGTGTACCACCAGATAGTTATCAGAGCCATTCCCTTCCACAGCAGATCTTAAATTCTTATTAATTTTGTAAAATTATTTCCTTTGTTAATTATGAGTTGTTGTACTTTATTCAGTTGTGGATCTTTAAGTTATGTTGTTGTTCTTGTTAATGAGTATGTGTAAATTATCCTCTCAATGGCTGTTGTTTCTTTCTTCTTTGTTGTTACCTTGTAAGATCATGGAAGGAAGATCATGTTAGTTGATATCATATGTTCTATAATTTCTCCTATTTGTGAATCATTAATCAACATTAGGGTTAAATCTATTAATTATAAACGAATTTTATTAGAAACGGGGCAGGATATATACACATCTTACCAATGTAACGTTCAAATACGTTCTATTTTCACTAATTTGGTAACTGGCTAAACCTGTAAATTTTGAAGATTTGACATTTTTATTTTATTCTTAACATATATCCCATGCATATGTGGTATGTGTATCATCCACACACAAAAACCCCAATACAACCTTTTAAATCTAAAATCAGATCAGGTACCTTCAATAAACTTGTTAACATAAAAAACAAATAACCTCTTTTACAATCATTAAACTTTTCGATAACATCAATTTTAGTTAGTTATTATTAGTTTCTACTTAAAGAAGGCAGAACGGGCGGGCACGGGCCATGGTTCAAACTAGAGGTGCCAAAATGTGCTCAAAAGTGAAAAGATTGGCTAAATGGGGAAATTGTAGAACATTACGATCGTTTTAAAGATTTTTTTTTTATATAATATATTTAAGGTTTTTAATATAAATAAGATATTACGTTTAAGGAATTTATTTTGTCATTTTAGGTCTTTTATTAAGCGATTTGTATAATATGTGTCCGTTTGGTCTACGTTTAGCCCGTGCCTTTTAAGCTTGCCTTGCCGCGGCCCGCATTTCATACCCCCTAGTTCAAGCGTGCTAGGGCCAAAGCGGAAGTTCAATGGTAGCGTATTATACGAATCACTTTAGAAAGAGCTGAAATGACGAAATAAATTTCTCAAACGTAACACGTCATTCATATTTAAAAATTTTAAATACATTATAACTATAATTTTTCTTTAAAAACAATTGTAATGTTCTCTAATTGAAAGAAAAAATGTGTCCGTTTGCGCCCATTTAACTTTTAAATGGGCAATATATGACCATTTCAAAAAAGAATGGGGCTAAATGTGACTAATTCTTTTAAAAATTTGCCCAAATTAACTATTTTTTTTTAATCTTAGGTGCAAATTGCTACCTCTAGTTTTTATATAATGTTCAAAACTACTACAATACTTTTATACACTCTTATTCTGTAACACCCCAACCCGACATGGGTCAAAATGTCACATTATGGTGTCATACAAAGCATACAAACGCAAGGAGAAGTCTTAAATAAAATAACAAGTCATATAAACGAATGACTTCAAAAGGAAATACATAATCTAATATGACCAAAAGTGTAACACCCCCACTCGATAAGTGAAGACTTAATCAAGTTTTAGAGTTACATTGGATTGGTATCTCACACAAGTATAGCAAACAAGATAGTCATATTATCATTCAAAACCAATCCCAAATTTAATTATCCAAAACAATTATCCCAAAATGTAAATAAAAAGCCCAAACATGATTTATAAAAATAAGTCCCCATAAATTATCAGAGTTTGATTATGATCCTTGAACCATGCCGTATTGCCAAGCTTCCACATAACACGTACTCCAAACATCACTTAAATACCTGAGAAAGACATGCTAAAAGGTTAGCTAATGCTGGTGAGTTCATAGGTTTAAACTCAAGTTTAAAATAGTGGACCTTTAGGAGTTTATTTGCTATGCGAGACCTAAGATAGATACACATCATCACACCAATCACATACCAATATCACAATTAACAATATCATCAATATCATATCCCATTATAGTAGGTAGGTAGGCCCCTGTTTAATAATTACGTCATAGCCGTAGCAAAGTCTAGAACCACCATTTGCTAACCCTGGACTAGGCCGAGGTAGAAGTCTATACTTAGCTAGGCAATGTGTTATAGCAACTAGGATTGCTACCCTAGACTAAGGCAACAACTACCACATATCTATCTAAACAATCAAGCACATAAGCAAATCAAAATAGTTTAAAAGATCCAAAAATAGTTGCATGATTCTCACCACAATTTAGTTAAAAACATAGATAAGCTGGCTATGAAACTCACCTCAAGCAAGCAACGACAAACAAACACTAGCAAGAAGATAACAAATTAACACGGCTCAACAACTACCGACTTAACAACCTATTAATATAAACTAATTTTAATATATATTTCCCAAAATCAACGTTATCTACCCCAATGTATTCCTTTTCTTTATCTCCAAAAATGTCTTGTTTCACCGTTTAGTCCTAGCATTTGGTATCGTCGTGTGTGTGTATCGACTCAATATGATATCATAAATGCACTTAACTAAACATAACGTGACCCAATGCAACACAATGAGACGTCTAAGCGATAAGCTCCATAGTCCAATAAGTTTCGGAATAAATAGTAGACCTTATCGAATTCGTCAACTCGATAAACTCAAGTGTTTATTCATGTCGCTTATTATTCCATAAACCAGTCGCATCCTAACGAGTCATAAGGATAATTCACCCATTAATAATGTTATCCTACGTACCTAGAGGGCTCTTATTAGATTCGTCAACCTAATAAGTCCGCTACCCACGTGGATCGACGCTATTAATGTTAGGTCATTCGTAACCCATGCACACAACGTAAATAAAATTGAATACTTGAAAGTAGTATTAAATGCTCATAATTGGCACATTTCGATAAACGTGCACTCAAACATTAAATACTTATTTATTAGAAAACCTTTCCATTTTAAGTTGTTAATTCCCTTTTAAAATAGTGAATAACAAGACAAGTCTTGTTATCGATAGTTTTGGTATAAAAGCCTTTTATTATTTATGTTTCACCATTTATTATTCATGTTTATATATATATATATATATATATTTATTACGTCAAATTCAATATAAGTCTCATATCATTATTTTTTTCGAGTCCACAAGCACGAGTCATGACTTCTCGGCTTTTAATAAATCTATAGTCCAAAATATACTAAAGTCCATGTTACGGCGTTGTCGGGGTCAACTATGACTAAAAAGTCAAAGTAACACTGACGTTGCTCAAAGTTGACAATTTATAATATAAGTCCAAGTAATTAATGACAATAGCGCAACTCAATCTCAAATCAACCCATAACAATCTCGCCAACCAATCAATCTACCAAATATACCCGTAACCAATGTTATGACCTTAATGGTCATGACACTACACGATTAAGACCACGTGTCTCATCCAAACACCACCAACAAGATACCACAACAATCCGACCCGGACCCTTGGTCCATATGGGTCACGTACGCCACACCCACAACCCATACGTTGGTCTTGGTGGTTCGTACACCTCAACAAACACTCCCAAACACTCTCAAATGGCTTCTACTACAACCAAACACAATCAATCAACCTCCAATCAACATCCAAACATCAAACTCATCAACTAATCTAAACCCATTTCATGAAACTAAGCCTAAAATGCAAAAACCCAACAATATGATACAATACACGACACCAAATCACTAGCTACATGTTTTATTAGATGTAAATTAGTTTTAGACCCATGTTTCACCCAAAACCCATGAATGTCGAGCCCTGTACGAGCCTAAGGAAACCCATACGTGGCTTTTCAATGCTCATACGAGCTTGACCCACGTTCCATTTACCTTTTATCAACCCGATCTACAAGATTTAATGAAAACCCTAGAATCACCTAATTGTTTTGTAATATTTGGAGGTGTTAAATGATGCTTCTATATATATATATATATATATGGATGGAAAGAGGATATAGAGATCTACAAGATGGTGGTGGAGGTGGGAGGTCACGCCGCCTGTGGCATGGGAGGTGGCCTACGGCTATGGTGTTAATATTAGGGTTAGGGTTTGTTTTAGGAGAGAGAGGTGTAGAGAGAGAGTGAAAGAGAGAAATGAGAAGAGTTGGGGGTAAAAAAATATTAGGACCGGTGACTAAAATAGGGGTCAAATTTGTAATTTTTCGTAAACTATCCCGTTTACCCATTCCCGAGCTCATATATTCTTCTACAAGTGTCCCACGACGTTTCTTCGACTTTATATTATGTTTATTTATGTTTTTCCACGAGTTTTGACTATTTATTTGTCAAGTTTCGAGTTACAGTTTAAAAGTTACGTTATTTCTTGTTTTAGGCTTTTATTGTGCCGAATCGAATAGTGCCAACAAAAGAGTTAAAACTCACACGATAACTCATATGATAATAAAATAAATCATAAAAATCAATAAAAGATATCAAATCAAATCATGGTCGATAAAAATAGTTATAAAGGCAAAACTCGGTTTAGTTTAACGTAATGCTATTACCTAAAATAGACTCCCTAATTGCCAGTTGTCACAGCCTCCCAGCTCGTAAGAAACCCGTCCCGGTTTCAACCGAAGTTGCTTGGTGTCATGAAGAGTTTAGGGTACTTCCACGGAATACATCCTCACGTTCCCAAGTGAACTCCGGTCCATGTCAGGAGTTCCAACGAACTTTGATAATCGGAATACGGCTATGCTTCAACCGTTTAATCTCACGGTCCATGATCTCTATAAGTTATTCAATGAAATTCAATTTCTCATCAATACGGATATCTCTTAACGGTGCAACTATGTTTTCCCGGAGACACTTCTTAAGATTACTAACATGAAAGACATTGTGTACATTGCTCAATTCCGAAGGTAGCTCAAGACGGTAAGCTACTGGTCCGATTCTTCCGTGATTGGAAAAGGACCAATGTATCGGGATTGAGTTTTCCACGCTCTCCAAAACGAATCACTCCTTTCCAAGGAGAAACCTTTAACATAACACATCTCCAACTGAAACTCTAAGGGTTTACGTCTCCTATCGGCATAACTCTTTGTCTATCTCGAGGGTTTGCAAACGATTACGGATTTGAACTATCTTCTCGGTTTCTAGAACAAGTTCGACCGTAGTGACTCTCGCCAACTTCAACAAACAGAGAACGACATTTTCGGCCATACAATGCCTCAAATGGAGCGGCCTTAATGCTAGAATGATAACTATTGTTGTAGGAGAATTCGACAAAGGGAGACGTCTCCCGGCCTTTGTCGAAATCGATAACAAAGGCTCTAAGCATATCCTCTAAGGTCCGAATGGTTCTTTCGCCTCGACCGCCTTTGGGAGATGCGCTCATAATCGTGTTTTTCCTAACGTGACCGTAAGGATCTCCGTGGGATGTAAAACGGCTATCTCGATCGGAAATGATAGATACCGATACTCCATGACGTGATACTATCTCTTTGATGTACAGCCTAGCGAGCTTGTCGAGACTATCGACCTCACTAATGGCCAAGAAGTGAGCAGACTTAATCAAACGATCTACGATTACCCATATAGCGTCATTCGCTTAGCGTTCCGTAATTTGGTGATAAAGTCCATTGTGATTCACTCCCATTTCCATTCCGGGAGTTTGGGTTGAACTAAGAGTCCCGAGGGTTTCGTGTTCGCCTTTACCTTAGAACAAGTCAAGCACCAACTCGACATACTAAGCTATGTCGACTTTCATGTTAGGCCACCAAGAGAGTTTCTTCAAGTCCTGATACATCTCATCGGCTCTGGGATGAATAGAGTATTTTGATTTATGCGACTCGTGCATAATCAACTCACGATTCTCGCCATGAGATGGTATCCGTACGTCTCTCAAGCATAAGGTTCCATCTAACGCCGCAAGTTTTCACTTTCTACCATTCCATGCATTCTCATAAGGGCGGTTCTCTTCCACAACGCCGCTTGGGCGCTAAGATTTGAGATGGTAGTGGCGAACTAATGGTCCTTCCTAGGGATCGAACGAGTAAAGGTGGAATGTTATACTTACTACCGAGGGCATCTCGCCACTACATTGGCTTTACCGGGATGATAACTAATCTCACATCATAATCACCGAGCCACTCTAACCAACGACGTTGTCTCATATTCAACTCCTTCGATCTAAGATATGCTTCGTGCTCTTATGGTGGTAAACACTACACACTTGGTTCCATATAAATAATGTCTCTAGATTCTAAGGGCAAACACTACACACCTAACCCGGATCATGGGTGGTATAGTTTTCTCATGCTTCTAAGTTGTCGGAGGCATAAGCTATCACCTTCTCCCATTGCATTAACACAACACCTAAGCCTTTATGTAAGCGTCGCGAATATACGACAAAATCTTCTTCGCTTCTTCAGCAATGATAGGATGGGCGACTACACAACTTCTCTTCGTAAGTTGGAATGCTTCTTCTTCCTTTTCTCCCATTCATACTTAACGTCCTTCTACGGGCTTGGTCGATGACTTAGCTATTTTGGAGAATCCCTCCTGAACCTCCCTGTAATAGCCTGGCCGACCTAAAACTGGCGGACTGATGGGTTCCTAGGGATGGCCCATTCCTTAATGGCCTCAATCTTGGCTGGGTCAACATGAACTCCTCAACTATCTATCACGTGACCTAAGAATTGCACGGTCGGAATCCAAAATTCACACTTAGAGAATTTGGCATACAACTTCTCTTCTCTCAACAACTCTAAAATGAGCCTCAAATGCTCTTCTGTTCTCTACTCTTTGAGTATATCAAGATGTCGTCTATGAATACTATCACAAACTTATCCAGATATGGCTTACACACTCGGTTCATAAGATCCGTGAATACCGGGCGTTGGTCAAACCAACGACATCACTTGGAATTCATAGTGCCCATAACGAGTCCTAAACGCCGCCTTAGGGATATCCTCCTCTAACTCTAAGCTGATGATAACCGCACCATAAGTCGATCTTGGAAAAGACACTAGCTCCCTGGAGTTGGTCAAATAGGTCGTCTATTCTAGGTAGCGGGTATCGATTCTTCACCGTCAACTTATTCAATTCCATATAATCAATACACATCCGAAACGATCCATCCTTCTTCTTCACAAACAACAACGGTGCTCCTTACGGTGACAAACTTGGTCGAATGAATCCCTTCTCTGACAACTCTTTGGACAGTTCCTCCAATTCTCTTGGAGCAAGTCGATAGGGTGCCCGCTACGGTGAAGCACCGTGTATCAACTCAATTTGGAATTCCACTTTTCGACGTGGAATACGCGGCATCGTCGAGAAACACGTCCGGAAATTCTCTAACGACGGGTACATCATTAAGGTGTCTTTCACTTTTCTCCTCGCTTTTCTTTTTAGAAATTCGAGGCAAGAAACGACAACCTCCTCTATCGATGTACTTCTGGGCCTTGATACAAGAGATGCTACTCAACCGGGAGGGACTTCCACAGTCACTCCGTTCTCCTTGTATGCTCAGAACTTTTCCGCCATACGGTACACGCACGATCTTCTCATCGCAGATGATGTGTGCACCGTTCTTTGACAACCAATCCATTTTGATGATGACGTCAAAACTTCCTAAGGTAACTGGCAATAGGTTTATGCTAAACGGGTGGTCTAGGAAACTTAAGGTACAACCTCGGACTACAGTTTCTATCTTCTCCCTATTTCCATTAGCTAATTCCACATCGTAACTGAACCCTAGAGGTGTTTGAGAAATTCCTAGTAATGGCATAAAGTTTGTGGATACGAAACTCATATCGGCACCAATATCAAACAGTATGGAAGTATAGCGATTATTGAGAAGGAACGCACTGTAACTATGTTAGGGTCCTCACCGCCTTCCTTCCCAATATCATACACGCGTTGTTCCCATGTCTCTCACTGATTCCTAGCACCTTGATTCCCTTGATTCCCTACAACCTCTCACTTCAGTGGTTTAAGCCATTACTTCCACACCTCTAACAAATCCTCCTCCATTACCGGGTTTCCTTCATCCGCTCTGTACTCATTCTTATAGTGCCCTTTCTTTCCACATCCAAACAGTGACAATGGCCTTCCATCCGCCTTGTGCGCTTTGAGCGGCAGAAGTGGGACGTGACCTACAGTCTTTGGCCATGTGTCCTACCTTAAAGCAATTCCTACACACTATTGAGCACGGTCCATGGTGGTATCGATTGCAACGTCCACACAAGGGCTTGCTACCTTCATAACCCTTCTTCTCTCCATTTCCTATGGCGAACACCCTGGCTGTCTCTTGCCGTTTGTTACCATTCCCTTTAACAACCTCATTCCTCTTCCTCTTATCACTCTTACCATTCTTACCCTTTTCTCCTCCTTCTAACACATAAGAGTCCATCAAACGTTGAGCCACAGTAATTGCCTCATGCAAGTTAGCTGGCTTCGCAACGATAACATCATTCCTAGTAGCTAGGGGCAATCCATCAGTATACCTCTCAATCTTAAGGGCTTTAGTGTGAACCATTTCAGGCAAAGCAAATACAACTCTTGGAAACGCATTTATTGAGGTCGCCATGTCTGCACCTTAACCTTATGGTTCCAACTCAATTCTAACTTCTTAACTTCATTACTAGGACAAGTAAGTCTTGATCGGAGAGCCTTAAACCGGGTCCAAGTCGTGCTATAAGCTACATCACTTCCTATGGATCTGATAGTTGTTCCACCAGGTTAACGCTTCGTCCTTCAAGGTAAATGTTGCATACTTAACCTTACAATCCTCTTCACAGTTACTAACGGTAAACACGCACTCGGCTCTCCATCCACCTAGTTAGGTAAACCACTCCCTCTGTTCCTCCGAACTCGATGGGACCACAGAATCGGAACTCTTTGTAGGTACAACCTCGAGCTCGATTAAGCGGTTCCACCGAGGTGTTTAGAGATTAGACTCAGATAGCGCTCAGCCTACACTGGCCACAAGGCTGGTCGATGTGGGTTGGGTTCAAAGGCGAGGGTTTTGTGGAACAGACCATTCTCAGACGGTCGTTCGCATCGGGTTCTCTGTTGGGTTATCGCGATTCGGTTCTCAACAGGTGGAGTGGTCGGGCCTCGGACGCACGACCTCGATGGACAGGAGCAACCACAACAGCAGGAGCTGCTCGGTTGGTTCTAGGCGGGTTTCGTCTTGGTGCCATCAATCTGAAGGTTAGAATAACAGTTTCATAAGTTCACAATTCACACTCTAAAAGACTGGGTTTGGTTCCGAGGATCACCGAATAACGCACGAATACATAATCAAGGATAACAAGGATAACGCTATATCATAACGAAACAACTAAAGACCGAATCATAACTAAGGGATGCACATTCTAATAACCATAACTCATAGGTTCCAAAGTGGAATACATGAAAGGATATGGAGAAATAAAAAAAGATCCTAACAAAGATACTAACAAGATAACTAGGATAGATCTACATCTCGAACTAGAGACTACTCAGTTTCAAGATGGTACAATTCCATGAATCTAACACAATCTAGCCACGACAACGAGCACTCCTAAATGATCTCCAAACATCGTCCATCACTCTTCATAGTGACAAGACCTCCAGACGCTGAGAGTCGTGATCTTTCTTAAGATTCACGACCTCCTCCTTCAATTCGTCGACCTTGCGCTAAAGCGCTTGGTCTGCCTCCTGGGCTATCGAACACTCTGCTTGCCAGTTCCCTACTTGCTCATAGAGTTCCGACATACCCTCTCTCAAGGCCATCTACTTCTTAACCATCTTAGTCATATCCACTCTCAAATCCTCTACACCAGTCCTCGTCACTCCATCTAATCGATCTGACAACCGACTAAGGCTAATATTCTAGGATATAGTCCTTTCCCAAATCAAACCCGTACCTCCATACTCCTCGGGCTCTAAAGCAATCTCTGATGGTATCTCTGAACCTAATGGGCTACCTATCTCAGGTGAATGTGGAGGTGAACCAAAATCAAATGGTGCCAGAGAATCAGGCTCAGGAAAAGGTAAGAGAGAGCCTGGTCCTGGAGAATGCGCAAGACTTTGCAATGGAGGAGTACCCCCTTCTGGGATATCCTCATCATCATCCTCCTGAGGATCCTCATCCTCATCTACATACTCCTCCTCAATCTCATGCTCCTCCTCGATCTCATGCTCCTCCTCAATCTCATGCTCCTCCTTGCCCCCATCTTCAGAGGGATAGTCCATGAGTCGGAGTCTCTGTGTGGGTGAATCCTGAGGTGGTACAGTAGGGGATAGGTCTTCTAAGACATGGTGATGCTGGTGGTGATGACAGAAGAGAGTGGGCTGCTAGGTTAATAGGTGATGATGGTGGTCGCATCGGACATGCGGGCGCATACTACGAGTAAGTCTAGGAGTCCGGGCTCGTATAAGACCGATGCAATGTGAGTCTGCCTAGATGAGCTAGGGCTATCTGATGATGATGATGATGAACTAGAGTGACGGGCAATCACATAGGGATCACCAAGCAACATCTATGAGAGTCAATGCTGGGGAACTAGCAGCAGTAAGGACATCCTCAGACACATCATATGCTAGTGAAGGCATGGTCTGTGACAATGCCATAGGGTAGGTATAATTGTTTGAAAACAACTAGTTCTAATAAGCGCATCAACTCAACGAAAACATATATCACATAATAAAAGCTTTAAAATAGAGGTATCGCATTACTCAAAATATGCCTTTAAATAAAACACATAAATTCTGTTCTATCACATAATCCACGCATCATATAATCTCAAATCAAGTCAATCATGTAATCAAGCTCAACATCCCAAAATCAAATCAATCATGTAATCAAGCTCAAAATCCCAAAATCAAATCAATCATATAATCTAGCTCAAAATCCCGAAATCAAATCAATCATATAATCAAGCTCAAAATCTCAAAATCAAATCAATCATATAATCAAGCTCAAAATCTCAAAATTAAATCAATCATATAATCAAGCTCAAAATCTCAAAATCATAACATATCAATAATCCAATCAAGTTCATAATATCCCGACAATCAAATCACATATCCCAAAATCAATAATCATAACTTAAAACATAACATCTTAAATAAACAATTCACAATTCGTAATATCTCATAAATCAAATCGCAGTTCATACTATAATCAAATAAAGAAGCTTCTGCTTGGCAGGCGGGCATGCGTCGGTCGAGGATCAACTTTTCTAAGAAGTGGTTATAGTTTAGGTTTTATTAAATACTTAGTTCTCTATAACCTTGGCTCTGAAACCAATCTGTAACACCCTCAAATCTCGGTACAGCGGAAGGCTTAATCAAGTTTTTGGGGCGTTACATTAGATTGGTATCTCACACAAGTATAGCAAACAAGATAGTCATATTATCATTCAAAACCAATCCCAAATTTAATTATCCAAAACAATTATCCCAAAATGTAAATAAAATGCCCAAACATGATTTATAAAAATAGGTCCTCATAAATTATCAGAGTTTGATTATGATCCTTGAACCATGCCGTATTGCCAAGCTTCCACAGAACACGTACTCCAAACATCACTTAAATACCTGAGAAAGACATGCTAAAAGGTCAGCTAACGCTGGTGAGTTCATAGGTTTAAATTCAAGTTTAAAATAGTGGACCTGTAGGAGTTTATTTGCTATGCGAGACCTAAGATAGATACACATCATCACACCAATCACATACCAATCACATACCAATATCACAATCAACAATATCATCAATATCATATCCGACGTCATAGTAGGTAGGTAGGGCCCTAAGAGACACTAGCCAGCGCAGTCGTGGCAAAGTCTAGAACCATTTGCTAACCCTGGACTAGGCCGAGGTAGAAGTCTATACTTAGCTAGGAAATGTGTTATAGCAATTAGGATTGCTACCCTACACTAAGGCAACATCTACCACATATCTATCTAAACAGTCAAGCAGATAAGAAAATCAAAATAGTTTAAAAGATCCAAAAATAGTAGCACGATTCTCACCCCAATTTAGTTAAAAACATAGATAAAAGTGGGGCTATGAAACTCACCTCAAGCAAGCAACGCACAAACAAACACTAGCAAGAAGATAAAAGCTAACACGGCTCAGCAACTACCAACTCGGCACAACCTATTAATATAAACCAATTTTAATATATATTTCCCAAAATCAACGTTATCTACCCAAATGTATTCCTTTTCTTTATCTCCAAAAATGTCTTGTTTCACCGTTTAGTCCTGGCGTTTGGTATCGTCGTGTGTGTGTATCGACCTAATATGATATCATAAATGCACTTAACTAAACATAACGTGACCCAATGCAACACAATGAGACGTCTAAGCGATAAGCTCCATAGTCCAATAAGTTTCAGAATAAATAGTAGACCTTATCGAATTCGTCAACTCGATAAACTCAAGTATTTATTCATGTCGCTTATTATTCCATAAACCAGTCGCATCCTAACGAGTCATAAGGATAATTCACCCATTAATAATGTTATCCTACGTACCTGGCGGGCTCTTATTAGATTCGTCAACCTAATAAGTCCGCTACCCACGTGGATCGACACTATTAATGTTAGGTCATCCGTAACCCATGCACACAACGTAAATAAAATTGAATACTTGAAAGTAGTATTAAATGCTCTTAATTGGCACATTTCGATAAACTTGCACTCGAAACATTAAATACTTATTTATTAGAAAACCTTTCCATTTTAAGTTGTTAATTCCCTTTTAAAATAGTGAATAACAAGACAAGTCTTGTTAATGATAGTTTTGGTATAAAAGCCTTTTATTATTTATGTTTCACCATTTATTATTCATGTTTATATATATATTTATTACGTCAAATTCAATATAAGTCTCATATCATTATTTTTTTTAGTCCACAAGCACGAGTCATGACTTCTCGGCTTTTAATCAATCTATAGTCCAAAATATACTAAAGTCCATGTTACGGCGTTGTCGGGGTCAACTATGACTAAAAAGTCAAAGTAACACCGACGTTGCTCAAAGTTGACAATTTATAATATAAGTACAAGTAATTAATGACAATAGCGCAACTCAATCTTAAATCAACCCATAACAATCTCGCCAACCAATCAATCTACCAAATATACCCGTAACCAATGTTATGACCCTAATGGTCATGACACGGTCACTGTTAAGACCACGTGAACCAAACAAGCTCTAGAAGCTTTTCGGCTCCACGCGTCTCATCCAAACACCAAAAACAACAACCAACAAGATACCACAACAATCCGACCCGGACCCTTGGTCCATATGGGTCACGTACGCCACACCCACAACCCATACGTGGGTCTTGGTGGCTCATACGCCTCAACAAACACTCCCAAACACTTCCAAATGGCTTCTACTACAACCAAACACAATCAATCAACATCCAAACATCAAACCCATCAACTAATCTAAACCAATTTCATGAAACTAAGCCTAAAATGCAAAAACCCAACAATATGATACAACACACGACACCAAATCACTAGCTACATGTTTTATTAGATGTAAATTAGTTTTAGACCCATGTTTCACCCAAAACCCATGAATGTCGAGCCATGTACGAGCCTAAGGAGACCTATACGTGGCTTTTCCATGTTCATACGAGCTTGATCCACGTTCCATTTACCTTCTCTCAACCCGATCTACAAGATTTAATGAAAACCCTAGAATCACGAATCGTTTTTGTAAGATTTGGAGGTGTTAATGAAGGCTTCTTTAGGATATATATATATGGATGGAAAGAGGAAAGAGAGATCTACAAGATGGTGGTGGAGGTGGGTGGTCACGCGCCACCATGTGGCCTAAATGTGGCCGGCGGCTATGGTGTTAATATTAGGGTTAGGGTTTGTTTTAGGAGAGAGAGAGAGGTGTAGAGAGATAAAGTGTGTTTTGTGCGTGTTTTTAGTGAGAGAGTGAAAGAGAGAAATGAGAAGAGTTGGGGTATAAATACTAGGACCAAGGACTAAAATAAAAATTAGTTTGGGAGGGGGGCGCCGGCCATGGTGAATTAAGGGGGTCAAATTTGTAATTTTTCGTAAACTATCCCGTTTAATCATTCCCGTGCTCATATATTGTCCTACGAGTGTCCCACGACGTTCCTTCGACTTTCTATTATGTTTATTTATGTTTTTCCACGAGTTTTGACTATTTATTTGTCAAGTTTTGAGTTACGGTTTAAAAGTTACGTTATTTCTTGTTTTCGGCTTTTATTGTGCCGAATCGAATAGTACCTAACAAAAGAGTTAAAACTCACACGATAACTCATACGATAATAAAATAAATCATAAAAATCAATAAACGATATCAAATCAAGTCATGATCGATAAAAATAGTTATAAAGGCAAAACTCGGTTTAGTTTAACGTAATGCGGTTACCTAAAATAGACTCCCTAATTGCCAGTTGTCACAAAAAGAAAAGAAATATTCTCCAAACTAAGTCCAGAATGATAGGAATCTAGGTAAGGTTGGTCCACTCATAAGCTTTTACTCTCAGCCCAATTCAAAGCCCATCGTCCTACTTGGTACATGCCGCATGAAAAAGAAAATGCGAATAAGATTAAAAAGCCCAGTGAACAGATATATAACAAAACGAATAATCAAAACATATATAAGTATAGAGAAAGAGAAACATAAAATCTGGCTGAAATGAATATCATCTATCAAAAGAATGAGAGGTCAAGGATTAAATGAACAAATATCATAAGTCAAATAAGTCAAATAGAATGAGAGATGAACCAATAATACGAATCAGATAATCATAAGGAATCAAAATGAATTATATATGAATATTGCCATGAGCGCATAACCTAACGTCCAACATGACATATGAAGGACACTAGATACATACATATTCGTCAATTCATAAGTGTAGAAGGAGGGGAGACCTCACAAGTACCATAAATATGAGAGGGGTGCAAGGCACGCACAACTAATCACCATATCATACGAACCATAATACCAAGGATGCATCCATACGCCCCCCACATAAACATAACATATATGTACCCTGCTCAAGACAAGTATACACACATATCAGATTAATAAGTATAGTATGGGTAAGCCTAGGGGGTTGATCATTCTCTAGAGGAATAGAGATGCTAGTCGAGATGTATGACGAGAAGGCGAGGGTGAGGGTGATTCTTTTTAGTCTTTTATATTTTTTTATGAAAGCAAGTAAAATCTCGGGGTTTGAAGAGTGGGGGTTTGGTAATTTACCAATTAAACTACTTAACAAACTAATTAAACTAAATGATAAAGTAAAGCTATCGATTGTAGGAGTGTGTTCTTATGATAATTAAAAACGTGTTTACTTAGATTTTTTTACTCTCTAGTTATCTTTTATTGGTCGGTTTAATTGTCACATCCTTGCCTAATTGATGCGTTGTGTTCCATGTTTTAGTCATATGGCGGTGCCAAATTCCCCAATTCTATGAGTTGTAAGTCTCCTCTAGAACACCCGAGATCACCAAGTATCGAGGTATCTCCCCCGAATATCCTATTATCCTTAAGCTACAACTCACGCAATAAACATAACGGGAGCCTAATAGTGCACTCTAAGGCTAATAATTGCTATTTAGGACGTTCAAGCTCGCAACAATGGAAGAAGAAGCCAGTTTTCCTTAATCTAGCGTGACAACCAATTAGAACAAGAGACAACCTAACAATAATCAATATCTAGGTGTCATTGGATCTAAGTAAACACTAATTAATTTAGTTACGCATGATAGATAAGCAAGAACACAAGCAAACAATCAAACATAGATTAAACATGGTGATAGATTGGATAAACAAAATTATCTTGAAGCAATAAATAGGGTTTAGAAGCCTAAGGTACTTTCCAAGTCGGACCAAAAATGAACTAGGGTTTGCTCTCCAAAATAATACACTGATAACGCTACATGCGTCGTTCGGGGTCAAAGGAACTTCCTTTTCGTCGAGCAAGTTTTTCAACACCCTAGGCAGTGAACCTAATCGTTGTAGTGTAGTATTAGGGTAAGCCACGGGAATTGATATCATTCTCTAGGGGAATAGGAATGCTAGTGAGAAGTTACTACTACGCTAAGGTTGAGGTTGAGGAAGATTATTTTTTTATCTTTTTTATGTTTTTTTAGGAAATGGAAAGGTACGAATCTCGGGGTTTGGATTTGTGGGTTGGTATTTCTACCAATTACTTCTACTTATCTAATTATCTAATCTAAGGTGTATGTAGTCTATGTCTAATTATTGTGTGCTCGTATGATGATTTGAAGATGTGTTTACTTAGGTTTTATTACTCCTTAATTATCTCCTATTGATGGTTGAATTGTCACGTCCGTATTCTTAATCGCGTTGTGTGTCTAAAGTCGTAGGGTATGCGTTTATCCCTATCTCTTTGAAACTACCAACGGTTATCGCCTACAAAATCTCTAGGATTTATAAACTCAACTCTAAGGTACTCTTCGGATGATTTAGCCTACAATGACTCTAGGTATTATAAGCTAAGGTTCACAAAGATTAATCAAGCATTAACTACACAACGAATGACCTATCGCAATACTAGATCATTAACAATTAAGATAAGAGACAACCAATCAATATTCAATAATCAAGTTTCATATTCCTTAAGCAAACACACAAGTAAATTAGCCGGACATGGAGAACATGCAAGCATACACACAAGTAATTGAAGACATAATTGAATTAAAGAAGTAAAACACTTATCTTGATGTAAGATAGGGTATGGAACCCTAAAATACTGTACAAGACAGCCTTGGTTCGGTTTAGGTTTTTCTCCAAAAGACTACACACTGAAAACTAAAAAATTCGGATTCTATATATAGGATTACAAATGCAACGGCGTCACCTTATGATTTGTGACGCCGTCGGGTTGCCATCATTAGGGTTTTGTCTTAGCCACGTTAGTCTTGAGACGGCGTCACCTTATGCTTGTGACGCCGTCCCCTTCAGTCCCTTTGACGTCGTCGGATCAAATCTAGGCCGTCGAGTTGCGACGACCTACTCTTTTTAAAACCGAAGCCGTCACTTGAAAATAAGCAATTTGGCTATTGAGCCATCACAAAAGTGGTCCGACGGCGCCAGATAACACCGACGCCGTCACCTTCGCTTTAGCAGCCTGAGTGTCTCGATTCTTGACTTTGGCCATTTCCTTCGTATATTCGCGCTTTTTCGTCCGAATAAGTGTCATTCCAGCATTTTGCCTTCAAGATACCTAAAAAGTAAAAAGGAACGATATTAAGTAATAACGGATACAAAAGTGATCAAATAAGGGCTTAAACGACCCCTCAAAAAGGTACATTTTAAAACCTTATCATACACACCTAATGCAGAAAATTCGAGGTCTATATATAGATTTTACAACTGCGACGGCGTAGCCTTTTGCTGGTGACGCCGTCTGATCGCCGTCATTAGGGTTCCATCTTTCCCAAGTCATCACTAGGATGGCGTCAGGTAGAAAGCAGTGACGCTGTCAGGGTTGTATTGGACGTCGTCTTGGGAAAACCTTGGTCCTCTGGTGTAGAAAGATAGAGTGACGACCTGATGAAAATAGGCGTGATGCCATCACTTTGTAGGACCAAACAATTACCTGAGTCATCGCTTGAGAATGTTTGGACACCGTTGTGAACGCATAAATCACCCTTGAGGTTGGGACGCCGTCTGGGCTTCTGAATTTGCCTTGTTTTCTTGACTTTGCCATTTTCTTCATGTTTTCGCTCCTTTTCGTTCAAATATGCTTCATTCCACCATTTTGCTTTCAAATGACCTAAAATGTGAAAAGAAACGATTTTAAGCAGTAACTGATATAAAATGTAACGATTTAGGGCTTAACTGACCCCCTAAAAACGTATGTTTTTAATCCTTATCAATATGCTAAGTGGTTAAGACTGCTCAGTGTGAAGTAAAGACTGTCAGTGAAAGTTACTACTGCCAGTGTTGAAGAACTTAATGGAAAATACACTAAGTGTTGTTACTATTGCTAGTGTTAAGTTACTATTGTTAGTACAACTTAGTACTGTTCAAGGTTAAAGCTGCTGGATGAATAAGTTAGTATTGGCAGTTGGTTTTGTTAGTACTGCTTGTTAGATATGCATGTAATAGTTATAGTAAAGATTTTTATTACTTAGGAAAGTATTCTTATCTTGGAGAATATGTATTGTAAGCCGGTTAGGACTCCTTAGTCTATAAAAGGATGTCCTAGGCATTAGGTTAAACACATAATACATTGAGTCATACAGAAACACAAAGTCGATTAGCTTCATGGTCTTTGTAACCCTAATACTATTAGAGTATTCGTATTATTATTCTTAATAATATTGAGGCTTGTTTGTTGAATTTTGTTCACAGTGTTACTGTTTCATTGATAATACTTTTAAAGGTTAAATATTAAATTCCGCATAATCTTTAATAACATTTAAGACACTTTATATAATAGTTGTATTAGATTTATCTAGTATAACTAATTCTTTGCAAGCTAAGGAATTGGATCTAGTGTTACTGGGATCAACAAAAGTCACCTCCAAGCAACACCGTCATGCCTCCAAAGACTCGAGCCCTTCTATCCGGGTCATGGTATGATGGATCTAAACACACACCTTATGTTAGTGATATTTTGAGTTATATTAATAAACACGCGGAATATACTTAGTAATACTTAGAAGATGGATTATATGATGTAATGTAAGTGAACAGTTTAACACAAAGCTCCAATATTATTAAGAAATAATACGAGTGATCTTGCTTATCACTAGGGTTACACTTTGAAGCTTATGTGAGTAATTCGTACTCTAAACAATGACCTAGGATCTCCTTTTATAGCACAAGGAGTCCTTTACAAGATAAGTATAATGCTAACAATATAGAATATACACAAGATCTTTTCTATACTTATCTATACACGGATATATAACAATTATCCTAATAGGTGTAATAATGTACTAGCAGGGTAATGAGTTTCCATCGCTAGTGTAATCTTTAGCAGTTGACTATCAATGGTAATCATAGCTTTATTCCCAATAGTCCTCCCCTAAACTTATGATTTCTCTGCAAATCAATAAGTTTCTTCAATCTGCATCTTTTCTGGGATTTAGGAATTCTATCAAACACTTCTCTTTCTCCTTAATTCTTGAATAGCTCTTGAACATTGATCTTGAAGCCTAAGTAACAATGCTTTGACCTTCTCATTATCTTCATGAACTCTTATTGTTGTACACAACAACACAAGAGTTCCAGGAGTGGGTATTCTTTCTCAAAACATGAATGCATCCACTCCATCAGATGTAGAAACATGATAAACTTCACATGAATCATAATAAAACCATTTAGTACCGTGACATGAACATGAGAATTTCCGAAATCATCATTAGTATCCGTTCATATATCCTTCTTAGATTAACCCATAACCATTTCCTTCATATCTTTGAGTTTTTCAAGATCAAACCTTTCTTGAACCAATCTCCACAGTATCCAAATCATCTCTGTCACATGCTTTGATGAGTTCTTCAAATTGAATGAATGATGAAGTTTCACCACTTAGCCTTGTAATCTTCCATGTTGGAGCAAAATTGCTAGCAGTAAACACTTCCCAATCAATGATAGGATGTCTGACTTACAGTGGTTCAGGATAAAAATCTTCTTCTTCTATCAATATCATTTCAGCTTGTTCTTCAGAATTTCTCATTTGAAATTTTGTTCTTCACAAACTTTGTCTTCTTAAAAATCCGAGATTCACTTTCTTTGGCCTTTCTCTTTAGATTAGATACCTTCTTTCTTCTTCTTCGAGTTCATAGGAATAAAATCTTTATCTTGTCTTTGAACTCAGTAGATACCTTCAACCTCGATCATCGGCCATCCTTTGAATTGATGTATTTTCCAGCCACCAACATTGCAACAATAAGTCTTCATGTATGAGATAACTTGTGCCTTGGTTGGTTGCCTTGGTTTCTTTTGAACATTCTTGACTGAACCAATTACATCTTGAAGTGCTTGATTATTCTTCATCCAATGAAATCCTTCAACTGGCGCTATTTGTTCTTCAGCTTAAGGACTTATCTCAACAAAGCAACTAGGTCAATTGCTTTCTTCTTGATCAATGGATCATTAATATCAAGAATTCAATCTCTTCTTCTTAGGGTACATAGCTGAACTCCGAGTCTTTTCTCAATATTGGGTGGAATGGAAATTGGATTTACATCCATTGGATCGCTTGGTGTCCATTCTCGCCAGCCTTTTAGCCTCCATAAAGTCTGCAATATCTATCTCCTCCAGTCTTTTCTTATTAGCAACTTAATCTTCATTGATCTTTCTAGCAATTTCTTCATCATGAGCAATTTGAGGTTGCTCTTTCTTTGAAATCTTCCTTCTTGTTTGCTCTGCTCACAACTGCTCTAGTGGTTGCATCAAAATTTCTTGCTCTAGTTCCTTCTTGAGTATCGCCTTCCTCAATACCTTTACTTGAAACACCTTTATCTCCAAAGTCAATTCTCCTCCCCTTGGTTTCAATTTTCCTCCCATGTTTGGGAGAATTTCCCAAATCTTTATTGAAACCTTCAATCACCATCATCGTGAGGATGGAGATGATATCACAATCTTTGCAGTTTTCCTTTGCTTCAACCCCTGCAACTCTTCCTTCAATGTCTGAATCTCCTCTTTCAAATGTGTAATATCCTTGGCATGTTGTTTCTTTACTTGTGCCAAGTCTTGTTCCAGATTCAACTGCTTGCTAATGTTGTACAAAATTCCATCAAATCCATTTGTTGCCCACTGGCCTCAACACTTCCAACTGTGTGACCTGTTGGGAGAGGTGAATCATAGGGCATTGGCTCAGATTCCTTCCTAGTTGAACTAAGTTGAAGCCTGGAACCACCACTGCTTATTCCTAAACCAAAAGGATCACATGCTGTGGTTGTAATGGGAGGTTGGTCTGCTTTTGCCTCCTCTCATAGGTGAGTGGAATATAATCAATGTTTGGAACAGTGATTATTGGTGAGTTTTGTACCTGTGAAATCTTTGCAAGCATTTGAGGAAAAAGAGGTGTAATAATCCTATTACCATCTTTGTTCATGTTTTGAAAAACTTTAGGCTTAAGGCAACGGATTTTATAAACTTTTGTATGGGGTTGCAGTTGAAATTAATTTAACACTGCTTGCACAAACCTTGGATACATCAAAAATTTTGTTGAACTCTTTACATTGAGATCATCCAATTGGAGAATTCTCCTCAAGGATGCCTCAGTAACATCAATAGTTACCCCGTCTACAGTGGCTCTAAGAGCATCCACTGTTTTATGTGTATCTCTATTTTCAATGGTTATGGACTGAACATAAGTCCAAAACTGTTTGATTTGAGAGATATAGATTTTGGGATTAAGAAGTAAAGCATACCTTATATGGGTAGTATTTAGAAAGTCCACAATCTGATGAAAAACAGGGCCACCCTTCTCGTTTGACTTTTCCAAGTAGGCCACTTGGTTGTGCTCATCTGCAAAAGTGATAGGTTCCATAGAATCTTTTGATGAAAAATATATTGTGTCAGTATGAATTGAATAAATAACTCGCGAATTTAGAGAAAAAGATATATAGTGGTAGGGTTTAAGAGTTTTGCGCAAGAAATATTATCTAAGGAAAAGATTTATCTTAAGAGGATAAAATGGAATTTGGAAAGTAGATAATCTTCTAAAAATTTACCCTATATATATGGAAAGCAATTTCCCTTCAACGGCTAGTAAAAAATTTGTTACTGACACAACAGTTGTAACGGCTAGATCAACAGTGGTAAAAATAACACTCTGTCAGTGGAAACTGTAAACTAGCAGTGGGAATTTTTCACAAAGATTTTCAAAGAGCAGTGGTAAAGAAAAACATATGAAAATTTAAACTGCTCTCATTATAGTTTTTAGCAAACTACCAGCTATCAACGGATTTGATATATCTTTACCATGAGCCGTTTGCTATGGACAAGCCAACTCTTAATCATAAAGAATATGGTGAGTTGATAACCATATAATTTTTAGTAAACTATCAACCATAAACGGATTTGTTAAGTCTTTACCAGTAGCCGTTTGCTCTGGACTAGTTGATTCTTATGTGGATTAGACATGGGGAATCAATAACCATTTGTTGTGTGTCTCAGTAACACACCTTTTATGATCAACTCCCATCTTTGCTGCATAAAGGTTAAACAAAAATACAAACAAATATATACAAACTTATACAACAATTTCAGTACCCAAAAACTTCCTCTCAACACCAAAGACCATTAGACACAAAAAAATTTATGGATTTAGCATTCCAATACCTGTTACCAAGTACTGAAATCTACCCACATCAAGTCCTTTTGTTAATAAATCAGCATAGTTGTCATCAGTATGGATTTTGACAACTTGGATTAGCCTTTTCTCATAACAATCCCTTATAAAATGGTGCCTAATTTCAATATGTTTAGTCTTTGTGTGTTGAACAGGATTCTTAATAATGCAAATAATACTGCTATTGTCAATATGGATGATGGTATTCATGAAATTGTACCCATAGTACAAAAGTTGATTCTGAAGCCATAGAACTTGAGCACAGCAACTTGCAGCAGCCACATACTCTGCCTCAGTTGATGAATTTGCCACAATTGTTTGTTTCTTGCACTGCCAAGACACCAATCTATTTCCAAGAAATTGGCATCCACCTGTTGTAGATTTTCTATCCAAATTAGCACCAGCATAATCACTATCTGAGTAAGTAACCAGTTCTAGAGGTGATTCTCTAGGGTACCATAATCCCAGAGTGGGAAATGCTTTAAGATATATGAAAATCTTCTTCACATCAGTCAAGTGTGAAAAATTGGGAGTGACCTAAAACCTTGCACAAGCACATACTGTGAACATAATGTCTGGTCTAGATGATGTAAGATACATCAAAGAACCAATCATAGATCTTTACATGTGCACATCAAATGCTTCACCACTATTTTCCTTCAAGAGTTGATGTGTTGTCTTGTCTCATAGGGGTGCTGGATGACTTTGCATCAGAGAACTTGAAATTCCTTAATATCTCAGCCACATATTTATCTTGATTGATGAAAATACCATCTGTCCTTTGTTGTACTTGAAGTCCCAAAAAGAATGTGAGTTCACCCATAGAACTCATCTTAAATTCTTCCTTCATTAGCTTCTCAAATTCTTTGCACATCTCTGTCTTAGTAGATCCAAAAATGATATCATCAACATATACTTGAACTAACAAGATATCATTCTTGTCTTTCTTGATGAACAAAGTCTGATCCACTCTGCCTCTATGAAACCCATTATCAAGAAGATAAGTAGTCAAGGTCTCATACCATTTTCTTGGTGCCTGATGCAAGCCATACAAAACTTTAACCCCCCTGTATACTTTGTTTGGATATTCAGGGTCCTCAAAGCATAGAGGTTGTGAAACATATACCTCCTCATCAATCTGCCCATATAGAAAAGCACTTTTTACATCCATTTGATAGACTTTAAAGCCCATAAAAGATGCATAGGCCAAGAACAGCCTAATTGCTTCAATTCTTGCAACTGGGGCAAACACTTCTTCATAGTCAATACCCTCCTCCTGAGTGTATCCTTGAGCTACAAGCCTAGCTTTGTTTTTGATAACAATTCCTCTTTCATCCTTCTTGTTTCTGAACATCCATTTAGTACCTATTACCTTCTTTCCAGAAGGTAAATCACAAAGCACCCAAACCTTTTGAAGCTTGAACTGAAGCAATTCTTCTTGCATTGCTTCCACCCAACTTTCATCTTCAAGTGCCTTGTATACATTCTTTGGCTCCATTTGATATAGAAAACACAGGAAAAGACATTCATTCTTGCCGTCATGATTCTTAGATTCATAGATTTCACTAATGAATCCATGAATATCAGACAATTTTGTTTGTCTTCTAGTCTTCACTGGTGAATTTACATCCCCAATCACATTTTCAAGAGGATGTGATTTATGAATTGAAGTATGGGGAGTCTGAGGAACTGCAATCTCACTTGGCATATTTGAGATTTCAAAATCATTGGCTTGAGCTTCCTCAGTAACTGGAGTTATATTTTCCACTTTAGATGTTGCAGTGGAAACTTCTGGCATAGCAGTGGAATCTGAATTTCCGCTGCTTTCAGGATTTGTAGTGTTCATATTTCCAGCTCCTTCTTTTCCAGAATCAGTTGAATGAGCATCTCCAGTCCTTGGAATATCATCATTATCTGCATAGTCCCAAATTGGCAAACTAGATTCACCTTGATCATCTACTTGATCCTTGCTTGGTTCATCATCATCAAGAAACTCTTCTGAACCTGCAAAATCATAAGAGGATGTACCTGTAGAGATAGGTACATAATTCATAGTATGGGTTAGAGTATCAAGATCAAACAGCCTTTCTGGACCAGTTCCTTTGACATTCACTTTGTTTTCCAGGAAGTTAACATGCAGATTCTCTTCTATCTTTTGGGTTCTTAAGTTGAACACTCTGAAAGCTTTACTAACCATTGAATACCCAACAAAATACCCTTCATCAGACTTTTCTTCAAATTTGCCCAGATAATCTATGGTATTAAGAATAGATACATGACATCCAAATGGTCTCATGAAGTCTAGGATAGGAGGTCTACCTGTAAATAACTCATAAGGTGTCTTGTTCTTTGCTTTTACTACTAAAACCCTGTTTTGCACATAACATGCAAGTGTTAACGCTTCAAAAAAGTGATTGGCAAATTAGAATCTGCCAACATGGTTCTAGCAGCCTCTATAAGTGTCCTGTTTCTCCTCTCAGCAATACCATTTTGTTGAGGAGTTCTAGCAACACTAAATTCTCTTTTAATACCTTTATCTCTACAAAAATCATCCATAATTCTATTCTTAAATTCTGTCCCATTGTCACACCTACTGATTTTAACTTTCATATCATATTGGTTTTCAACTTCTGTGATGAAGATCTTAAGGATGCCAGTTGTTTCATCCTTAGTCCTTAGAAAGAAAACCCATGTAAACCTGCTAAAATCGTTAGTCACAACAAGTCAATACTTCTTAAGATTTAAGCTTCTCACAGATGTAGGACCAAACAAGTCCATGTGTAACATTTGAAGTGGCTGAGCAATAGAGTTAACCAACTTTGACCTGCAAGAAACTCTGTGTTGTTTGCCTTTAAGACAAGCCACACAGGTTTGATCATTTTTCAAATATTTTCTGAGATAAGCCTCTTACTAAACCATCTTTGACAATCTTATTAATGATTTTGAAGTTAATATGACCAAGTCTTCTATGCCATAGCATTGATTCATCCATTGTGGCCTTTGCAAGTAAGCAAGCATAATCATCTTTAGCAACAATGTTGTTCATATCAAAGCTATAAAAGTTGCCTTTTCTAGGAATCTTAAGAAGAATCTGACTTTCATCAGGCATCTTAAAATCCTTAGAGAGAACAAAGCATATATCTTTAGTAAAAAGAACATTGTTTTCCTTGTCACACATTTGTGACACACTAAAAAGATTATACTTAAGCTCTTTTACATAGTACACGGGTTCAAAGTCCAAGTTACCAGTTTTGATGACCCCTTTACCAACAACTTTTCCATTTACTCCACCTCCAAAGCTAACATACTGTCCATCATAATGTTCAAAATCTGAGAGATAGGACTTGTTTCCGGTCATGTGCCTTGAACATCCACATGCGTGTAGCCTTGATATGATTTCTTTGTCCTTGGATGTTCCTGCACATATAAGAAAGGAGTTAGTTTCCTTTGGGGACCCAAGCCATGATTGACTTGGATCGCCTCGTTGTATCAATATAGTTAAATCTATCAAAGGTCATTGATACACCATTGGGATTGGTTGTGGAGGTAATTCCTTTAGGTTTCCATTCCCAACGTGCTGAGGCCTTTACAGCATTTCCCATGTTACCCCTGGTCTTGTTTACAACCCTTGCAGTGGAACTTTTGATTGAGCAGTGGTAACTGCTGGTTTAGATTTTGGTACCCACTGTTGGTTATAGTTAACCCTTTTATCAGAAAAGGACCTTTTACCTGTTTGTGCAGATTTTGCAAAAGTTGTTTTGAGTTTTACACTTGTAACAGGTGATTTGGGGTGAGCAGTGTTGTGTTTGGGAGTGGCAAAAGTTTTAAGACCACTTCTTAGTTGAACTGCTCTTGGGATCATTTTGCTGTGTGAATTAGGGTGTACAGTGTTTTGAAACTTGTTAGACTCCACCCTTTTATTCCCATGGACTTCTCTTCTCCCAACATGATAGTCACAATTTGCATGTAAATGATTAAAGCTACCACAAATATAACATGCATTGTTGTACATCACAAAATCACTACCTAGTTGTTTAGATTTGACATGATTCCAACTCCTCTGGTTACCCCTAGGAGTTGATGACTTGTTTCTATACATCTCAGCATACCTTATAGTTGATCTAGGCTTGTTAACTTGTTTCCTAGGTTCCTCTGTAACAGTATTAACAACTTTTGGGATAGAAGTCTCTACATTCTTTTTAACATTCTCATCTACAACAGATGAGTCACTTGCACTTTCAAAAAAATCAGTCTCATGCTTAACCTCATCCCCACTTTTCACAAATTTGGGAGGACCATATTCAAGATTCAGATCCTGAAAATCTTCTAGACCTGTATGAGCTAAATCTATGCCAGGAGGTGATGGGACACCCTTTAGTGGTGGAGGAACAATATTGTATCCCATACCAGACTTAACTTTATTAGTAATTTGAGCATTCCAAATTTTATCAATTGACTTAGACTGATAATAACAGGTGTCAACAGATAAATTGACATTCTCATTAATCTTTTTAAGTTTTTCCAACTCTTCTTTTAGTGCCTCATTCATTCTTTGTCTTATGATGTATCTCTCTTCTAAGAACAATCATATCATCATTATATTTTGACTTATTTTCTCTATAATGCTCTAGTTGTTTTTCTAAAACAGTTATGCCTCTTCTAAGGTTTGACATAACATAATTAGCAGCAAACAACTCTGTTCTTTGGTTTTCATAAGATTCATTAAGCCTTTCACATTCTCTAGAAGCCCTACATGTTTTAGAACAACTTTTAAAGTTTTGTACCTCTGAGTCAGAGAAAGCCATGAGAGCATGTTCTGTAGCCATAAGAGCAGCATCTGAAGGTTGTTCCTCTTGTCCATCATCCATGAAACTCCAATCATAGCTCACACCATCAATAGCCAACATTGACTTTGGTTCTTCCACAATTGGTTCTTTCTTTTGCTTGTACCAAGTAGACCTTTTGTCCTGGTTCCTTGGTCTTCTGCATTCTCTAGCAAAATGCCCCAACTTGTGACAATTGAAACACTCTACTTTCTTATTATCGAACCCTGCAGTTTCACCACCATTGATGTGAATTGGCTTGCCAGTCTTCTTGTAGAATTTCCTAGCCCTCATGCTAAGAAGAGCTATCTTCCATTTTATGTCCATCTCCTCCAAGTCATCTTCATCAATTTGCTCTATGTGTTCATGAGTTAAAATAGAGCCATTAACTTGAGTGGAGATAAAAGCATAAAAGGTAGGATCTCCAATACCAGCAACCTTCTTCTTTGAACCTCCAGTGGTAACACTCGCATTACCCATGGAAACTGTAGAACCAGCAGTGGCAAAATCATCATCACTGTCGTCTTCAGAATCATCACAATCAACAGAGGTTGACAACAATGCCAAGCTGCTCGAGCTTGTACCAAGTTTTCCCGCCTTCTTCAGTCTTTGTTCAATGAGTTTGAAGTTATTGTAAAGATCATTGAGCTTCATAGTTTCAATCTATGGTTTATTTTCCCAGGCTGTAACGTTTGTATGAAACTTCGAGGCAAACTTCTTAGAAACTTCAAATTGAGGTCTTCCTTTTCTACCTCAATGCCAAACACAATCAGTTGACTGTTACAACATCTATGTCACCAACTTTCTCAGTCTTCGTAGTAGACTTGAAGGAATCACCAGTTAAGATGATCTCCCATAGAGCATAGTCTTGTATGAGAAAGTATTGCTCAATCATTATCCTCCACATCTCAAACTCATTGAGTTTGAGTTTAGGAAGCCTTGGAGCAGAGTTGGACTGGTTGTTTTCCATCTCCATTGATTTGAGTGAGTAGGTTAAGATTATTCCTTAGATCTTCTAAATCAAAATATCAGAACCTTCGCCTCGATACCACTTGATGGATCTAAATATACACCTTGTGTTAGTGATATTTTGAGTTATATTAATAAGCACGCGGAATATACTTAGTAATACTTTGAAGATGGATTATACGATGTAATGTAAGTGAACAGTTTAACACAAAGCTCCAATATTATTAAGAAATAATACGAGTGATCTTGCTTATCACTAGGGTTACGCCTTGAAGCTTACATGAGTAATTCGTACTCTAAACAATGACCTAGGATCTCCTTTTATAGCACAAGGAGTCCTTTACAAGATAATTATAATGCTAACAATATAGAATATACACAAGATCTTTTCTATACTTATCTATACACGGATATATAACAATTATCCTAATAGCAGTGGTAATAATGTACTGGCAGTGGTAATGAGTTTCCACTGCTAGTGTAATCTTTAGCAGTGTCTTCCACAGCTTATCAATGGTAACTGTTAGCTTTATTCCCAACATGGTACCCTAGTATATCTTTTACCGTCTTGTCCAATGCCTCAAAAGCATATTTTTGAGTCATTGGAGCTTTATCCCAGATAATCAACTTCACTTGCTGCATGAGTTCCGCCATATGCGCGTTCTGTTTTATGTCGCACGTGCTATTTTCCAATAACTCAAATGGTATAACAAACCTGCTATGTGTCATCCTCCCTCCTCGTAAGAGCAGCAAAGCAATTCCTACTCAGATTAAGAACAATTATTAGTTACTTTAGTTTTCGCGTTTTTATAAATAATGGAATGTCCTGTTTGAGCGTTAGTTTATACCTGAAGATACGACATCAAGAACAATCATCCGTTCTGATCTTAACCTTGAAATAATAGTTTTGTATAGAAATGTCTTCCCGGTTCTTCCTGGGCCATAAACGAAATAAAATTTACCTTGTTCATTATGGACAAATTCAATTACCTTTTCATAGATCAAACGTTGTTCGGGATTTAACAATGAATAAAGTTGTTGATGTTCAATCTCACTATTTTCATATCAAAATCGAGGGCCTCTCTAATAGACGGTTGTCCATGTTAGTGAGTAACCTTGGGCCATGTCGTGGAAGATCTTGAAACTCTGCTAAAGATCTTCCATGCCTATTTAATAGCTCTTGGATTTCTAGAAGACAATAGTTACGCAGTTGGTCGTCCGTAAGCTGCAAGTTAGGATACTTAAAAGTTTATTTTTTTATTTATTATTTTTTGTGTGTAGGATATCCTCCAATAAGGTCTACCATTTCTCCTCCTATAGTTTTAGAGGTCTGCTGACATCATAGAACAACATAATTGTGACAAATATATCACGGAGTTGTGGGCCAATTGCCCACACAGCCGCTTCAGATATAGCATGTGTCCATTCCGTGTCTTCGTTCAACAGACCATATGCAAAACAGTATTCCTTGAATGTTGCACACAGTTTGTCGTTAACATTCTAAGATAATAGTGGGAAGCTGGGTGTGAATAAACAATTCACCTGATGCATTTTTTTGTTTCCTTGGTTTCCAAAATTTGTCTTTCTCGTGCCAGACGTAGTGCTTAAGTATTTCAGCATACGTGAGTTCTTTTGTTGTCGTATCATGCTTGTTTAACTCGAACCAATCAGTGAACATCGTTATGTCGATGCCTTCCCTTTGGAGTAGTGCATGTAAACTCTCTGAATCACGTAGTGTTATTGAGTTGTGATTAGGCAAGTGGTAATTCAGTTTCATGACTGATGGATATGAGTAATGGATGTCAAAAGAAAATAAATGCCACACTGCCTCACATGGAGCTAAGAACCGACAATTAAGGTAAATTTTGATCTCATCTACCTCCAAAACCTGGACATTCATCAAATCACCATCACTTCTAACGTTCTCCTATACAAAAAATTTAGCTCTATCTGGTCCTTTATGTATGTACTTTAAATAAGTACTTAATATCCTTTGATATGTTGCACCATTCCACATTAATGTGGGCCTGGTATTTCAGGATAAGATAACGATCGTAAGGGACTACATATTTGTTATCGTATCTGAATTTACCTTTGATAATGGATGCTTTATTATCCCTCCGACGATATATAGCATATCTTTCTTCGTCAATCATTGTTTCCCCTACAAATGATTTAGGAAAATGCTTTCAACATTTTCCCTTAATGGTACATGGTGCGTGTTTGGCATCTTGACCACAAGGACCATGTAACATATATTCAGTCACCACTTTATACCCATCTGGATCATGTGTTGGAGATGGCATCTCTGCTGAAATGATGTCATCTATTTTGGCGAGTGTTTTGCATTTGCATCGTTCTTCTAGCCATAGGAGGATATGAGAGCGTGGAAGACCACATTTTTGAAATTCTATAACATACACAACTGCAAGGAAATGCCAGAAAAACGTTAGTTGATGTTTAAATTTGGTTTAGAAGAGTTGGCTAATTGATATTATGATCTGAGCCATAATACCTGCGCGGGATTGACCAACTTGTTAATATGTGACCCAGTTTAATTCGATTGGTGATTGTAGGTTGTGATCACAATGTGCTCACCTCTTTTGTTTTTCCTCTTATCAGATGGCCTGCTCGCCTCATCCTCCTGCCCTTCATCTGCATTAACCGATATTACTTCTACATCAGAATCTTCAAACTCCTCCCTGAAAATAATGGCATCATATATTACATGTTTAGGATAACAGTAACAGGGGCCAAGGTAAGGAACATTGATATGTTTATTGTTTATGGTTAGCAAAGGTTATATTGGTAACCCACTTCTGTTTTTTCTTCTCCTCTGCAGGCTTAGAAGGTGTGGCGATGGATGGGTCCTACTACAATGTCTTTAACGAAGGGCTTGAGGTGCCAGGTTGAGCGACAACGGTGCTGGCATACTCACTTTCCATGAACACCTCATTTGGGTTCACCTTTCAACATGTGAAGCTTTCAAAGCTTCCATACTCATAGTACGTGATAGACTTGAGCTAAAAAACGTGTGATGTACCAATGATGTTGGTTATCGCGGGTGGCAAGCTCGTGTGGTCATCTTAAGACTGCAAAGGAAGGTAAGTGTAAAAGCAGCACAGGAAATTCTTTACATGTTATATATTTACCTCATCCTATAACTCCATAAGTGATGCTGCTGAGCACTTTACCAATTCTGTCGTGGGGTCATCGAAAAGCACAACCGAAGTCTGTGCAGTGTCGTCGAACATACCCAGCTCAAGCCTATACCTGCCAAGCGTATGTTGCACGAGGTAGGTTATCGATAGTATTTATTGCATTCCAATTTGTGGAAAACTAGGAGGAGGGGTTGAATAGTTTTGCCGATTTTAAGTTAGTTTCAAAAACTTTAGATTCGATATTATGTAAAATCGTATGGATGGATAGAAAGTATAAAACAATAAGTAATGTAAGTAATGAAAGCAAGTAAAGTAAAGGTTAGAAATAACACAACTGATTTATAGTGGTTAGGCTACAAGGACACCTTCCTTGCCCTACTCCACTCCCCGAGTCACCTACTCGAGAGTTCAAGCACTATGTCAACAAGCTCTTTCAAATTGGCGGAGAAGCCTTCACAATGTCGCTTACACTTTTTCCGGTACAAAGCTAAATACCGAGTCCTTAACACGGAGGACCAAACCAACACAACTATAACACAACAACTATATGAAATACAAGATCTTGCTACAGAAATCTTATGGAGGAACAAATCAATCAAGGACCCCTTGCTTGGATGACTTGTAGTATCTCATGATCTCGCCTTTGAGAAGGACCTATATGAGAATCACAACAAAAGAAAGAAGAACTACTATATAGATCAAGAGATCTGATATTAGAAGACAGAAGTAGTGTATGAAAGAGTTTGTAAGAAGATGGGTGAGTTACAATGAAGAAATGGCTCACTATTTATAGGCAAAAAATCACTACTGTTCCCCGGATCCCACGGATCCCTTACATGAGGGATCCGTCCCAGTGTAAATGGGGATCCGTAGGACGCTCTTCCTATTTGGGTTATGGGTCATGGATCATGGGTCATGGGTCATGGACTTTGGATCATGGGTATCCAAATAGATACAATGTATCTAAAAGATGCAATGCATCTAGTCAATGGGTCATGGGTTAGCTTCATGGGTTATGGATGTGCTCCATGGGTATGGGTCATGGGTTATGGATTTTACCCATCCTAATAAACTATTACGACAATTTATGTTAAATGACTATATATGTAAATGTTTTACAAAAATAACATGTATCCTTATAATTTTACTTATGATAACTTTATATTTGTTATCAACAAAACACAAAGAGATCGCTAAATATGGATAAATGATTTTACGATTTATTTGTATTAACAATCTCCCCCATTTTGTTGATGACAAAATATAATGTTATGATGAGTAAAACTTAAGATTAGATGTATGTTTTGAAAGCATATATAAGTTTTACTTCTTCTCCCCCTTTTTGTCGAAACAAAAAGCGAACCTAACGAAGGAATAAAGTGTGGAAAAAATAGTATTATCCATGAATCACTAACTCCCCCTTGACGGTAGCTCCCCCTTGAATAGGGCATCAAGTGAGAAAATATAATACCTACAAAGAAAAAAGTTAGTAGTAACATGCAATATAATCTTGTAATTGACGAGAAACAAGATGGAGAGCCAAGATATGTAAACAAAGCCTTGTAATAAAAAGACAAAGTGTAGTGGTATATAGGCCACATACAAACATTTAAAACTAAGAACAATGTTTGTTCTTTAAAATGACTCAAAATAAAAAAATAGAGAAAATAGTAATATCATTCCTTACATGCTTGCATAAGGTTAATTATGGAAGTTTTGGTGAGTGATGATGTTGATGCGATCAAGGATGTGGTTAAGTATGAATCACATTTCGTCCCTAATTTCCATTGCAAGTTCCCTAGTGGATTGGCAATGTTCAGAATGTAAATGATGTGGGTATTATGTGTGGATGGTTTCCGGGTAAGTTTGATTTGTGGAGGGCGGAATATGTGGTGGAAAAGTTGGAAAATATGGATCAAAGTCCATTATGTTGGTAAGTGGAGGAATATACGAACCTAGATGTTGTTGTTAAATAATGGGAGCTAAAGGTGGTAAAGTTGCAAGATCTTTGTAAAGTGTGTTTAGAGATGTTGGTGGTGTTAAAAAGACTAGTTCTTTTGGGTTGGAAGTTTGTTGAAATGATGTGGGTGGTGGACTAGTCACGGGTAGTTGGGTTGTTTTTGGAGTCTTAAGAAGTTCCGATAGGGTGATCTTAGGTGGAAACTTGATAGGTGATGGTGGTGATGTGCTTGTTGGAGATGATGGGGGTGCTACAATGGAATCATTTGGTGGTGAATGAGTAGGTGGTGATGAACTTTTTGACAATGGTTTGGCTAAACAACAAGGCCGGATGCTAATCCATGCGGTTTTTCTAGATTTGGGTGGTGGAACTACGGAAGGTTGTAGGATAAAGTTTTGGATTTCTTGAAGAGGATTGCTCGTACTAGGTGATTCATCAATGTTAGAAGATCTTTTGGATGACATGATGATGATTGTTTGTGAGGTTGAGAGTGATGGATATGCAAGCATTTTGGGAACCTTATTTATAGAGAAAATAGTGCATTGTAATGAATGTTTGGCCCAAAATGTAGATTAAAATCTAATGATTAGATATGAATTTAAGGTATGTGATCATGAGAACACAAGAATTAAGTAACATACTCATTAGTGAAAGAGGTAAAATGATGAAAATATGAAGGTTTATAGCCAAAGTGAGAAAAATAGAAGAGAAATTCAGCAACCGTCCCACGGTTCCCATGGATCCGTTCCTTGAGGGAACTGTCCAGCGTTAATGCTGGGATCCGTGGTAGTGGTGACTTAGGCAGCTCAAATTTTTCCTTTTGGAAACATTTGTGCCTAGTGTGTGCCTATATGCAAACCATTTGGAGTTGCGGTTATCTCGACTCTTAAAAAGAAAGGAAAATAAACTAGAAGTGAAAAAGCATACTATTATGTGAGATAACTCGAGTGCTCCTTAATTCACTGTTGCTTAAATGAATGTACCCGAAAACACATATTAGTTATGTGTTCCCTTTAGCATTCAAAAGACATGAGATGCAATGAAAACTTGTTTTTACTTTGTATTAATAATGAAAAAGGTTTGTCCTAGACGTGAGAATAGCGTTAGAAAAATGATACGGGGAGAAGTATTCTTTTAGAAAACATTTTGAAAAGTTTCTTGAAAACAAAAAGTTATCGTTAGTTTTGAAAAGGTACAAGACAATATATTTTGAGTTTTGAAAATCCCCATATTGTTTGTGAGTTGTGTGTGAAATAGAGATCCTAGAATCAGAAAATAAGGAAGGATAATGTTTACATAACTTGTAGAGTTGAGAAACAAATTACGATGATTGTTCCATGAGACCAAGACCAAGACGAAGTAAGTTGAATTGTTCCCGCTTCAACGGTTTGGTGAGGATGTCGGCTATGTTGTCTTTGGATGCTACCTTCTCAATAGAAATATTCCCTTTTGAACATTGTCTCTTAAGAAGTGATGACGGATCTCTATGTGCTTGGTGCGAGAGTGCAACACCGGATTCTTGCTTAAGTCAATAGAACCTTTGTTGTCCCATAAAATGGCTATGTCACTTAGATGAATGTCGTAGTCCACTAACGCTTGTTTCATCCATAGTGCTTGTTGGCATGCTTTGTCGGCGGAGACATATTCGGCTTCGGTTGTTGATATGGCCAATGCCGTTTGCTTCTTCGAGAACCAAGATGTTAAACAACATCCCATAAAGGTACATACACCACTTGTACTCTTTCGGTCAACATAATCACCTACATGGTCAGAATCCGCATATACAATAGTTTCTACCCCCGTTCCCTTAGGATACCATAATCCTAATTGATTCGTACCCTTAATGTATCTAAATATTCTTTTGACCGCTTCTAGATGTGATGTTTTAGGGTCTTCTTGAAACTTAGCATATAGACAAACACTAAACATGATATCCGGCAGACTAGCCATAAGATAGAGAAGACTACCAATTATGCCACAGTATTTCGTGTTATCAACGGATTCACCTTCTTCATCTTTTGTTAGTTTAGTGTCAGATGACATTGGTGTTCTTATGGGTTTTGACTCTTCTAAACCAAATTTCTTTAACATTTCTTTTATGTATTTAAAGAAGATACCATCTTCTAGTTGTTTTATTTGTAGACCGAGAAAGAAACTTAGTTCTCCCATCATACTCATTTCAAACTCATCATGCATGATTTTTGAGAAATCATCACACATGTCTTGACAAGTCGATCCGAATATAATATCGTCAACGTATATTTGAACAATAATTATATGTGATTCTTTTTTCTTAATGAAAAGTGTATTATCAACTAACCCCATGGTGTAGTTGTTTTTGATTAAAAATGATTTGAGTCTATCATACCAAGCTTTTGGAGCTTGTTTAAGACCGTAAAGAGCTTTCTTTAGTTTATACATGTGTTTAGGTTTTTCGAAATCGATAAAGCCCGGAGGTTGAGCTACATAGACTTCTTCATTAATAAAGCCATTTAGAAAAGCACTTTCAACATCCATTTGAAAAAGCTTAAGATCATTAGCACAAGCATAAGCAAGAAGTATTCTTATAGACTCTAATCTAGCCACGGGAGCATAGGTCTCATCAAATTCTATGCCTTCTTGTTGATTATTGATGACGTATAGTCTATATCCGGGTCACGAACCCGACTAAAAGTCCAACACTAACTTAGCCCGGTATGAACTGGGCTACGCTGATTAGATGTTTGGGCTCACGAAAGCCCAAGCCCAAATCTATTTACAGAATAGATATTGGATATCTCCTAAATATGGAGATAATCATTCCCCAACCAACTTAGGCGGGATACGCCGAAGGTTGAGGAACACGGAACCAACAAGGATTCCGTGCGTATATAAAGGGAATCATATCCCTCGTTTAAGGTACGATCTACAAAACCCTAATTCTCCTTAAACCCTAAAACCGATTACTTACTCTCACGCCGGAGGATAATCGTGGGAAACAATCCCACGGTAAGCCTAACGGTGTCTTTTGTCTCTTAGTGCGCAGGTCTCAAGCAATAATTCTCAATTGGTATGAGAGCCGGAGCCTCAAACAAGGAACGCCCAACTTTTGTATCAACAAGTGGCGCCATCCGTGGGACCCTACACTAAGAACCAAGACTAGAATGACGAAGCATGGAAATCAGCGATCGCAATCAGACCTTATGGGAAAGAAGTCGCAAAGCGGACTAACTCCTAAGCAGACTTCTAGGACAACCAGGCCGCTAAAAACAAGGGATCGTGCCAAGACTTGGTCTTCCCTCTGGTGGAACCACGCTCGGGAACAACCCAAGCCACTACAACCACCACGAGTGGAGTAGATCCACTGCGCACCGTCTTTACTACTCCCTTTCAATCGGTGCTAGAAACCGACCGACAAAGGCACCGGATGCACCTGACCGAAATAAGGGAGTAGTGATAGAAACAAACACACTCGCTCTTGAGGGGGTCGCACGAGCTAGCACCTAAGATTTCGTATCCCAAAACTACGAAACATTAACTACCCTCATGCAAGAGGAAGAGAAGAAGAGATCAGGTCGGAACTTGAAAGCCCGACTCAATTTCGATTCTGAATACGAGGCTTCCCCACTGCGCCGTCAGAAAGAGAAGCGCGGAGAGACAACCCCGATATTCAACGAATCGGAGGAGAATCGAGGGTGATGAGACATCTCACTCGCATCATCTGAGTGAGAATGATGAAGATGAAAAGCGTACCAATGTCCACACCAGACTTGGTAGCCGCAGAATCCAAGACAGGCTTGGACGACACTATTCCCCAGTGAAAGTCCTCGAGTACAAACTCAGAGGACGCGGCGCAAGCGCCGAAAAAGGAAAAATTCGTCCTCTGAAAATTCCTCGGACAACGAGGATAGCGAAACCGGACACCGGAAGTCCGAAACAGATATAATGACCGGAGGATGAAGATATATCCCTCCTTGGCTCCGTCAAAAGGTGGATGCATTTACTCGACGCATCGCTGACTTCTCGAAAGCAAAAGAAGGCGCATGCCTGCCAACGTCAAGACCTATGACGGAACAGTGACCCGATGATCACCTCAAAATTTTTGAATCACCGAGACAATTGAAAAATGGCCACACTGTGTGGTTCCATATGTTCAACTCCACACTAGTGGGAAACGCGCGGAACCGGTTCAGCAAGCTTCCACGCAGAAGCATCAACGGCTTTGAGGAATTGAGAAAGGCGTTTCGCCTAAACTTTACTCAGAGGAAGAAGTGCGCTAAAAATCTTGTCGAACTCGCCAGGGTAAAGCAGCGCCAAGGAGAATCTACAAGCGCATTCATGGAACGCTTCAAAGGTGAATGCATGCAAGTTAAAGCATGCCCGGAAGTGTTGAAAATCTCTGGTTTCATGAACGGGATTAATAATCCAGAACTCATCAAGAGGTTGAACGACAAGATTCCTGAAACCTTTGATGAACTCATGAAACGCTCTCGGTCCTTCGTCCAGGGAGAAGCCGCCGCGGCGGATAGCAAAAGGAACTACTCGAACTACCGGTCACAGGAACAACCTGGGAGACAATCCAACGACCGGGGTAGTAACCGTAATAGGAGCTATCGCAGCCAGGGGAGCGGGAGGGATAATGATAGATACACCCCGCTAATCAAGACCCCAAAGGAAATACTCGCAACGGAAGGTGCGAATTTTCCAAGACGCCGCAGATCGCACTCAGAGGATCGGAGCACTGGGAATGGATATGTGATTACCATGCACAGAAGGGCCATACCACTAACGAATGTGTCCAACTGCGCCAACTCATCGACAAGATGGTTAAAGAAGGTAGATTGGACCACTTGGTCAAAAACATTAAAGAGGGAAATGATAAACAAAAGAGTGGAAACAAGAAGGAGACACCCAAAGATAAGGCCGACACGATCTACATGATACAATCATGGCAGCGGATCACTAGACAGAAGGTCAGCTAGGAGTTTTCCCGAAGAAGCGAAATCTCTTTCCCTACTCTAACTGCGGACAACGCAGTAGTAGAGCCACTCACCATTGAGATCAGTGCGGGGGGTCACGACATCCACCGCATGTACGTCGATGGTGGAGCATCGGCGGACATCATGTATGAGCACTGCTTCAAACGACTGCGGCCTGAAATACGCAGCCAGTTAAGCCCAGTCAAAACGGCGCTAACTGGTTTTACGGGTGAAAAGATATGGCCCATGGGGCAACTACGATTACCAGGTCGGCATTGGCAATGCGAACACTCTGCTAAAGCTTGGATGGAATTTATGGTGATCAAATCCCCTTCGCCATACAATGGCATTATCGGGAGACCCGGGATATTAGCCATGCACGCAGTGCCATCAACAGCGCACGGGATGCTTAAATTCCCAGTAAAAGGGGGCATTGTTACTCTTTACAATGCCACGGTACCGAATAGAGAATGTAACATGGTTACATGCGAAACGGCACCGATCCCAGAACAGAGCGCAACCAAAGTCCCAAACCTGAAGGTTGCGATTCACCCAGAATACCCGGAATAGGAAATAGCCATCGGAGGGTCATTGTCGGACAACGGCAAAGCAGCCGTGTGTGCGCTCTTGTAAAAGAACTTGGACATTTTGCATGGGAGCCAAAACACATGACAGGAGTGCCACGCTCAATCACATAGCATAAACTGAGAATCCGACAAGGGTACTCACCAATACGCTAGAAGAAGCGCGCCAAGCCCCGAGCGCGCGCAAGCAATTCTCGCAGAGATACATAAACCGGTGGATGCGGGAATCATGCGTGAAGTCTACTACCATGATGGCTTTCTAACCCAAGAATGGTCAAAAAGAGCAACGGCAGCTGGCGAATGTGCGTAGACTTCACCGACCTTAATAAAGCATGCCCACAAGACGCTATCCATTACCGAGATAGACTGGAAAATAAAGTCCTTGTGCGGATATCCCTTAAAGTGCTTCCTCGACGCATACAAGGGATATCACCAAATACAGATGGCTAAGGAAGACGAGGAAAAAATAGCCTTTCATACAAGCCAAGGCGTTTACTGTTATACAAAAATGCCCTTTGGCTTGAAGAATGCGGCGCTACCTATCAGCGGTTAGTGGATCATGCTTTCAAAAAACAAATGGGCCGCAACCTGGAAGTCTATGTGGATGACTTGGTTATAAAGAGCCATACTGAAGATGAGCTTGTGCGCGACATAGAGGAAACGTTCAAAACTCTACGAGAGATTAACATGAAGCTAAATCCGAAGAAGTGCACATTCGGCGCCACTGAAGGCATGTTCCTAGGATACCTGATAGAGCCTGACGGCATAAAACCTTGTCCAGAAAAGACAAAGGCGGTCACCGAACTTCCTTCACCGCGCACGCTGAAGGAAGTCCAATCTCTCAACGGAAAGCTGGCCGGCCTAAATAGGTTCCTATCCAAGTCAGCAGAAAAATCCTTACCCCTTTTCAAAACACTCAAGAAGTGTATAAAAGGGTGATTTCGGTGGACCACGGAGGCGGAAGAAGCCTTCACTCTGCTCAAAAAGCATCTAGCAACGCTCCCAACACTTGTCGCACCCCGACCAGGGAAGAGCGATCATGTATTTATCAGCAACTCATGGAGCGATGAGCAGCTACTAACAGATAGGGATTCGGTACAAACCCTATCTATTTTGTAAGCAAAGTGCTCAAGAAGACGGAGATGAACTACAGCGCCATGGAAAAATTAGTTCTGGCATTGGTGTTTGCTGCCAAGCGACTACGCAGGTACTTCCAAGCGCACCCGATAGCAGTAATCACAGACCAACCGATCAAGCAGATCATCTCCAAACCTGATGCGTCAGGCCGACTCTAGAAGTGGAGTGTATTGCTAGGTGAACACAACATCTCTACGACCGCACCGCAATCCAAAGGACGATTCTGCGGACTTCATCATTGAGAATCCAGACACCGACGAGGTACCCGCACCAAGTAAGAAGGAACTACAAGATCCATGGATCTTGTTTACAGATGGATCCTCATGCATGGACGGGTCAGGAGCTGGCCTCATTCTCACAAATCCAGAGGGAATGGAATTCACTTACCCACTGCGTTTTGAATTTACAGCGACAAACAATGAGGCAGAATATGAAGCTCTAATCGCCGGATTAC
This sequence comes from Chrysanthemum makinoi, assembly GCA_910596185.1. NCBI lineage: Eukaryota > Viridiplantae > Streptophyta > Magnoliopsida > Asterales > Asteraceae > Chrysanthemum > Chrysanthemum makinoi. Next base: position 187,289,851 of record OU343222.1, on the reverse strand, counting down.
GCATTGCAGCTCGAATGGGTGTACGTAACACGGAAGCAAATGTGGATTCCCGGCTAGTAGCCAACCACGTGTTCGGCGAATACGTGGCTAAAGAAGAAAATATGATTCAGTATCTCGACAAGACCAAGACACTGATTAAAGGCTTTGATAGATTCACCATCAAGCAAATTCCTAGAGGAGAAAACCGCAAGGCGGATGCACTAAGCAAGATCGCCTCGACAAGCTTTGCACACTGTCAAAGCAAGTCTGGTGGAAACACTGAAAAGCAAATCCATATCGGAGATGGAACTCTCCACAGTAATAGAGGAGGAAGGTCCTACGTGGATGACACCGATAACGGAATTCCTAAACAAAGGAATGTTACCCCAAGAGCAGAAGGAAGCTCGCAGGATACGGCGCACAGCACAAAGATTCGAACTTCGACACAACATACTGTACCGACGCTCCTTCATTCAACCATGGCTCCGTTGTGTGGGCCCACTACAAGCAAATTACGTGCTGCGGGAAATCCATGAAGGTTCATGCAGCATGCACTCAGGACCACGGTCCGTTGTGGCACGCGCCATGAGATCATGGTACTACTGGCCAACCATGCACCGCGATGCGCGGGACTTAATAAGGAAGTGCAACGATTGCCAAGTTCACCGACCCGTCCCGCGCAAACCACAGCACGAGCTAACACCAATCACATCCCCATGGCCATTCTACAAGTGGGGTATCGATATTGCAGGACCTTTTACAGTCGCAGTGGGAGGATTGAAATTCCTCATAGTCGCCATAGACTACTTCACTAAGTGGATCGAAGCAAAAGCAGTGGTAACAATCACTGGCAACCAGGTGAAACGCTTCGTCTGGGAAAATATTGTATGCCGCTTCGGTTTGCCTGGCGAAATCATCTCGGACAACGGGAAACAATTCTGCGAAAATCCTTTCAAGGATTGGTGCGAGAAGTTGAACATCACACAACACTTCGCATCAGTTAAACACCCACAAACCAATGGATTAGTAGAGCGCGCAAATCGAAGCCTAGGTGAAGGAATTAAAGCACGCCTGGACAGGCACAAAGGAAGATGGGTGGAAGAGCTCTCGCATGTTTTGTGGGCGCACCGCACTTCAATAAAAACCAGCACGGGAGACACTCCCTTCTCACTAGTCTATGGGACAGAAGCCGTCATACCAGCCGAAATTGGTATGCCAACTATTCGCACTGCTGAAATTAACGTGGCAACTAATGACAACGAACGACGTATTGATTTGGATCTGCTAGAAGAAAGGCGCGAACGCGCATCTATAAGGGAGGAAAAATCAAAGTCAAGGATGAAAGGATACTATGACACCAAAGTACGTAGTGTCTCATTCAGACCTACCGCGCTAATGATGCGAGCCACGCAGAAGACACGGGCAAGCTCGGACCAAAGTGGGAAGGACCCTACGAGGTTACTGAAGCATCGGAACGGCGCGCAAGTTACGAGGCTTGGACGGTAGAGAGCTGCCGCGCACATGGAACATCTGCAACCTCAAGAGGTGCTACCTTTAGGAGTGGCTACGGCCCAATGTGCAGACGCTCATATACTTTACTAGAGTGCCAGATAACTATCTATGTATTTATTTTTTATTCCCTTAGTATAATGTCTTATTTTCTCAAACACACTTGCAAGTATTAATAAAACGTTGCGGTTTCTAGCTAACTCCGTGACGCATTTCAATTTGTTATTTCCATATACTGTATGTCTTAACAATTTCTTATTTTTTGCCACATGGCGGGCATGCAATAAATAAACCCACGATGGTAAAAGGATAAGTTCACCTACTAAATAACTTGTTGAGTAAGAGGGTTGCAAACCCATCAACACCGGATCACGTATCCTTGTTAAACACCTTGTTCTCAAGACGTTGGAATGAGTTTGTGCGCATCTCACGATGGGTGCGTAACATCACACATGATGCACGTTTAACAATTTAGAAACCAAGACACTTGATTTCTTCATGTGATATTTACAGTACGCTGCATATCATAACATACACGACTATGATGGAAAATACTTAGTATTTTTATACTCTTCATACATGATTATGAATCTCTTATATTATTGGCGCTTGTGTACATTTAACCTGTAGACAACACAAGTAAATATGCTACGATTGGCAACGATGGAAGGTGATTTTATTAAATAACTATGAGTTGTTACAAAAGAGTTGCTACTTTACAACATATACACCTACCAACTATTACAACGCTCAATAGATGAGCCACCCACGCGGTTCGAGGTATCTTTGGCCTCGTCAAGCTTCTTCAACAGATCTGAATCCTGCCGAGACACAGTAGCAACACTCACCGGCACCCCATCAGACCTTGGCTGGTGCGCTGCACCAACCCCGCACAAGATTGCCTTCCCTTTGATACCTTTCTTTCGCGCAAGTCTGGTCGCATGTGCTTCCAGTACCTCCTTCAAAGGCACTTCTTTTTCTAAAACAAAAGGATTCAAAATATCCTTGGGACGCGCGAAGACAGGTACTTGAAGCTGTGAGTCATGGGGCTTCAAGAAGTAATCCGGCTGGGCTTCGCACCCTCTCGCGATGACGCGCAAGAGTCAACCCCGCCATAATGACGTTTATAGGATAATCCTGATCACACTCGAGTTCAGCAATCATAGGGAGCTCTAACTCCTTCATCCTTTTCATAGCAAAACGGTGATCATACGTCCTAGCATCATAATTAGGTACCTCATTAACGGGTACCTTTAGCAGCCCGATTCATGCAATTTCTCCACGGCTTCGCTTTGCCGCGCTCCGAGAGCGCATGAACTACATCCCCAAAGGCGGTAACCACTTCTCGGCGACTCCAGAGTGCTAAGAGCGCTAAGCGAAGACCATGTCCTATGAGCCATCTCGCTCAGCTATAGTAGACATCGGTGAGGATACAACTCCTCTCCATACTCAATACTTAATTTGCGCAGTTTTGCCTCTTGTACCTCCAATGCATTGCTCACAATAGCGCCAAGATCCTTTACCTGAGCAACCAACTCCTTCTTACCTTGCTCAAGATACTTCAGGGCCCACATACAGGAAGCTTTATATTCTGCAGCAGCGGTGCGCTCTCGGCTTATCGACTCAGCAGCAAGATTTTTCCTCAGCCAGTCCTTGGGCATACACACTCATGGCATCGGCTTCCGCCCTGGCACTTGCTAGCTGGGTTTCCAGTTGAGCGATGCGTGAACTGTCCCCGGAATAACGCGGCCTTCAGCCGCGCAACTAATGAGGCCTGATGGGCTGCAGCCAAATCCAGTTCCTCAATAAGCCGTCCCGTTGGCATTTCCCCAGCAGTCGATGGCTCAAAGATTTGGACTATTCAAGAAACTTCAGACGCACGGGCTCTCAAGTGGTGGTGACTCTGCGGATTGTTCAAACCTACGCACAATACGCGAAGTTCACAGTTACAAAGAAACATAATAAATAATAATAAGAAAGAAGAAACAATTCCAGGACACTTACGCAGGAATGGAAGTGTCAGGTGATGGTGGGCGTGACGCGACATCACTAGAGGACGACTCTACATTAAACACCACAGGACGCTTCTTTCGGGAGGAAGCAACGCCATCACCACTGCGCTTCCTTTTGCGTATTAATCCCTGGCTTTCTTCCTCTTCCGTTTCCTCCACCTGCTCTACCACCTCTGGCGCCGGTTGCACTAGGGGGGAGGGAACTGTAGAACTCGGCACACTTTGTAGGGGTGTCGCTTCTAGCGCAACGGATAAACTTCCCCTACCTCTCCTAGGTCCAGATCAAGGGTACGTCCCCGTTGCCGCAACAAGCACGGGATCTTCTCCTCCTTTAACGGAAGTGTCCCCACTTCTACCTGTATCGGCTTCGCCAGTTGAACTATGCTGAACAGGTCCATCTCTGCACAACAACGAAGAAACACAAACGGTTTACGAGGGACAAAGAAAAACAGTAAAAACTTACAGTAATATAACTCAACGGGTACGCAAGAATGAGCACCCACCCGACCATCTGGCCTATGAAGATTGGAACTTCTTCTGGACTACCAAAATAGTTTCGGCTCAAACCAATGTGCACCAAGAACTCCTCGGGGTAGGAGCTAATGAGGATGCGGTTGGCATTTATTGTGTCCATCTTCCGCATCATATGATTCGGGAGGGGGCGCATCCTTTGGCAGTGTCCCCTGGGAGTAAAAATCGAAGCGAGAAGGAAAACACGTGTTATCGACCCAGAAAAATTTCTCCCTCCAATTCCTGAGTGCATCTAGCTTCTCCGTATAGCATTGGAGTTACCCAGGACGTTTTGCGAAGGATACCCACCCGTGTGACCCGGTGGTATGGTGAAAGGCGCGGAACAGGTTGTTGGTAGGGTTGATAGCTAACAGGTGGCAGTTCACCTCAAAATTAATTAGTTTCGCTGCACCTATACAGTGTAGCTGGGATATGTGGATGCGGTAATAATTCAAAACGTCACTCAAAAATAGAGATATGGGTATACACTGATTTGCGAATTCAAAGAAGCGTGTATATAACCCAATCTTCCCATCGGGGAAGTCTGCTATTGACGCATTCGCAGCCGAAACTTCTGGATGTACTGTACTGGGAATATAGTAATCCGACGCGAATTGTCGCAGCTCGCTCTCCGTTATGTCTGATGTGAAATCAGATAACACCTTAACCATTATTTTCAAATCGAAACAAAAGCGCACGCGCGGTTACCTAGTGAGTATTCGAATAGGGTGGTTGAGAATGCTTGTAGCTGTGATAATGGCGGATATAATTTTTCTTCTTACTGTGAGGAGAAAAGGTGAAAATGAAGCGTCCCGTTATATAACGTCCCTCATCCACGCGATGAGTGACACGTGGAGCCCACCAACCCTAATTCTGTGGTCAAGATTGCTTGATGGGACACGGGTGCAGTAACTTTCCCCCGATTTACGAGGCGCCCATTTTTTAACCCAATGTCTAGATACAATGTACCAGTTGGTATATTTTTATGGCTTCTTGGCTACGCTTCGAAGTTTTTGGATGACTACGGTTATTAGTCTAGCATCTGCAGTTAGTCACTACGCATACTAGACTGGGGGGACATGATGACGTATAGTATATATCCGGGTCACGAACCCGACTAAAAGTCCAACACTAACTTAGCCCGGTATGAACTGGGCTACGCTGATTAGATGTTTGGGCTCACGAAAGCCCAAGTCCAAATCTATTTACGGAATAGATATTGGATATCTCCTAAATATGGAGATAATCATTCCCGAACCAACTTAGGCAGGATAGGCCGAAGGTTGAGGAACACGGAACCAACAAGGATTCCGTGCGTATATAAAGGGAATCATATTCCTCGTTTAAGGTACGATCTACAAAACCCTAATTCTCCTTAAACCCTAAAACCGATTACTTACTCTCATGCCGGAGGATAATCGTGGGAAACAATCCCACGGTAAGCCTAACGGTGTCTTTTGTCTCTTAGTGCGCAGGTCTCAAGCAATAATTCTCAATTGGTATGAGAGCCGGAGCCTCAAACAAGGAACGCCCAACTTTTGTATCAACAATTATACCCTAGGCCAACGAGTTTAGCTTTGTTTCTAGACACTATTCCGTTTGCATCTAACTTGTTTTTATATACCCATTTAGTTCCGATTATGGTTTGATTATTAGGTGGAGGGACAAGTATCCAAACATAGTTAGAAACAAATTGATTCAACTCTTCTTGCATAGCCATTACCCAACTTTCATCTTTTATGGCTTCTTGTGTATTTTTAGGTTCTATGGTTGAGACAAAACAAAATAAACTACTTTGGTTTTGGACTTGGGATCTTAAGGTTCTTTCATTTAACTTTCCTATGACCTTATCTACGGGGTGATTTTTGAACTCTTTAATATTGATGATTTCATTGTTTAACGGTTCATGTTCTTTTTTTATATTTTCCTTGATTTTTATGGCTTCACTTTCAATTATCTCGTCATCGACAAGAGGTTGGGTAGGTTTAGGTGGACTTTCATCAAATTTTACATTTAATGACTCTTCAACCTTCATTGTTTCTTTATTTAATATAACATAATCTTTACTATTAGGAGAGTAACCTAAGAAGATACCTTCGGTTGATTTAGGATCAAATTTAGTTAGGTAATCTTTAGTGTTAAGTAGGAAACATTTGCTACCAAAGACTTTAAAATGTTCTAACATAGGCTTTTTGCCTCGAAGTAACTCGTATGGAGTTTTACCTAAGAATGGTCTAATTAAGACTCGGTTAAGTATGTAAGTTGATGTATCAACGACATTGCACCAAAATTTTTGAGGAATAGATTGCTCATTAATCATGGTGCGACTCATTTCTTGTAGGGTTCTATTTTTCCTTTCAACTACCCCATTTGATTGTGGAGTGCGAGGAACCGATAAATTGTGAGTAATACCATTAGCGTCACAAAAAGCTCTAAATTGCACTTGATTATCAAATTCCCTACCATGATCCGTTCTAATAGACACTATAGGACTTCCTAATTATCTTTGGATTTTCTTACTTAATATTTCAAAGTAGTTAAACGTTTCAGTTTTGTTCTTTAAAAATTTAGTCCGTGTGTACCTAGAGTAATCGTCCACTATGACCAAAGTATAGTAGTTACCTCCATAACTTTGAATACCGGATGGACCAAATAAATCCATGTGAAGTAGTTCTAGACACTTAGTAGTAGAGACCATATTTTTAGCTTTGTGACTAGCATGGACTTGCTTTCCTATGTTACAAGCATCACAAAAATGATGTTCGTATTTTAATTTTGGTAGATCTCTTACTAGTTCTTTAGATGATAGCGATTGAAGAAGTCTCATATTGGCGTGACCCAATCTTCGATGCCATAAGGTCGAAGTATCATCTATAGAAGTAAGACAAAGTTTGTCTTTAGGTTCATTACCGATTTTAATGACATAGATTCCATGTTTTCTAATGCCTTTTCCTATAGTGATACCGTTTTTCAATATTTTACTAACGGTTTAACTAAAAAGTACGTTACACCTTTTTATCACATATTTGTCCTATACTTAGAAGGTTAAAGTTTAGGTTATCTACGTGACACACATAGTTAATGGTTAAAGATTTGTGAGAAATTGTACGTTTACCGATGATTTTGCTCTTGCTATTACCAAATACCACATTCCCTCCATTGAAGGATTCGCATGTGGAAAATAAGTCTTTGTTACCGGTCATGTGCCTTGTGCACTCGCTATCCTTGATCCATTCATCCGGATCTAGGTCGACCTTTAAGCACACCTAAAAAAACAATTAACTCAAAAGTTTGGTCCCTATTTGTTCATGGGTCCATTAGTGTTATACATTTCATTCATGTTAGGCATATATGGAAAAGGTGAGAATGCATTCCATGGTGCAAAGTTTTGAAAAAGAAAACCGTTTTGTACATTAGGATTCCATCACATTTGATGGTGGTTACTTCTCGGATAAACATTATTAGGTATCCTTATAAATGTGTTTGGTTATGAAAATGATGCTTTGTCTCTCATAAAACTTTGATTTTGTTTTAGTGGTGGTGGTTGTCTAACAGTAACGTGGGTTGGTTTCTTCTTGTTAACGATAACAAAGTCGGTTCTAGATGAAGTAGCTACATTATTTCTACTGTTTACATCTACAGACCCACGGATCCCTGGTTTTACACTAGACGGTTCCCTTTTCAAGGGATCCGTGACTACAGTAGCTTGTTTTTCAGTTGCTTTGACGAATTGTGTTTCTTTATTCTCGCTAGTTGATGCATTATGTTCCTGAAAACCTAAACCCTTTTGATTGTTTCCTGTTTTAACACCATTTAGTATTATATCTAGAGTATTAGTATTCATTCTAGCAATCTTGGAATCAAGATTATCAACTAGTGTTTGAAGTTGAACACAAAGCTCACATTCCCCACTTGCTATCTTCCCTTTTTCTAAACGTTTTAATTTGCCTTTTAACTCAATGATTTCCTTTTCTAAACGTTCATTTTTGTTTTCAAAATCTTATTTTTGTTAATTCTTTTAGACTAATTTTGAAAAGTTTATCATATTCATGATGCAATCATTCATCATCTAATGATGATCTACTATAATAGAGAGATTCGGGACATACCTCGTTTGAGTCATTTGCCATGAGACAAATTTCTTCGTTCTCCTCCTCACTAATTCCCAATGAACCGCTCACGAACGCCTTTTGTTCGTCACGTTTGGGACACTCACTAATGAAGTGGTTAGGGTCCCCATATTTAAAACATGCGCGTTCATCCCTTGCTTTCTTGTCGTCTTTGCCTTTTCGGAACCCCTTCTTGTCGTCATATGGTTGCTTGACATATCTTCCCTTTCTTCTAAAGAACTTCTTGAAATCCCTTACCGCCATGGCATATTCTTCGTCATCACTATCCGAAGAAGAGTTTTCTTCATCGCTTGAGACCTTCTTGGCTTTTAAGGCAAGAGATTTGTGATTCTCTTTCTTTTCTTTTGAGGCTTCGAAATCTTTAGCGAGGACAAGCTCATAGACTTTTAGATTGCCTATGAGTTCGTTGAGGGTGAGGATTGATAAGTCTTTTGATTCTTCGATGGCCGTTACCTTTGATCTCCACTTGGATGGAAGTGCCCTTAGATATCTTCTGACATGATTACGACTAGAGAAAGACTCATCAAGTACTTGTAATGATGTAATTATAGTATTAAAGTTAGCAAAAAAATAATCTATACTATCCTCATCCGATATTGAAAATTGTTCATATTGTTGAACAAATAAATTTATTTTATTGTTTTTAACTTGTTGATTTTCTTGATGAGTTACAACTAAAGAATTCCAAATTTCTTTAGAGGTTTTAAGCATAGAAATTATTTCGAATTCCTTTTTGGGTAAGGCATTGTATAAAATCATTTTAGCTTCACTATTTTTGGAAAGCTTTTTCTTTTGATCATCGGAGAGTTGATCATGAGGTGTGTTTACTAGGTTGTCGGTTTTATCATCTTTTGTAGTGGCTTCAAAGTCACCTTCAACAATGATATACCAAAGATCAATATCTTTTGACTTCACATAAGTTTCAAATATATTTTTCCAATAAATAAAACCATTAGTTTCAAGTAGTGGAGGTCGTTGAATAGATTGCCCTTCTTTATAATTTTCAGAATCCATTGTGATCGAAAAGTTTTTAAAATACGATTTACTTTAAAACTTCTTGTAAACCTTGCTCTTGATGCCAATTGTGGAAAACTAGAAACTTTAGATTCAAAAACTTTAGATTCAATATTATGTGAAATCGTATAGATGGATAGAAAGTATAAAGCAATAAGTAATGTAAGTAACGAAGGCAAGTAAAGTAAAGGATATAAATGACACAACCGATTTATAGTGGTTCGGCTACCAGGATACCTTCCTTGCCTTACTCCACTCCCCGAGCCACCTACTCGAGAGTTCAACCACTATGTCAACAAGCTCCTTCAAATTGGCGGAGAAGCCTTCACAACGTCGCTTACACTTTTTCCGGTACAAAGCTAAATACCGAGTCAACACGGAGGACCAAACCAACATAACTATAACACAACAACTATGTGAAATATGAAATACAAGATCTTGCTACAGAAATATTGTGGAGGAACAAATCAATCAAGGACCCCTTGCTTGGATGACTTGTAGTATCTTGTGATCTCGCCTTTGAGAAGGACCTATATGAGAATTACAACAAAAGAAAGAAGAACTACTATATAGATCAAGAGATCTGAGATTAGAAGAGAGAAGTAGTGTATAAGAGAGTTTGTAAGAAGAGGGGTGAGTTACAAAGAAGAAATGGCTCACTATTTATAGGCAAAAAATCACTACTATTCCCCGGATCCCACGGATCCCTTACATGAGGGATCCGTCCAGTGTAAACTAGGAGAACTGTAGGACGCTCCTCCTATTTGGGTTATGGGTCTTGGATTATGGGTCATGGGTCATGGACTTTGGATCATGGGTATCCAAATAGATACAATATATCTAGAAGATGCAATGCATCTAGTCAATGGGTTATGGGTTAGCTTCATGGGTTATGGATTTGCTCCATGGGTATGGGTCATGGGTTATGGATTTTACCCATCCTAATAAACTATTACAACAATTTATGTTAAATGACTATATATGTAAATGCTTTACAAAAAAGAGCATGTATCCTTATAATTTTACTTATGATAACTTTATATTTGTTATCAACAAAACACAAAGAGATTGCTAAATGTGAATAAACGTTTTACGATTTATTTGTATTAACACAATTCACATTGCATAAGTATCAATCATAACATTACCTCATAATAGGGTACGCAATTGGCTTGTCACATGCATCGTACCAGAAACCCCTTTCCTTTCGAGTGACACCTTTCTTGCATTTTACCCCACAACATGACGGGAAGCTCCACCCCTTCTTAGTCATAACACTGTCGATTCTCGCCTTATAGTTGAAGGTTGCAGACTGGAAAGGGAAATAATTTTTAAATGCTATGCAATGGGCTGATAATACAGACATGGCTGGTTAGAAAGAAGGGTTACATCATTCTTACGGTTGTGACAGGGTATGCAACTGGCTTGTCACATGCACAACACCATAAACCCATTTCCTTTCGAGTGGCACCTTTCTTGCATTTTTCCCCACCACATGACGGGAAGCTCGACCCCTTCTTAGTCCTAACACTGTTAATTCTCGCCTTATAGTTGAAGGTTGCAGACTGGAAAGGGAAACAATTTTTAAATGCTATGCAATGGGCTGATAATACATACATGGCAGGTTGGAAAGAATGCTTACATCATTCTTACGGTTGTGAGCCCACACTAGAAGATTTTCGAGTGTCCCATCTTTCTGTTTAGAGTCCACAACACACCTCACTTCCTTTGCCATCCCGATACCGCTAACATCCAGATACATGGTAATTAAAAGATTGTGGGCAGTATTTAGTTTTCAAAAAATGTATTGAAATGACGTATAACTGCTTACCTGGTGTCCGATCTCTTCCTTGATTGCAGGTATCACAACATCATCTAGAATCATGGTGTATGAACTGATGGATAAATAAAGCTTATCTGGAACGTAACATTTAGTTTTAAATCAACCTGTCAACTTGCTATATAAGGATAAGTTTGCGAATTCATAGGCACTTATTGTTGTAATGTTTTGTAGTTGTCGAGGTAAACACAATAGGACACATGCCTACATGTTTTGCTTTCTTGTCAATCAGCACATCACCAAGGCCTCCCCATAGCGTTAACCTTATTGATTGTCCCCTATTGCATAGAACACGAAATTACGATAAATGGTAAGATGCCTCTAAACTGATAATCGTAAAGTAGTAATTGTTATCCTGACTTTTACTTAAAAGCATAATAACCATACATAATGGTACTAACATCTGATTTGCCAGGTAGAAATCAAGATATTTGGAACCGGTTTTGGTGTGGTTTGTCCTCCCAATGTTTGTCACATAGCTAGCTAAATCTGGAAGGTACTAATTTTCAACCTCAGTACAACATACCATTTATCGGGGAAAAAACAGTAAACACATAAAACCAATCCAAACTTACCAATAAGGTACTTGTTCTCTGTAGGCTCAAGGTTGTCAAAATCCATCACCTGGAAAAGATACCTAATGAAACCATCAGAAATCACCTAAGATTTTCTTATGGTTGTTGCCCCATCAAATTCAAGCATAAAGATATCATTCTTTCTAACGCGATACTCTTCCTTGTTAGCCAGCACGACAATTTTTTTTATTGAGTATATACCACCTTCTTTTAACATGAGGAAATTGTGTGCTATGGTTGCCTTGGCAGTGCAATGGATGACATTACCATGCAAGAAGGTTGTGTTAAAATCACGTATAAGGACAACAAATATAATATTTAAATGCTACCTTCACATCAGAGACAAAAAAATCGGTGCTCAAGTAACGCCCAATCACAGCGTTCACATCCCACATCCTATACAGCATCACCACAATGGTGCCGGTGGCATCCAACTTTAGCTCGTCCAGGAACAACAGCTCGTCCAGGAACAACTGGGACTTTGCATTTCCAACTTCTGTAGACATCGCGTGGGTTTAACTGTATGCTCCGATGTATTGAAAACTGGTAGACTGTATGGTTAGGAAAAGAACTTTATGTGTCATTTATACAGCCTTGAGGTGGTTAGGAAAAGAACTTTATGTGTCATTTATACAACCTTGAGGTTAAAATTTTGCATTCCCTGAAACCACCAATTGGTTTGTATACTTTGAGGTTGAAATTATGCAACCTCTTTGTCTTCTGTAACACCCTCTTTGACAGCGTTCAATTGAATGAATTGAAGCCTCGAAATTGAATGAATTGAAGCCTCAAATGTATTTGATGTAGCTTTGAGAGATGGCTTGAAAGAGACATTTTTCTATGCACAATTACTCTTGCACATTAAATTTAGGGACTGAATCTTTAGGTATATAAGAGTTGGGATTTGCTAAATGGACCACTGGGCATTTTTTAACATGTAAATAAATAGAAAGTTTGAGTATATTAAGTGAAAAATCACATTTAATTATAGTAATTTAAAAGTTATTAATACTTATTAAATGCATTCGTGATTTTAAATGGAAACTTTGAGTTTATTAATTACATATTGAATGCATTTATTTACATTTTATAAGGTGCCCAATGGACACCCATTAGCAAACCCTCTTAAATTTATTTATTTATTTTTATTTTTTATTTTTTTATTTATTTTTTATTTTTTTATATTTTTTGTAGGTTAACATCTTACACTGAGAAGTATAAGTTGTTGGGATATATATATCGGTGATAGTTAAGAACATTAGTGTTAAACTGAAAGGCATGTTCCTTCCTAATGTTAGCTGTAAAAAATACATGTTTAAAGCAATATTGGACATATACTATTTCTTATGTTAATGCTTAATATTATATGATACGGTTCACATACATAACTATTTTTTAAATTTTCGAACACTACCAAATAATATCAATGAGACATAATGTATTACATTTGCATTCTTTTTGTGAAACTATGAATCTAAATAGTTCATACGCTCTAGAGCTAAATTTAGCAACAAGTTCAATTTCAATGCATGCTTTTCAATGGCCCTAACCCAAAAATAATTGTAAATGTAAAAAGATGCTCAAAAATAGGCTGGCAGATCATACAACAAAGATTAGGAAACAACCAATAATATAGTGCCACTCTGTCATAGATACTAACACATCACACATGCAAACAATTTAGAATCTGTCAATATCCCAATGTTCGTTCAAGAACAAACATTACCATTACTATCATTATCATTTTAAACCAATAATTAACAACATACTCAGCAAACAATTAAACTAAAGAGACACCATTAACCATTACTCCTCAACTTACATATTTTTCAACTATAAAACCACACAAACTGTATCCCCTCACTTCACAACATCACCATTCAAAACACTTCTTAACTCAAAACACATAGTTAAAGTGTTTTAGTGTGTGAATACTTAAAAAATGGAGGGTAAAGAAGAAGATGTAAAGGTTGGAGCAAACAAGTTTCCTGAAAGACAACCAATAGGAACATCAGCACAAACTGATAAGGACTATAATGAGCCACCACCAACACCATTGTTTGAACCAGGAGAGTTGTCTTCATGGTCTTTTTATAGAGCTGGTATTGCTGAGTTTATAGCAACTTTCTTGTTTTTGTATATCTCTGTCTTGACTGTTATGGGTGTGGTTAAGTCTCCTAAAAAGTGTGGGACTGTTGGGATTCAAGGTATTGCTTGGGCTTTTAGTGGTATGATCTTTGCTCTTGTCTACTGCACTGCTGGTATTTGAGGTATCTTTTTGCTAACCCTTTAATATTTTTTATTAATGAGTGCGTTTGAGATTTAGTCAGAGTTCTGCAAACCCTTTAAATCTTCTGCAAACCCTTTAAATCTTCTGCACCATAGTTTCAATATTTACATATATTTCTACTCACTAGCCAAAGAATTTGTTTCATTTGACTGAATATGTTGTTGATTTGGTGTAAAAGGCGGACATATTAACCCAGCCGTGACTTTCGGTCTGCTACTAGCAAGAAAACTGTCTTTAACCCGGGCAGTGTTCTACATGGTGATGCAGACTCTTGGAGCCATCTGTGGTGCTGGTGTGGTCAAGGGGTTCATGGGTGATGCTCAGTTCACCACATTGGGTGGTGGAGCCAATGTTGTAGCCCATGGTTACACCAAGGGTGATGGTCTTGGTGCCGAGATTGTTGGTACTTTTGTCCTCGTTTACATCGTCTTTTCAGCCACTGATGCCAAGAGAAATGCCAGAGACTCTCATGTCCCTGTATGTAAACTTATGCAGATATGAACAAATAGAAAATGTTAAAAAGGTCAAACATTAATCTGAGTTTAAATGTTTTATTGTAGATTTTGGCTCCTCTTCCAATCGGATTTGCGGTTTTCTTGGTCCATTTGGCCACCATACCCATCACCGGAACTGGAATCAACCCTGCAAGAAGTCTTGGAGCTGCGATTATCTACAACAAGGGTCACGCTTGGGATGACCACGTATGTCTTTTCAACATTTCATTTTGACTTATTAATCTGACATTTATTTTGCTAAAATGTTGATCAAATGATTTGACATTATGTTTGCAGTGGATCTTCTGGGTTGGTCCCTTCATCGGAGCTGCACTTGCTGCTGTATACCACCAGATAGTTATCAGAGCCATTCCTTTCCACAGCAGATCTTAAATTCTTATTAATTTTGTAAAATTATTTCCTTTGTTAATTATGAGTTGTTGTACTTTATTCAATTGTGGGTCTTTAAGTTATGTTGTTGTTCTTGTTAATGAGTATGTGTAAATTATCCTCTCAATGGCTGTTGTTTCTTTCTTCTTTGTTGTTGCCTTTTAAGATCTTGGAAGGAAGATCATGTTAGTTGATTTCATATGTTCTATAATTTTTCCTATTTGTGAATAAATATTATTTGAAAGATGTTGGCCTCAATGGGATGGATATATGATCTTTCTAACTTATGTCAAAATTATACCAAGTGAATAAGAAACGTAATGATTCTGTAAAATGCTTTTTATTATCAAAATGTCAACTATTTTGTTTGAGTACAAACTCCTATCTATTTATACAAAATGAATGGGTACAAAATGAAGAGTTGTGTTGGTTCGAAAGAACCAACAGTCGTGTCAGTTAGGTCATAACTGCTATATAACCGTTTTTCTTGTAACTGCCAAGTTGACTTTATTCTTCTGACTTCTGGGTTGACCGGTGTTAGGTTCCCATATATGTAACACAAGCATCAATATGTAGAAACAGAGAAGAGGAGAGGCGGATGAACAATAAACCAAACACACACACACGAATGTATAAGACGGTTACGCGTAGAGTGAGAATGAAAGAGTGAATTGAACAACCAACCCTCAAATGAGGGTTATTACAAGGTATTTATAGGAGAGGGAGCTAGGGCAACACTCCTAGTCCCTTCCTTTTTCTTATTGGACTTGGGCCTAGGCTTATGGGCCTTCTACATAAGCCTAAGGCTAATTACTAACATAAAGGCCATATTAAGCTAACTAGTACATATGAATCACTAACACTTGAATTAGGTTTAGGAGTGATTCCAACAATCTCCCCCTAAGTGTTGGTGATGAATGAATGCTGATGGTGAGGGTGCTATTGTAATAGTAGCTTTGACGTCATCTGACATTCTTCTTTCTTGTGAGAAGAATTGCCTAAATTCGAACAATCTCCCCAGTGTAGAGAAATTGTTTCTTTTAAAGTATTCTGCTTTGACGTCATATTTGTTCTTTGATCTTTGTTCTTTGTTATGGTAGTGATAGTATGTTGTTGTTGTCTGCATCAGGTCAGCTTCGCTGCTTCAGTGTCTCCACGTCTTTCTCCAACATGCTCACACGCTCTTTAATGTTGGATTAAAGTTGATGAAGTTCTTTAAGTCTTTAAACTTTGTAGATTCTTTGTTGACGAAGAATCATTCTGACTTTGTGTTGCCTTTGATTATGAAAGAACTTCCATAAGTGATGATGTTGGTATGAGCATGTGAGGAATCTGTACGATCAGTCCGCTCCAGAGCTTCCATAAGAATTAAACATAAGAAAGGTTAGTAATAAGCGGATACCGGCACTTACAAGTTCAAATTTCAAGAGTGTTAAAAACATAGTGTGAAAACACAACTCTAATTCTCACAAAGGCCGTTCCTGAACCGGAGTCCCACAAGTGAGATAACGCGATGTACCGAAGTACATCTACGATTCAGATGAGTCGTTGAGGTACACCGAAGCATCACCTCACGACTGTAGACCGTTTGAGACCACTAAGCGTAATCCACTGGGAGTTACCGAAGCGACCTGCAGTCAGGGCTGTTTGATGTTGACCCTGGCAGTAGTTTCCATTCAATCACTGAGGATCACAATTGTGAACCTCTCATAAATGTTCTTGACAGATTGCTAAGATCTGTGTAGGACTCGATAATGTACCACTGAAGTTCTTATTGTTGAACGACAAGTGATAGAATGTCAAGTGTTCCTAAGAGATCTTTTGATGAATCTCGTGGCTCTAGACTCAATAGTGCATTTTGGTTTTCCTGAGCGGAGACTAGGGAGAGGGTCTCCTTCTTCAATACCAGCAATCTCTAAGAGAAAGCCGATAGTTTACATAGGGTTCCTTGTGAGAATGAAACAAGCTTCTTTTGAGAGAAACTTGAGTGGCTAAGAAGGTTTAGTGCATGCGTCACTGGGTCCATGACGACTTTTAATCTTCAATACCGGTGTCATCAAGTGACAACCAGTAGCATATGAATTGAACCCGGTGTCTGCCCTAAGTTGAATAATCTGGAGGGCTATTTCTTTTCACCCTTTTCTTTGCTTTTGTTTTTAATTCTTCAACTCCTTCTTTCTCCGATTCTCATTTTCTCCTTTTTATAATCATACCTAAGGACTTCTAATTCTAACTATTGGTAGTGTCCTTGGGTAGATCCCTCCGGCTCTGGCGGATCATAGGACGGTTATTCCTAACCTTAATCACCGTATAACTCCATTACCATAAAACCATTTTTTATGAAAATCTCTCGAAGTGTTTGTGAATGAAAAAACATGTTTGAACACTTCAAGAGTTTTAGATTTTCAGAAATACTCTCCCTCAACATGTGCTTAAGAGTTTTGACGGAAATCTGCACAATGAGGAAAGAGCGCGCACTTTTTGAATTGATCGACTCAAGATAGACAATCCCTTGCGAGACACGATTACGTTGCATAGTTAAAGAGATACATTGTCAGCTTTTAGGTGACAACTAGCTCTAATAACTACCTTGAAGATGTGGACAACCCCGAGAGGTTGTCAAACCCGTCAAAGTTCATGTCTATCAAGAGCTTCTCGAATGGATACAATTTACTTGGATAAGTCTTGGAAGACAAGTCTTTTCAATGTATGACTGTTTAGTTCCCGTCAATTCATGGGTTGAAGTCTATTCACACGAGAATTCAATAGCAAAACACAACATATTTCTTATCACATAATTTTTTCTCCCCCTAAAAAATGGCATATAAATGTTATTTTTGAAGAAATGTTGAGAATAAATATGACCATTTTGTGTTTTGTGGGAAGATTACACAAAGAACAATTTGTGAACAAAGTTTATAAATCAAATACTCCCCCTCAACAAGTGATATAAACGGTTGAGGTTTTGAAAATCATAAGGGGAAATACTTGTTCTTTTGAGCAAAACCTTGAAAAGTGAAAGGTTTGATAGGTTTTACTCGAAAGTAAGAAGCTTTCGCTCCTTTTATAAGGATTGTGGCACTGAAGCGTACCACATGGTCCTTTATTTACAAGTACGGGTTGTACACTGTTATGTGTGTATAAGCCATTGTCATTTATAATCACACATCCAAATTGTATGAAATAGAAGTAGTTCAAGGGGTACCAGGAAGTCCATCAATGTTTCCAGGAATGCGAACTGGGCGTTGATAGCCGGAGAGAGCAATCCTGGGACGACCACCTACAAAGCTCTCCAGTGTTCTGAACTGATCCCTTCGATACAACCATTCATCAATCCTGGTAATGATCCTCTTCACATCCCGTCTTTCCTTAGAATTCCATCTCTTTTGTGACCCAATTCCTTCATGTATATCCTTCAACCTATAAGCCAATCCGTCCCTAACCTTCTTCAATGTGTGATCCCCAAACTTGTGAAGATCTCTACACGCCATCAAGCAGTTGCGTTGTAGTTCACTAAGGTAAACTACTCCGAATGGTTGGTTGATGAGAGTGTATTGTGGAAGCTGGTTGATGTCGGGAAGATCTAGCTGAGGTGGAGTGAAGTTGACACAGGTCTGATATGATTCAACTGCAAGCTGGAGATCTTCTACACGTTCTTTGATTACTATTCTTCTGATGAAGATAAGCAAGGACTTGATGTATTCACGTTGCACTTCAGTCGAGAATTGTCTCATGCGACCCTGTACTTTGGCAAGGTACATGTCTTCAATGTCGTTGATAGACAAATTCTCAAAGTCCGCTTCAGAGAATGCATAATCCCTTTCGTCTTGCCTTTTGACCACGATATTTTTGAGGAAAGTGTAGTCCTATTTAGACAAAAGATCAACATGTTTAATAGCCACGATTGCTTTAGTACTGAACACTTCATGTTGAGATTTCTGAACCTGGCAGCTTCTGTAGTAGATTCGTTCCGGCCAATGGTGAATCCCATACATTGCATCACGGTCATACTCTTCCACATTTTTGGAGAACATGTGGTTAGCTCTTTCCTCGATGGATATGCAGTTAGAGTATATGGCTGCCGGGAACGGAAGTGTCAGTGATGTAGCGTATTTCCTTGAACCATCGCCACCGTGAAGAAGAAATTCCAAGTCTTTGTTGAAGAAATATCATAATCGAATCCTAGGCTGATCTGGTTGGCCAATTGTTGGTAGAGGTTTAGACCAGTCGGTGTAATATGGAGGGTTGTCTCGTTTGGTGAAGTCGATGTTTGCTTCGGAGTTGAGCCAATCCATGTTGTTAGACATAGCTCGTGCTATATTATCAAGGTGATACTCAACTTCAATAGCACTTTCGAGTGTCTTTGAGCAGTTGAGATGCTTCATTCTTGATTCGCTTCAACTCGGATTTCGTCATCTTTTTCACACGGAATTTTTCTTGCAAGAACTTAGCATGCTCCAATGTACGACCTTCTACCGCATCTTGACCTTCAGGTGGGTAGGGTGTAGAATCAACAAGCTTCTAGAACCAGTCGAATTCAGTGTTATCCTCGTCCAGCCATGATAAGATGTCAGTCATAGGCGCCTTCTTCTTCTTTTTCTTTGGCCTAGAGGAGGATTCTGGTTTCTTGGCTGTGTTAGGAGAGATGGGTTGTTGTTGGGGCTCAGAGACTTCCTCATCGTCACCACCCGTATACTCAAAGTGATCACCGGTTTTCTGAGTCTGGGGTAGTAACTCAGAATCCTGAGGTTTTTCGGTAGAAGAACGAGGAGGAGATCTTTGTTGAGCTAGAGTCCGTTGGGGTGGAGGCTGCATTGAGGATGATTCACCAGACTTCTTCGGGCGTTTGGGCTCGTTATCCTTATCCTTATCTTTATCTTCATCGTCTCTTGGACGTTTAGGCCTTTCAGCTTCTTCTCTGCATGCTGACTTGAGTTGATATTCCAGCAATGCTTCAAACAATTTACCTTCGTAGGAGGCAAACGTTGCAGAGCGTTTTGACATTTGAGCTACCAGCCGATTCACCAATTCAGCATCTGAGAAGATTATGGGATCAACTGGATTGACGTTTACATGCATTGGAGTTGATTTCATAGTTTGCTTGGCCAAATGCAATAGATTTGGATAAAGTTGTCTGGTGTACATCTCCTTTGTCAGTTTAGGAACGACGTCAAGAAGGAACTTGTGAGTGTATCCCTTGATCATCTCGTCCATTTTCCCTTGAAGATCATCTTTCATGAGCTTTTGGACATACTCCCTTTCAACTTGCATGTTATCTTTCTCATCATGAAGATATTGTATCTGGCCAGCAAGAAAATCTAACTTCTTCTTTGTAATATCTTTCTCTCTGACCTGCTTGACAGCTTTAACGATTCTGGTCTTTGCTTGAGAGATCCTAGACGTTGTTGGCTTCTTCACTGATTTGGATGTGGATTTTGTTGTTCTTTTTTATGGTGGTGGTGAAGAGTGAGAGGACGAGTCTGATGAAGAGGAGATGTGAGGTGACTCAGGGTCTTTAGAAGGCTTAGAAGTCTCTTCCTTAGAGCGGGTTGGACTGTTGAGAAGAAGATCATCATAGTCCATCTCGTCATCTTTATCGGATTTAGCTTGCTCTTCAGCCTGAATTCGAGCATCTTCATCTGCTTTAGCTTGAGCTGCAGTTTCTTTGTCAGCTTTTTCCTTCTCAGACTTTTCTTTTACTGGTTCTTCAATGTCAAACTCAATAGAATCTTCCACGTGCTGTTGTTGTTGCTTATGAGTGATGGCACCATATCCCTTATCGGGTTGATTAACCGTATCAGGACCTGGTGTAGGTTGAACTCCACCACTCGATCCTCCGGGGCCACCCATTTGATCCTTAGCAAATTCTTTTGCAACGTGTTGGAGTCTAATGAATTTGAACTTCTTTCTGTACTCAGTGTCTAAATACTCTTCATCTGATTCTTCTTCTTCTTGTTCAACTACTGGAGTCTTTCCTTTTCCTTTATCTGCCGGTGGACTGGGAGGTTTAACGACCGTTGGAGTGATATCGGTTGCAGTTTCTGAGTATGTAACCTCTTCGTCTGATTGAGTATCTTCAGAACTTTCATCCTTCAGATGTTGTGGCGATTTAGGTTTGGGGATTGGAGTAGCTTCCTTCGAGGCAACTTTCCTTTTGCGACCAGGTGACCTCTTAGGAAACTTTCTCTGACCTTCAGTAATTGTAACACTCCCTGCACTTCCTTGTCGGGTTTTCCTTCTGGGTGTTCCAGCAGATTTATCATCGAGAAAACCAACTTTGTTTTCTTCCACAGCAATCAAATATCTTTTATAAGAATAGAGTTGTTTGAGTTCATCTGAGAGAAGGTGATCTGGCAACACACCACCTTGTTTCTTAGTTGTTGACTCCTTAAATCTGACAGTTAGAGTGGATTCAGTCAACATGTCATGATTGTCTGGGTCATTGATTCTCTTGGGGATATCAGGGTTATATCCAAGTGCTCTCTGGATCAACAGTTTTGTATATCTGATATAAGGAATCTTTGAGCCAAGCTTTTTAAGGAATGTCATCATGTCATCCCATATCAGAGCTTTAATTTCGATGTGTTTCATGTTGATCAGAGCCCAAAAGATTTGCAGTTCCACGAGCTTGGGATGCTCATAGCCACCACGACGTAAACGGATTTTGTGATGATGATATAAAGGGTTCTCCAAAGCTGAGGAATGTTCTTTAGATCCACGTGTGAATGCTTATTGATTACTCCTGAAGCTTCGTCGTACCCAATATCAATCAAAATTTGCGAACAGTCTCTTCAGAGTGCGCAGAGTATTGATTGGTATGATGTCGGAATGAGGAGAATGCCTTAAATCTGCAAGAGTGATGGTGATTTGCTTGTGATTGAGTGTTACCGTCACAGCATTTTGACCTTTGATCATTTGCATTGTATTCCAGAACTGCTGAATGTAGATCTCCGGTACTGTGGCAGAATTGGTGAGCATGTTCTGATAAGGATGGCTCTTCAGAATGTCAACAGCAATGAGACAAGAAGATTCCGAGCAGGTGAGAGTATCAAAGTCAACTCTGAGGTTGTTCTTTCCAATTTTCATCGGATAGCCATGGGGGAAAATATCAGCAATGGTGAGAACATTTGGTGCATCCACATTCATTTGAGCGTCCATGTCGTGATCTGAAATATATTTAGCCAACAGAACCAACATATCGAAAGACATAATGTTAGTCAACAGAAGGTTTTATTGTCTACTTATTGAATGAGATATGTCAATGATTGTTACGAGTCCACAGTCACTTGTTTGTTCAAAAGTCCAATGACGTCGTGATAAGTTTTGTGAGTTAGTGACATTATTGGTTTCGTGACGTTATGATTAATTTATTTACAAGTTTGCACGCGTAACAATTCATGATGAAGGTTTAATCAAGGCTTATGCGTAGGAATGGTAGCTTATACGTAAACAGGAGTTATACGCGTAAAGGCGCAAACTTATGCGTAGGACCTTGTCTTACGCGTAAAAATATTACGCGTAGGAAAAAGGGGTCCTTATGCGTAGTGCTTACGCGTAAACATATATAAACCTTACGCGTAAGGCTTACTCGTAAGAGTAGACCTTATGCGTAGATATCTCTGTTTACGCATATCCTTCACAGGATACGCGTAGTCCCATATGTAGAACCTTACGCGTAAATGCTACGCGTAAGATTTCTCTAACGCATAACATACTACGCGTAAGGTGATCATTATGCGTAGATGTCTAACAACCTTGATTCTGATTTTTACGTGTAGCAAACCTGAAATAAATTAATCATAGCATCAATATTAACCCATACATTCATTCTATAACAGATCATGGCATGAATACTAATCAAACCGTTTACGCGTAGACTTAAACCCTAAAGTTTAATAATTACGCGTATGAAATCTAGCCATAGGAAATGCACCAAAGTTTTTCTGGTAGTTCTAAGTAGTCATGTGAGTTATATGACCAAGTTTTAACATCAAATTCGCAGTGAATCAAAAGTACCTAAATATCAAGAACATTAAACCCTAATTTCTAATTCTCAGTCAATTAGTGTTTCTGGGTTGTTTCAGAGCTTGGATAACATCAATTCACTATAATAACCACATCACGCAACTGTCTTTTTGACCAAAAACATTCATATTTGAAAATACCCAAACCCACGCATAAACCCTAATTAACCAAATCACTCAATTCGTGTATCTGGGTATGTTTTTGTGATAAAAAAAGATTCAATGATGTTATTTAAACGTTTTGACACTATCTTTTTCACCACAAACACCCAAACTTGATTTGGTGTTCATATGCATATGCGTAGAACACTAAATCTCATCAAGGTGAAGATTTAGCTGTTGGTTTTTCAAGAAAATCAAAACCTTTGTTTAAAATCTTGTTACAAACACAGAAATACTTACAGTTTGACGATCGAAAACACGGATTAGAAGATAGAATTTTATGCGTAGGATTAGGTTTGGTGAAATAATAAACGAGATGAATTAAATGTGTTATGTGAGGAGTTTTATTAAAGATAACTTTAAGATTTTGACAGTTTTAGTCCCTCCACCTTTTCCATTTTCATCAAAGCCTTTGACTTCCATTTTGGTTACCAAATGAAGAATATTTGGAAATAACTTTGACGACACTCCCCCTCGACTTAAGAAATAATGAAAGTTTATAAATTTTAGTCCGAGGAGTGTCAGAAAACCAGAAATGTGACCACCATTATTAAAGAAACAACCGAGATAAGATAACATGCAAGTACAAGGTTTTATGAAACTGAAAAATATTTGCTTTCTCCCCCTCAACACTTGATCGGAAAAATACAGAATTTTGAAAGATTTGAGTGTTTACGGAAGATTTGTACTTGCCATGTTAAAATAAATATAGATAGAAGAATATTTTTGAAGTTTTATCTGATTTTATATTTTTGTATTTTGTTTTTGAAAAATATTTACCAAAGAGATTTTGGTGTTTGACTGGTTTTTAAGAATGTTTTAAGAGTTCATCCAGTTCCTCTTGAGTCAAACACCGCATACCAATCCGGTGGACCAACTCATTAAACCTAGCAGGAGCTAAGGCTTTGGTGAGAAGATCTGCCAATTGGTATTCTGTACCCACAAAATATAATTCAACAAGCACTGTTCCACGTGGTCCTGGATGAAATGATATCGAAGATCGATGTGCTTTGATTTTGAATGTTGAACTGAATTGCACGAGATCGCAATAGCACTCCGATTGTCGCAGTACATCGGGATTCTGTCAAATACGTAACCATAGTCTTTGAGTTGTGTTCTCATCCAAATGACTTGAGCACAACACGCCGACATGGCTACATATTCTGCTTCGGTTGAGGACAGTGATGTACAATCCTGTTTCTTCGATTGCCATGACACCAGTTTATCACCAAGAAATTGTAAAGCTCCTCAAGTACTTTTACGAGAATCTAAGCATCCTGCGTGATCAGCATCTGAAAAGGCGATTAGTTCAAAACCAGAATCCTTCGGATACCATATTCCCAAATTAATGGTTCCCTTGATGTATCGGAGGATTCTTTTAGCCTCAGAGAGGTGGGTTTCAGTTGGTCTCGACTGATAACGGGAGCAAATATAGACGGAAAAAACAATATCAGGTCTGCTAGCTGTTAGGTAAATGAGAGACCCAATGATACTACGGTATTTGGTAGGGTCCACCAATTTCCCATGTAAATCAGCGTCTAGCTTCTTGGTGTGAGCCATTGGTGTGGCATAGGTGTCACAGTTTTGCATTCCAAATTTGTGTAACAATTCAAAGGCATATTTGGACTGACTCAAGAAAATACCACGGGGTGATTGATGAACTTGTATTCCAAGTAAGAATGTGAGTTCACCAATCATTGACATTTCAAAATGTTTTGTCATAAGTTTTGCAAAAGCATTTGAGTATTTTAAATGTGTTGAACCAAAAATGATATCATCCACATAAATTTGAACGATTAAGATGTGAGCCCCGTGATATTGTATAAAGAGTGTAGGGTCGACCGAACCTTTGGTAAACTTATTGGCAATAAGGAAGGATGATAACTTATCGTACCACTCCCGAAGGGCTTGTTTGAGACCGTAGAGAGCTTTCTTCAATTTGTAGACATGATTAGGGAACTCTTGATCAACGAATCCTTCTGGCTGGCTTACATAGACCGTTTCTTTCAGTTGTCCATTGAGAAATGCAGTTTTGACATCCATTTGAAAGACCGTGATGTTCATGTGAGCCGCAAATGCCAGAAAAATCCGAACAGCCTCAAGACGAGCAACCGGAGCAAATGATTCTTCAAATTCAATACCCTCTTCCTGTCTATAACCCTTAGCTACCAGACGTGACTTGTTTCTAATTACTGTTCCTTCAGCATCCAATTTGTTTTTCCAAATCCATTTTAGACCAATGACGAAGACCCTGTTGGTCTTTCAACCAGTTCCCATACTTCAAGACGTTTGAATTGGTTGAGTTCTTCCTGCATGGATTCAATCCAGCTTGTCCTTTGTCATTGCGTCTTTAATGTTTTAGGCTCAGATTGGCAGACAGTGAGTGCATAAATGCAATGTTCACCATCTGTGTGAAGACGTTGTCATGTTACGACTGGTTGATTCGGGTTGCCAATAATATTCTCAAGGGGATGGTCTTTTGTCCAACGATGTGTGGAAGGTTGATGTTGATATACATTATGCAGATTATGAGGATTCAAATGGCTTGTTGATGATTCTGCGACATCAGGTGCAGCAGATTCATTAGCAAACGGGTTGAAGAACGCATTTGGATCAAAACCTGCAGGTGGGGTTACATTATTCAGAACATCATCAGCTGGTTTTGCGTCATTGGAAGCAGTTTGTTCAACTGTTGTTGTAGAGTCAACTGGTGGTGCTTCTTCAACGAAGTTGTTGTAGCGGTGTATCGGTATAGGAGTATTATCAGGTTGAGCAGCGGAAACAGCGGATACACCAGGAGCACGTTCATCAATATCGTCACTGAACAGAGGAGCAAATAGCCTTTCCATTTGTTGACGAGTAAGTTGAGGGCTTGTATCAGCTGATGATGGGGTTTGGGGAAGTTTAAGCGGTTGTGACCGGGTTCCAAGCTGTTATACTCAGAAGCCATTACAGTAAGCTCATCAAAATTAGCATGAATCGTTTCCATAACCTGCTTTGTACGACGATTCCAGATCCGGTAACCTTTTGAGTTCTCACAGTATCCAATACATACTCCAATGTCAGCTTTGGCTTTGAGCTTTCCAAAGTCATCACGATCATTATTCGGATAGCAAAAGGATCAAAATACATGAAAGTGTTTAAGATTCGGTTTACGGTTGTGGAGAAGCTCAAATGGTGTTTTGTTGTGACGTTTTGTGATCATTGAACGGTTTTGAGTGTAGCATGCAGTTGAGACAGCTTCAGCCCACAAGTAATCTGAAAGTTTAGCATTGATTAACATCGTTCTGGCAGCTTCCACTAACGTACGGTTTCGTCTTTCAACAACTTCGTTTTGTTCTGGTGTGCGGGCAATAGATGTTTGATGCTCAATTCCCACTTTATCATAATATTCCCGAAGAGTTTGATTCACAAATTCAGTTCCTTTGTCTGTTCGAATTTGTCTAACGGTGTTCCGGAGCTGAATTTGAATTTTCGTGAGAAAGGTGATGATCATCTATGGAGCTTGATCTTTACTTGGAAGAAAATAAACCCAAGTCCATCTTGAGTAGTCATCAACAATTACCAAGATGTAGCGTTTGCCATTTATTGTCTGCAGCGCAAGATCGGGCCACAAAAATCCATGTGAAGAAGATGAAGCACATGCTGAGAGCTGTGTTCCACCTTTGAAGGAAAATGAGCACGAGTGCTTTTCCCTTGTTCACAAGCTGAGCATAGGTGATCTTTAGAATACTGGAATCGCGAGAGACCTTCAACAAGTTTGTGTCGAGCAAGGTTGGTTATGGTTTGAAAGTTTAGATGTGAGAGACGACGGTGCCATAGCCAAGATTTTGTAGATGTAGCCTTTGAGAGTAGACAAATGGGAGATGAAGCAATCATGTCTTGCATGGAGATAGTGTAGAGACTGGATGAGCGTTGACCAGACATAAGATCATTTCCTTTTAGATCACGAATGAAACAAGTTTTCTCCCTAAAAGCGACTTCCAAGTCTCCATCACAAAATTGACCAACAGAAAAGAGATTGTGACCGAGGCCTTCCACATAATAAACCCTGCTAATTTCGATGTTGCCATTGATGTAATCTCCGTAGACCATGATAGCTGCGAAGTGATCATTCCCGAATCTGACAGTGCCAATGAACTTTGCAATAAAGTTTGATAACAGTTTAAGGTTGCCTGTCATGTGTCAGGAACATCCGCTATCAACAATCCAAAGGATGATCTGTATCACCTGCATTAGACACAGACGACACAGATGAAATAGAAGTAGATGTGGAACCCGAAGTGTTAGAGGGTTCATCAGCAGTTATAGTTGAAATACACACATCAATGATTTTAGGCATCCATTTAAATCCTAGTGTATTATGTATCCATTTCTGCCATCTCCAACTAGTCTTAGTGAATGTGCTTGGTGGTACAACATTCCTTGGAGGTGAGACTGGAGCTACAGGAACATCAATGCGTTTCTTAGAATCTAAAGAGGGCGGTTTACCAAGCACAGATTTAGAAGCATTAGTGGGCCTAGAGGTATTCCGAATCTTAGGATTCCGTAAACGTGACAAGATAGCCTTAGCAACACATTTATCATGACAATCAGAACATATACTTTTACGACAAATAACACAAGATGCATCAGACTGAATATCAAAAGTACTTAAAGGTTCAACATTAGTTACAACACTTTTTCCATTACATTTGTCAGACGCAATATCTAAAGTGGGTGCAACTGAAGTCTTATTCAAAGTCCTACGGTGTTCTTCTACTTCAACATTATTTATTTGTCTTTTCTTAGGTCGCAACTTCCTATTTATCCTTGTATTGCTCCTAGGCTGTGAAGTGCGGACGTTTGGAAAAGAGGAAACTAGTCTTGTTTTAGTAGAGGGAAGCACATTAGTAACTTGTGTTTTGTCAGTAGGTATTCTGGGGACATGATTGCTAAGTGTTACAGGTGCAACTTTCTTAATTATGCTAGGCTGAACTTGTTCATACTTTCCTAACATTTCCCTGAACTTAAAAATAGTGTGCACCAGCTCTTGATTTTCAGAACAAAGATTTCCAGAAAAATTCATGACTTCTTTAGTGTATGCAAGATAATGATCAAGTTCGTTTGATGCTTCATCACGAGTCTGTTTGAGTAAATCAAATATGACACCATATTCCTTTTTAACTGTTGCAAGTTCTTGTTCATATTTTGAGATTTGACACTTAAAGGATACGTTTTGATCATCCAGTTGCTCAATTTTAGGATCAGAAGATTTTGCACGCAACTAGGCGATTTTGTTTTGAAAATCAAGTTGTTGATCGTGAATATCTTTTTGACACCAATTAAGACGACGTTTTACATTGGAAAGTTCGTTTCAATCATTCATTTTCAACTTTTAAAGACTCGAGTTGAAGCACAACAGTATTCTCAACAATTTCAACAGTATCAACAGAATCAGCAGAGATATGATCAGATGCATATGCAACAGATTGTAATAACACAAGATTATTGATATCAGCACAGATAATGTTTTCCAAGAGTCGATCAACATCTTTTCGCAATAATTTCTTTTTACGTTTAGTATTTGAAATCGATGTTTCTGTTTTCTCGAAAACTATTTTCATGAGACCAAGTTCCTTGTGAAAATCCCTTTCCCAATATAGTGCACAATTCTTCAAATTTTTGACATGGGGTAAAATTCTTTTCTGAAAAATATCTCTTTGTGCTCGTGCCAATGGCGAGTGAAAATGTTCAACTTTTATTTCAGATTGAAATTCAATCTCACGTTCCAAAAGTTTGATGTCAGATAAGAAAGTGTCGAAGTATTTGATAACACGACAACTTTCGGCTTTAGTTTTTACTTCACTGAGTGAAGGTAAAGGACCATTAGTTTGTGCACCATTGTGTTGGGGACTAACTTCAGAAACTGGTGTGACAATCAAAGGTGTGTTTGAAGTATCTTGTTGTGTGACAAAAGTTACGGCTTTTGAATAGTTAAATGGTTTGTTATAAATGACATTTTCCATTTTGACCGACTCTCGTCATCTGCATCTAATTCCTCCATGCGATTATATTCCACAACAGTCATAATTGAATCATCAATTCTATGTTCTGCACTGTAAACTTCAGGATTTGGTTTGAATGCTCTGTGTGAAAACTTAGGTTTATAATCAGCAAGATTCGGTCCATATCCATTTGGATTTGGTTTGAAAGAAAACTTTTGAATCGTTGTGATTGATTCACCATGTTTATAAACAACAGTTTTAAACTCTTTGATTTTGTTTTGTAAGTCGGCAATTTCCTCAAGATAGTCATCTATTCGTTTCGTTGAATGCTTTTTGTACTCAGAGAACTGTTTTTGACAAGTTAACAACTCAGCCTTGGCTTTTTGAGTTTCCAATGTAAGAGTGTTAATTTGTTGTTTATGTTCATGTTTCATTTGTTCTATTTGAGACAACAAAGCATTCTTCGATGCGGCTAGATCACGTATCTGTCGTTCTAAAGATTTTTCGTTTTGATAAGATTTAGCAAAAGAGACTTCAAAACCTTTTTCCCGTTTTTCTTGATTTTTAAAAACTTCGATTTGACGAATTAATCAATCGTTATCCCTGGTTAACAGTGTATTTTTTGCTTTTAGTTTTGAATTGACATCATGATAATGTTCCACTCGGGATTGTTGGTCTTTAACTAAGGTTCGGAGCTCAAATTCTGGATCAAACCTAGAATCATTTTGTTCAACGTGAGTCTCAACATGGTCATTGTTTAGATCCTCAAGTATAACCACGGAGTCAACTTGATCATCAATGGTACCCATAAGGTCATCTTGATCATCAAATATAACTACGGGGTCTAGTTGATGATCATCATAATGAGATGTAGAAGGCTCATGTTGAACACTCTGATCTATGTCAGATGCAGATGTTGGCGGAGATATCAGTTCATTAATGATAATTGTTTGTTCAAGTACCTGAGACAAGCCGTCAGTGTCATACACTGGGCCTGTGTCACTCATGTGTAGAGCTTGCATTTGTGCATCAACATCACTGCTGCATTAGCCTGCAAGTCCTCCATATCATCATCAGAATCTGCGTATGCCATAAAGCTCTGTTCCTTGTTGGTAAGAGTTCCACCA
The DNA here is from genome assembly GCA_910596185.1 of Chrysanthemum makinoi. NCBI lineage: Eukaryota > Viridiplantae > Streptophyta > Magnoliopsida > Asterales > Asteraceae > Chrysanthemum > Chrysanthemum makinoi. The sequence goes on along the minus strand of OU343222.1, from coordinate 187,259,808 downwards.
GCTTCATCCTTAAGAGCCAAGACCAAAGCTTCTTTGAAATAAGCACTGCCTTTTGTCCTCGGTTTAGGCCATGCATTAGCCAGATGACCCTTCTCATTACAGTTATAGCATCGAAGACCATTAACCCCATTCTGAGCATTTCCCTGTTCAACCACTTGAGCCCTTTGCTGTTGCAGAGCACCCATGTGATTCCTTCCCATAGCATTTAACCCTTGACCTCCTCCCATCTGACGACCATAACCACGGTTTTGAACTTCAATACGTCCATTGTTCACAACAGCCTGATTCCTTGTATTAGGTGAAGAACGAATGCGATTGTTGGATTTGTTTGTATAACGGCGAAATGCTTTAGCAATCATAACAAATCCTTGTTGCAATTCATCGAAGGCATCGGAGTCCTCATCAGCTTCACTGTAAAGAGCTTGAGCAGTGTTGTTGTTGTATGGAACCAATTGATTTTGTTGAGGTTGTTTCTGTGACGGATCATAAGGTGTGATAGTTGCAGTTGGTTGAGGAGCGGGTTGAGGAGCTTGTTGAGGAGGAATATTTGTTTGAGCCCACAAAGGAAGTTGTTGATTGTCCAGAAGTGAAGGTGAAACAGTTTGGCCACGGATAATTCTTTCCTTATCAACTTCTTTTTGATGAGGCTTCAGATAATCGTACAACAATCCGTAGGTAGCATGATGCATATTCGTCGCTTGACGGAGAAAGATGACATACTTTTCCCATTCTGGACCAAGACTACTTAGGAACTTTGTGTTGACAAAAATTCGTGGCATGATGATATTGTGTTTGTCCAAATCATTAATGATGTCTGAAAAGCGATGATGATATGACTCTAATGTATCTCCTGGTTCAATCATGAAGTGTTCATAAGCCAAGTAGATTTTAGATTCCATGTCTTCCTGATTGATTGCTGTGCCTTCCATAAGAAGATGAATATGTTCCCACATCGCTTTTGCAGTCTTTTGAGCATCAACACTTCTAAGGATTGGATTTGGTAGTCCTAAAAGGATGTATTGCATTGCAAGTTCGTCGGCTTCAAAGTGTAGAAGTTGATCACCCGTGAGGTCTGCAACAGTAGCAATGTTGGTTACTGCATCTCTTGGTGGATTGGCATCTGGATCTGCGGGTGTGACAGTAGTAGGCATCTGAAATGGACCTTCCATAATGACCTTCTTTAAGAACTTTCCATGAGGCTTCTTTAGATCACAAAACCTAAAGAACCTAATCACTCATTGATCATAATTCCCTGGAGTGAGCATTGGAGGTCTATCAAGTGAGCCAGCTTCAAGAATTGATTGTTGGCTACTTAAAGCTTCACACATCTTGCCAAACCATGCCAGTTCCTTCATAGTATTCCTGGATGGATGTTGATTGTAGAAGTTTGTGTAAGGTTGTACTTGAAGACTTGGTGCTGGTTGAACCATTAGAGGTTGTGGAGTTGCTGCAAGTTGTGGAGTATGTTGTTGATTAAATTGTTGTTGATAAATCTGTTGTTGATGATTAAATTGTTGATGTTGTGGACTTAGTTGTTGTTGTTGTTGTTGTTGATTATAAGTGTAAGGAAAATAGCTAGAGTATGGTGCTTGTGACATGTTGAAAACTTGTGTTGTTAAATGGATCTTTGTAGTCGAATGAACCGTTGTTGATGAAGTATTCTTAGGCGTAGAAATCACAGAAGAGCAAAGTACCACTTAAGCGTAAAAACACTAAAGTTACGCATAACAATAAGAGTTACGCGTAGGATTAGCTTACGCATAAGTAAGGATAAAACGCTAAAGTTATGCGTAAAACAAAAATTTAAGCGTAGAAACCTTAGGCGTAGGATTACCTTATGCGTAAGACAAGGCTTAGGCGTAAGATGAATCTTATGCGTAAAAAGTCTACGCGTAAGCTTTAGCTTATGCGTAATTTTAGGGTTTTACCCAAACGCTCTTTTACACTATCACAGTGCAAAAGATATCCAAAGTCGACGTACTTTCAGGCTTATCCAAGCAAGAAAACACGGAGTAAACCACGAAAACTGAAGATCAAACCAAGCACACGTTACGCGTAGTTTTAGGGTTTTGTTACGCGTAGAACTACTCGTAAAGTGACTTTTGCCCAAAGATGTTTCTAAACCAGATTTTTGTGATGAAGTAACTTCAATATCACCAAAATAACACAAAAATGTGAAACTTGATGATCCAAAGTGTCTAAAACGGTTACGCGTAAAACGAAACCCTCGTACAAAAACTAGCTTAAAAACAAGTATCCACGCGTAAAGCTTGAAACTTTATGCCAAAAACAGATATTTTAACACCTTAAAACATTGAAAGTACAAGAATCTTGGATTGAAAAGTGAAAAAAATGAGTTTTTAAGCGATCCAAAGTTTAAAACAACGAACCGTATGTTTTGCGCATAGGACCAAAACCCACTTCAAAAACAATACGTTCACCCAACTATTTGGCGATTGATACCACTGTTAGGTTCCCGTATATGTAACACAAGCATCAATATATAGAAATAGAGAAGAGGAGAGGCGGATGAACAATAAACCAAACACACACACACGAATGTATAAGACGGTTACGCGTAGAGTGAGAATGAAAGAGTAAATTGAACAACCAACCCTCAAGTGAGGGTTATTACAAGGTATTTATAGGAGAGGGAGCTAGGGCAACACTCTTAGTCCCTTCCTTTTTCTTATTGGACTTGGGCCTAGGCTTATGGGCCTTCTACATAAGCCTAAGGCTAATTACTAACATAAATGCCATATTAAGCTAACTATTACATATGAATCACTAACACTTGAATTAGGTTTAGGAGTGATTCCAACAACCGGGTCGTATGGGGTTTGACCTGGGTCAATTGGGATTAACCCAATATTCTCCCCTTAATCACAATCGCTTTGTTATAGATCTTTGACTCTGATTAGTTGTCTCATTGTTAGGAATCTGATCTTCGGTAGTGCTTTTGTGAGTATGTCAGCCTTCTGAAATTCTCCACTTATAAACTCGACTTGTAATTCTTCTCTTTCGATGCATTCTCATATAAAGTGGTATTTTATATCAATGTGCTTACTCCTTCCATGAAATACAAGATTCTTCATTAGTTTGATGGCAGACTTGTTGTCGACCATTATTGTAACCTTTTCTTCTTGTGTGTGTGAAAGCTTGCTTAGTAATCTCTTTAACCATAATGCTTGTGTTGCTGCTGCTGTTGCTGCAATGAATTCAGATTCACATGATGATAGAGCTACTGTGGCTTATTTTTGTGTACTCCAGCTGATTGGTGATTCACCATAATAGAATATAATTCCAATAGTGCCTTTTCCTGCTTGAGTGTTGACTCCGTAGCTACTATCACTATAACCTTGTATTTGGTTTCCTCCATTGTGTTTGTAGGTGATTCTATAGTGTTTTGTTCCTATTACATAGCGTAGTACTTGCCTTATAGCTTTCATATGTTGTTCCTTTGGTTATTGCATAAAACGACTAAGTAATCCAACGAAATAACTTAAGTCGGGTCTTGTATGTAGCAGATATCTTAAGCATCCAATTAAACTTTTGTATTCAGTTGAGTTAACCGTTGTTTCTTTAGTGTTCTTTGTTAGTCTTGTTCCTGGATCCATAGGTATTAGTGTTTCGTTGCAGTCTAGCATTCCAACTTCCTTTAGGATCTTGCTTGCTCAGGCGGATTGCTTTATTGATATGTCACCTCCAGTTTGTGTGACTTCAATTCCTAAGTAGTAGGATAGTAATCCTAGGTCACTCATCTCAAATTTTTCTTCCATTTGAGCTTTGAACTTGTCTATTTCTTCTTTTGGTGTGCCAGTGATGATTAAATCATCTACATAGACTCGAAGTATTGAGTCCTTTGATTTTTTTTCATGTAGACAACTTGTTCCAAAGCGCATTTCTTGATATCTAAAGACTTCAAGGTGTTGTCTAATTTTATGTTCCAAGCACGTGGTGCTTGTCTTAAACCGTATAGAGCTTTTATGAGTCTGTAGACTTTTCCATTATCGTCTTTCTTTACAAATCCTCCGGGTTGTGTAACATACACTTCTTCTTTCAAGTCTCCATGCAGAAATGCAGATTTGACGTCAAGGTGATGTACTTACCATTTATTATTAGCAGCTATGGCTAATAGTAATCGGACTGTTTCCATTCTTTCTACAGATGTAAAGACTTCTTCAAAGTCTATGCCATGTTCTTGTACGTAGCCTTTAGCTACTAGTCTTGCTTTATGCTTGACTATGTTTTCATTAGCATCTTTCTTGGTCTTGAATACCCACTTTAATCCAATGGCTTTATGTCCTTTGGGTAAAGTGGTTAGTTCCCATGTATTGTTTCTATTGATGGAATCTAATTCGACCTTCATTGCTTCAATCCATTTTAGATCGTTTGATGCTTCCGTGTAATTCTTAGGTTCATCTTCAGCCAATAATAATTGCTCGAGTAATACTTCCTCGGTGTTATTGTATAAATCATTTAATGTTATAAGACCTTGTAGTGGTGTATGATCAAAGTTTGGATGTAAATTCCTGGTTGCGTTTGAATTACTTTGATTGGTTGAACTTTCTGAGGTAGTTGGCGTAATTTGAGTGTTTACTCGCGATGAAATTGTAGATGGTGTGCGAAGTGTTTGTGATTGTGAGGGTGAGTTTGTTATTGATGTTGTATTTTCATCATCATCATTTGTAGGGATATCGTTGTCTTCTTCATTTGGTTGGATTTCTTGTTCCTGATGTTCATTTGTGGCTTCAAGGTTTTCGACTTTGAAGTCAAACCATTCAGGTTCATCGTTGGTGTGTTCATTCAAGTAATCCTTCCACTCCCATGCTTCATCCTCTTTAAACTTCACATCTCTACTAACACATATTATTTGTGTTGTTGGATCAAATAGACGGTAATCTTTTGATCCTTGTTCATTTCCTAAGTATACCATTTTGTTGCTTCTATCATCTAACTTTGTCAGATGTTGTGATGGTACCTTTGCATATGCTATGCAGCCGAAAACTCTTAGATTTTCTAGGTTTGGCTTTCTTTGTTTGATTGCTTCATATGGAGTGATGTCTTCTAAGGCTTTTGTAGGAACGCTGTTTAGAATGTATATAGCATGTCTAACAGCTTCAGCCCAAAAATTTTGAGGCATATTGGTTGATTTCATCATGCATCTCATTGTAGACATAATTGTCATATTTCTTCGTTCAACTACTCCATTTGTTGCGGTGAGTTGTCGTGCTATGCCATTTTCTTTGCAGTATTGAGTGAATTCGTTAGATGTGAATTCTCCTCCACGATCAGTTCTTAACATTTTCAATCTCTTTCTTAGCTCCTTCTCTATTGTATTCTTGTATTCCTTGAAAGTATCAAATGCTTGATCTTTTGTGTTTAGGAAATACACCCACATATATCTTGAATAGTCATCGACTAGTAAGAATATGTATCTCTTTCCAGATGGTGTTGGTGGTGTAATTGGTCCACATAAATCTCCATATACTAGATCTAATCTAGTCTTTGCTTTCTTAGGAAATGGCGCTCTGCTGTGTTTATCAACTAAACAAACATCATAGATTTGTGTTGTATGTTTAATGGCAAGTATTCCTTGAACTAACTCTCTTTGATTCATTGATTTTAGTGATTCAAAGTTGAGATGTCCTAGTCTTACGTGCCATAACCAAGTATTGTCCTTCAAGTTTGCTAGCAAGCAAACAGGTGTGCCTATCTTCAGACTTGCTTTGTATAGACGGTTTCTCTGTCTTGTGACTTTCATGAAGATTTTGTTGTCCATGTCATAAAGTCGTAATTCATCATCTTCCATTACTACTTTACAACCGATTTCGGTGATTTGTCCAAGACTGAATAAGTTGCTTTTTAGGCTGGGAATGTAATATACGTGTGATATGATTCTTTGTTTTTCGTCATCACATTCTATTAGGATTGAACCTTTTCCTTTGATCTCTATGTGATATCCATCTCCGAATCTTACTTTTCCACTAACTTTCTCATCTAGCTCTTTGAAGTGTTCTCTCATTCTAGTCATATGATTGATGGCTCCATTGTCTAAGTACCATAGACTATCAACATTTGTCTCTTTATATCTTACATCTTCTTCGTGTAGCGAGGCAATTTGATCTTCAAGTTACAAGTGAGTCTTCTAATATTGCCATTATTAAGGTAGGTTCTAAGTCCTCCTCGACAAGATTAGATTGCATACTAGTGTTTGTTTTTGAATAACACTTAGTTGCATAATGACCCATTTTATTGTATTTGTAACATTTTACTTTGCTAAGATTAATGTTTGATTTGTTGAAGTTGTTATGAGAGTTATCTCCGTCTTTCTTCTCTTCCTTAGATTTTTCGTAGTTTCTTCCGTGTGAAAATTTATACTTCCCACGTCCACGTACTCTAAAGTGTTTTCCTCTATTGTCATGTCGTGTGAACATCAATTTTTCTTGATTGTCCAATTGTTTTCCTTTTTTGAATTTAATCCTTTCTTCTTAAGTCTTAAGTCTTCCAATTGCCTCTTCCATTTTCATTTTACTTAGGTCAGAATATTGTTCTATAGATGCGACTATTTGCAAATACCTATCAAGTACAACATTTAGTAGTTTCCGTACTAAGGTTTGATCTTTTATTGTATGTCCTAGACTAGCGGCTTTGTTTACGAGAGTATTAAGTTTTGTAGTGAAGGTGCGGATTTTCTCGTCTTCCTTCATATATAACATCTCAAAGCCGGATTTGAGTGTTTGTAGTCTTGCTTGTTGAACTCTGTCTTCGCCAACGTGTCTAGTTTTCAAAGCATTCCAAATGTCTTTCGCGGTTTCGTGCTTTGTTATTTGAAGTAATTGTTCTTCGGGTAAGGCTTGTGATGAGTGTGCAAAATACTCATCATTTTTGTACTGTTTTGAATGCCAAAAACATCTGAAAACACTCATAAATGCATCAAAATGATAAAAATATCACAAACAAGTGTTTTATGTGTTTTAAATGCAAAAATACCAAAATCGGTGAAAACGATATCAAGTTTGCATAATTGGCGTTTAGTCCCCAATTTACAAAAGTTGTCAAAAAGTCCCCTGGTAATTCAAAATCTTGTAAAATGTCATTTAAGGTCCATGGGATTCAAAAGTTGTCAAAATAAACCCTTTAAAGTTTAAAGTTTACAAAATGACAACTTTAGTCCCTAAAGTTTGAAAATTGTCAAATATAGTCCTTGGTTAATTTAAAAAGTGAATTATCAAATTTTAACCTTGTACTATTCATAAATGACAAAATTGGTCCTTATAGTGAACTTTTGGAAAATTACATTTTTGGTCCCTCAAGTTTCAAACTTGACAGTTTTGGTCCTTGGACATTTAAAAATGGAAAATAATTATCATTGGTCCTTGTACTAACCATTATTTGCAGGATTGACCCTTGTGATAACCTTGGAAACTTGTCAAATTCAGTCCTTGTATTTTCAGAAAGTTACATAAATGGTCCTTGTGCTACTTATACCAAACGGATCCTTGCTATTAACATAATCCAAATCCAGCTAATCCAATATCCAAGCCCAATCTCAGCTGGCCCAAAACAAAACCAGTGTTTTAAAATTAAACCCGCCAGCCTAATCGTTCACCATCCCCTACCCCCAACACCTGTGTCCACTCCTACACCTCCACCCGTTTACCTGCTTCACTTCCACCTTCCAACTTATCTCCCAGCTGTCTACCAATCCCCCTCCACCTCCACATACCCCAAATTTCATTAAATGCAATTAACCTGCTTCAAGACTTTTTCCCGCCAAAAATAACACATGTACGATTCTGATGAATTCAAGAGCTGGATTAAAGTGGGATATTTTCAGAGGTCGACAAGGAACTCTAGGAAGTCAATAAATAAGAAAAAGGTGCAATAGAGAAGACCAAGTAGTGTAATTTAATTTTCCCTATGTCGTTTTTAATATTTTAAATTTCCTAGTGTAAGTTTAAGCTTTTAAATACTTTGTAATAAATTTTCAGTGTATTAAGAACCTGTTTTCAGTTCCAATTGCAGTGTATGTACAAGAATTCAGTTTTTGTATTTTCAAGTTCAAAAAACTCAATATGGTCAAATGATGTTTGTAGTTGTTGTTTTGTACTCAATAAGCTCATAAAAGCTTCTAGGAAGCTCTTATAAGCTTTTAGAAATCTTAACACTTTGTTTAATATTAAAACGAAAAACAAGAAAAATACCAAAAAAAAAATAGTTAGAAAATAAAAGTTCCATGGAGAATATGCCAGATATTGGAGCAGAGCTAATCTTGGATTGCATTTTGGTTTAGAGCTTTGTGGAAAGCTATAGGAAGTGGTATTAATTATCAGTTCTCAGTTTTATGCTTGAAATCAAATTGTAAGCCATTTATTTAAAAGTTGCATTTCCCAGTTTTGGAAATTAAATCTTGTTAATCCTGGTTTTATCCTGTCTCATTATAGTTTATACAAGTTAATTTATAGCTTTTATGGTTTGAAAACTTGTTTTAGTATTAAAAGCTCCAAATCAGTCCTCATAAGGGGTGTTTGGATTTGCTAAGTTATCTGTGATAAAGGCCAGTAGTGTTGTTATTAGTTGTTGTTATAAGTCACAATAGGATCTAATTACTCAGTTCAACATTAAAATACAATCCTTGTTTCATATAAAGTCAAAATTAGTTTTAATTTTACCTTATTTATTAACTGTTAAGATTTAGGATTACTAATGTCATCACAGTGTTAGATAACTTGATATTATAGCTTAAGTTCATCTTATTGTAACTCATTACATCATATTTAGTCCTTAAGATAGATCACAAGTTCATAAAAGTCAAAGTTTTAGTGTAAACTGAAAAGTCAAAATTTCCTAAACGCAGTTTTTGAATAAAATTTAGAATTTTATATAGGATTCAATATTAAGATTTAGCTTAAATCCTTTTGGGATATTAAAATTTTGTTGCTTATCTAAATTAGAAAAATAGTAGTTCATTCCCACTTAGCTTATAAAGTGCTTATTATTAAGCTTGTTTTGAGCACCCCTTTCTCAAACATGTTTCTGCGTGGATGCACTACCACAACAATGGCCATCACCACCACTTTGGTGGGTCCCACAGGCCACATCAGTGGACCCCAGTGGTGGTTCTTGGTTCCATAGCAATCACCACCTAGCTGACTATCTGTTTCAGTCAAGCTTTTGAGCTTAAGCTCTGTGGACCCCACTCCTAGATCAGCCACAATTTTGTCCCATTTCTGAAATAAAACTAGTTTATGCTTTGCTTAATTCTTGGCTTAAACTGCTTTTCAGAGGTTTAGGATGGTTGGAATAGGTTAGTATTAAGTAATTATAGCATAACCTAGCTTCTGTGTTCATTTGGTGTCCATTTGTGGTTTTTGGCTTATTTTGAAGTGCTTATTGATAAGCAGTTTCACTGCAGCTCCCATATCCTTCACACTAGCATATGTTTTTATATTTTTCTTAGACTTAGAATAATATTTTAGTATTTTCCTGATTTTTTCATAATTTTCCATTACTGTTTAGTATTTTTCCTTATTTCAAACAGTTTTTAGTCCTTTTTAAATAGCTTTTAATACAAATAAATCAGAAAAAGTTTAAAAAAATATGTTTTCAATTTTCCTAGATTAAGATAAATATAAAAAACAAAAAAAAATATTTTTCCATAATTTTCTAGGTTTAAATAGTATTTTCTAGCATTTTAATTAGTTTTAAATAGTATTTAATTCATAATAAATAGATAAAAATTCTAAAAAATATATTTTCAGTTTTAAAATAAGTTTTATCATATTTTAGATTTTTCTAAGTTATAATTTCATTTTTCTAGGTTAATTTTGTATTTTCTTATATTTTAGTGCATTTTAAATACTTAATAAATAGTTTTTAATTAATAATAATTAGATAAATAGTTTTAAAAATAATTTTCTTTTTCTAATAATTTTATTTTATTATTAGGATTGTAAAAATATCATTTTCATATTTGTAGGCCTTTTATTTCTTAAAACTCACGTTTTATTTAGTACGTTAACGTAATTTTATTTAAACATACGTTTTAGGTTTTAAACGTTCATCATTTTAAAAATAGTGATAGCGTTTATTTAATATATTTTAGCTTTTTAATTTTCTTTAATTTGCATTTAAGCCCCTGTAATTTACAAAACTTTCTCTTTAGGTATAAATATTCCAAAATCCTTACTAATCACTATCCTTAGTGATTATTCGACATCTGACTGTGTTAAACACCATTCATCCTCCGTGGGACTTAACGACCCAGGAATCCACTATATTCCTCTGATCTTAATTGCATTAGTGTTTGAACTGTTTTAAGTTTCTTACGGTTAGCCATTCACAAGTGGCTAGCTTGTGTGAGATAACTTGACGGTTTTGCACCAATCAAATTTTGGCGCCGCTGCCGGGGATCGAACCCGGGTCACCCGCGTGACAGGCGGGAATACTTAACCAAGGACTATATTTGACAATTTTCAAACTTTAGGGACTAAAGTTGTCATTTTGTAAACTTTAAACTTTAAAGGGTTTATTTTGACAACTTTTGAATCCCATGGACCTTAAATGACATTTTACAAGTTTTTGAATTACCAGGGACTGTTTTTGACAACTTTTGTAAATTGGGGGACTAAAACTGCCAATTATGCAAACTTGATACGTTTTTCACCAGATTTTGGTATTTTTGCATTTAAAACACATAAAACACTTGTTTGTGATATTTTTATCATTTTGATTCATTTATGAGTGTTTTCAGATGTTTTTTTTTGGCATTCAAAACAAGACAAAAATGATGAGTATTTGCACACTCATCAATCCCCCACACTAAGCTATTGCTAGTCCCTAGCAATCTTTAGAGAAAACTTAATTGATTTTATCTCTTTACCAAAAGCCATTACTTCTGGAGTAGCCAATTGTTTTAGTTCAAGTAAGAACTTTGGTACAATGATAACCAAATGATTTTGAGCAAATCACCAACTGTAAACGGATTTGATTTGTCTTTACCAGAAGCCGTTTGCTTCTGGACTAGCCAACTCTTAGATAAAATATCTTTGGTGAGTCGATTACCAATTATGGATTTCCAACTGCCTTTACCACAAGCCATAAACTTTATGGGCTAGCCAACTTTTTACTAATTAAAGATATGGTGAGTTGAACACCATACAATTTTGGGCAAATTGCAAGCCAAAAACGGATTTGAGATATCTTTACCAAGAGCCGTTTGCTCCTGGATTAGCCAATCCTTATGTGGGTTAGACATGGTGGTCTGATTACCATTTGTTGTGTTTAGTACATAGTACTTCCACTAAATAAAAATTTTAAAATTTGGCCATTTTTGGGGAAAAAGGGACTAAAAGGGTATATTTATGATCAAATTCGCCGTAATTTTCCCCACACTTAGAAATGAATATTGTCCTCAATATTCAAAGTACCGGCTGTTATGTCGAAACTTAGAACGTAAAAAGATAACATTATTAGCCAAGTGTAGAAACACAACAATTATTCTCTTTTTTAATATTTACAATTTTCATTCATTTTTAAGATCTATATACAACATGTGGGGCATCTCCCCCACACTAGGGTGGTACACGCGGGTGAAAACCCATGTTTAACTACTGTTTTTGATTACCGAGTCGCTAGCTTGACTCGACCCCGAATTAATTTTGTTCATGGAGAAGTAAGTGGAAGAGACAATCTCCATCGGACTTTCATTCAAGATGTTTGTATAAACATTGAAATACGTGAAAGTTCCACACCGATGAGATATAGATAGAACCGGCACAAAAATGATAAATGCAAATGCCGGGATCAAAAATAGTGTCTTCATTCCCGAAGGAGAAAAGGGAACGAGAAGCCACGGGATAGGTGAAGAAGAGAAAGAAAGTCATGATAATAATCTTGACTAACTCATCATCATCAGAAGGAGAATTCATGATAGCATGAATTTCATCTTTTAAGCTCAATTGGTCTAGACATATCCCGAGTGTGTCTAGATCAAAGTAGAAGTTATCATACTCCGGTAGAGATATGATATGAGTGAGTTCACAGGAGAACTCCTCAAAGGAGAATGATTCATATTCGAGATTGATTTGACCGAGTTCACTGGGAACTCCTCAAAAGTGAATGATCATAATCGGGAGAGAATTATGAGAATGAGAAGTGGTAATACCACTAATCTTCTCTCCCATATGATCAAAATGGAACGCTTTGCAATTCGGAATAGAATCATCGAAAAGTTCACTATCCTAAAAGGGGATAGGATATGAAGTAGGCTTTTCATTAAAAGCCTCGATTCTATAAATGAGAAGATTAACATTCAATAATGTAAGATCTAAGAGCTTGTCTTGGATTATTTCTTCATCATTCTCTTCTCCTAAGTGACAAGCTCAAGGTAATTCCCCACATAACTTATGTCTCCACAAGATAAAGAATAGTCCTCATCAGAATCAGAGAATATCTCAAGATGATTATTTTGGAAGACAAGAGGAGGAGGGATATCACATACATGATCAAGAATTCCCTGTGATTCTCTTGGAATTGGGACAAGGTTCTCAACACTAGACTTTATGAATTCGTCCGATTCCTTTTCAGGGAATAGTGTCAAGATGCTCATCCCCCATGTTTAGAGAGAGTGGGGAGCCGTGTGATAGCAGCTTGTTTGAGAATGAATCTCAACCGCCGGAATATCCACTGATGAACTTGATGAATCTTTATAAAATTGTAAGATACCAAGTGCATCCTCATCATCACTGTCATCGTGAATAAAACGAAATTGAGAGCTAGATCTGCCGCTTTTCTTTTTGCAATTAATTCCCTAATAGATTTTTCAAAAGCAATTTGGGAATTTATTTTAGCAAACTGCTTCTTCACTAGCAATTCTTCCATATATTTCTCATGTGAATTTTGAATGACGGGACATTGTGGGAGTGGAGATTTGTCAAAACCGAAGGTTGACATTGATAATCATCATGAGGACCCCCACAATATACACAAGAAAAATTGGGAACATTATGAAATGCTGTTTTACTCAACTCCTCAGTTCTTTCACTCGACTCGAAGCTCTAGATAAGTGTCTTGTTGGGTTTGTTGAGGAGTTTGAGTCATTTGGCAATGTGGAGGTTGGTCGTGATATGGATAGTCGTAATTGTTACAAGGAAATGGATTCCCCGCTTGACAATCGAGCTGAAATGGGGACCTCCACAGCTCTCACAACAAGAAAAACTGTTGAGCCCGGATTGGTGAATCATATGGATATTGGTCATAACCAAAGTTCGAGTATCACCGAAAACCGTTCATAGACAAACGTGTTTCCGGATTGACACTCAAATCCTTGGTGAGGACCTCCACAAAATTCACAGCGATGTTGATTATATGAAGATAAGTCGGCCGTGGTGTGTGATTGGAAAATTTTGAGGGGTCGTTAAATGAGTTCGGATTAGGATCATATTCAAATGAATTCCTCGAACCACAAAACAAACAACTCCTGTTACGAATATCATTACCATTAATGCATACACACGCATACAGCGACATGCGGTGAACCAAAAAGAGGCTCACCACAACCGACACAAGGAATAAACGATTCTATTTTAGAGTTATGAGAAGGAATCAGTTCATTCAAAGAATCAACAAAACCAACATGGTGATCCGAATGACTATTAAGATTCAAAGAACATTTTGAAAAATCCGGAGGTGGGACAAGTGGTGTGCTCTGAGAGCTAGCAATTTCCACCACTTCCGTTATGGTCTCCTGGTTCTCGGTTCTTGAAAAGCGGAAGATTAGGCAAGTCATTCTTGCTAGTCACCGGTCTAAATTGTGATGTTTGCTTTTAACCGTAAATTGTGAAAGTGTAGGATCAATTTTAGACGGCTTAAGAGCAATCGAGGGGTTAGATCTTTGGATAACCGTAGGTTGGACGTATTTAGCACCTCCATTATCGAGGGAAGTACCGGTCCTTTGTCACCTCGGTTTCTCGTTCCATTTCCCTACGCAGAATTAATGGATCATTACGAACAACACGAATTCTTGACATTTGTGATAAAGTAGGAAGTTTTTCAACTTCGTTCCGAATTCGTCAGAGTTGAGAGATTCCATGAGAATAGAAGAAGTTAGAATCAAATGGATAGAGGGTAAAGGAATAAAGAATCAAAAAGGGTAAGAGGGTAAAGATGAATATTTTGGATTTTTGGATAAACACTTTGTAAAAACAAAGAATGAAAATATTTTTGGTGTTGGTAACACTTTAGGAAAAGTGTTAATGAACTTTTTGATTTTTAAAAATTGTTTACAAAAAGGTGGTATATGTGCAAGTACGGTCTCAAAATGCTTAGAACACGCATGTTCCCTCAGCCGCTAAAATTTGATTGGTCCCAACCGTCAAGTTATCTCATTGCTAGTAACTTGTGAATGGCTAACCGTAAGAAACTCAAAACAGTTCAAACACCAATTCATCCTCCGTGGGACTTAACGACCCAGGAATCCCCTATATTCCTCTGATCTTTCATTGCATTTGGTGTTTGAACTGTTTTGAGTTTCTTACGGTTAGCCATTCACAAGTGGCTAGCTTGTGTGAGATAACTTGACGGTTCGGGACCAATCAGCTTGGTAAATAAATGCAATAGCGGTTTTGTCTTTTTTCTTATCGGATTGAGTCGACTCAGTCGGCTCTATTGTTTCCCATTAGCCATTCGCTTCGAGATGATTTGCATGCGAATTTCCCATAATGAGTAATTCGCGGGCTTTAGGATTGGGCATTGAAATTGTGGTGTACTAGTTGTATTATTAGTACTAGGTTCCTTACTTCCATTTCCTTTCGTCATATCTTAATGATATTGACAGTAAATCTCCAAGAGAATTTTAACACGGGGTGTGTTGAAATTTCTTTATTTAGTGAGCTCTTATTTTTTATTTTCCTTGAAGGGTATAAAACTTTTATAGGTCTAGTTTTAATCCAAAAACTATCCTGGGAGATTCTATATTCTTAAGTGAAATATCCTAAGGTTAATTACTCCTTAAAAGTTATTCCTAATATAATAAGCAGTGTAATCACTAGGTTACTATATTTTAAAAAATTTGATGAAGTATTAATTTGCAAATAAAAGTAACTATAAAAAATAATATATATCAAAAATAAATATATACTATAAAATTGAAAGGTTGGTTTTGTAAAATTTTGGAACCTGGAGAGGTTGATGGTATAACCCGATGCCTAAATATCATTTGTTTTGTTGCTCTATTTGGACGCGCCTCTTATATGTTTCTTATCTCTTTATTTGAGATAAAAAAGAGTAAAACGTCTCTTTGTGAGACTTTGTATTTCGTCTCTTCTTCTTCTAGGATTTGTCCCGTTCTTCTATTCTCCTGATCTTTATTGTTGACCGCCTGTGATAAAGCTTGGATGGCCTTCCTTTCTTCTCCAGTTTGTAGTGTTCTTTGCGAGCACTTGTGATTCCCACAATTGAAACTTAGGGTTTCGATGAATTGGGGGTTTTATTACCGAGTAAGAAATGGATGATCGAAGTTCAAAATTAAGTCAATTGATGATTCAATTTGATATTTTTGGGCTTGATTCCTCAATGAAACAGGTGTGTTTGTTCCCTGTTGAATCGTTTAATTTTCGGCCCTAATTAATGATTTGCGTTATCAGATTGGTATTAGTTTTTTGTTTTGAATCAAAGGGGTAAACGGTTTTTAATCGTTTCTTGATCCGTTTAGATTGTGTGAAATTGTTTCGATGTTAATTTTGTCTGTTGACAGATTTTTTTCTTGCAAAAAATATAAAACGTTATCTGATGTCGGGTTGATTGATCACAGTTTGTGATTGATCCCTATTGTGGCAGATTCGTTTAATTAATAGACACAAAGATGATTCTTTGATTTGTATTCGTTTTGGATTTGCAGAAAAGTTATTTCCGAGACAAGATTGGGTTCCTTTTGATTCTGAAACTGAAAAACGAGTAAGATTGGTAAATGATGATTTGGGTTAGTTGATAAGGATTTAAAACGTACACTTTTAAGAGGTCATTTAAGCCCTTAATCGACCACTTTTATATCCGTTACTGATTAATTTCATTCCTTTTCACTTTTTAGGTCTCTTGGAAGCAAAATGCTGGAATGATGCACATTTGGACGAAAGGGAGTGAAAACATGAAGAAAATGGCAAAGTCAAGATCGAAGCTACTCAAGCTGCTCAAATTGAACCTGACGGCGTCCCAATCAAAGGGCGACGCCGTCTCTATACGAACTTGATAAAACATGCCGATGGCTCAAGGAATTTTCTCATACAACCGACGCGGCCCCGCTTTGAAGAAGAAGGGCGCCACTGCATCTTTCATCTCGCACGCCCAGATCCGAACCAAGACGACGCCCCATTTGAAGTTCGACGCGTCACAACTCTAAGGTGACGCGCCCCATCGATAACTTGCCAAGACGAAAACCCTAATGACGCGGCGACGAAGACGTCCCACTTATAGGCGAATTCCGTCGCACTTGTAAATCTATATATAGAATTCGATTTTTCTGCATTTAGGGAGGTAGACTTTTGGAGTAAAAACCCTAAACATTTGTAGTCCGACTTGGACAGTATCTTAGTGTCCCAAACCCTATTTTACACATCAAGATAAGTGTTTTAATCCAATAGTACATTATGTCTTCCATTGATTGTGTATATGCTTGCTTGTTTAACATGTCTAGCTAAATTTCTTGTGTGTTTGCTTAGATCTATGAAACCTAGTTATTAATTATTGTTAGGTTGTATCTTATCTTAATTGTAATTGGCTTAGGAGTGCAACTAGGCTATCGTTGTGTTTAATGCTTGTATAATCTTTGTGAAAGTTAGTTTATGAATAATCTAGCGGATTTCGTAGGCTAAACCCAAAAGTAACCTCAAAGAGTTAGGAAGCACAACGCGTTAAGAATAAGGACGTGACAATTCAACCATCAATAAAAGATAACTATGAAGTAATAGTATCTAGGTAAACACATTTTTAATCATCATATGAGCACACATCAAATAGACATAGCTACCCATAGAATTAGATAATTAGAATAGTAAAGTAATGGGTAGAAGTACCACTCCCACACCAATTGCCCCGAGATTTTACCCTTAGATTTCTAAAAAAAAATAAAAGATATAAAAAAAGGAATCATCCTCAACCCCCACCTTGGCGTAATACACTTCTTGCTAGCATTCCTATTCCCCTAAAGAATGATATGAATCCCCGAGGCTTACCCAATACTACACTACAACGATTATGTTGACTTCCTAGGGTGTTGAAAAACTTGCTCGATTAAAAAGGAAGTTCCTTTGACCTCAACGCCTTCATACGCGCATCAAGTTTTTACGCCGTGGGAATAGAATAGCTAGTTAGATTTTTATCTCGTTTAGGTTCCCTTGCTTGATTCCAATCAAGTGAGATTTTTTTTCTCATTTTTAGCTTCCTTGTAGTCTATCCCCCTTCTTTGTGACTTTGTTCGTAATCCCATCACTTTTCATCATGGAAGGTGATAACCCACCACCACATCACCCAATTCCCATCGACCCACCACTAATTGACCCGCCAAGAGGCCGTACTCTTGGTGAATACTCTAGACCGAGCCACCAAGGCTATAGGAACACCATTGAGCTCCCGACAAGCTCAACTACGCCCTCATGATCCGACACCATCCGTTGGTGCAAAACGGATGTGCATTCCATGGACTTCGTTTCAAGATCCTAATCAAGATCTCAAGGACTTTCTTAAAATCGATGATTCCATCGACCTTGATGCTACCACACGGGAGACCATGCGCTTGGCCTCTTCCAATCTCTCTACGGGACCAAGCTAGTAATTGGCAGGCGACTTCCCATCGGATCTATCTCAAGTTGGGATGATCTCACCACTGCTTCACCTTTTTCCCACCGGAGAACTACCAAACTTAGGAATGAAATCTTGATGTTCCAAAAATGTCAAGGCGAATCTCTTTACGATGCATGGACCGATTCAGGACTTGCTCCATAAAGTCCCTCATCACGCATCGACTTTGGCTTCAAGTCCAAATCTTTTACGATCATGTCAATTTCTCAACTAGGTAAACCATCGACCAAGGTAAGATGGCAATCTTAGTGAACTTACCGCGAAAAGAATCAGTACAATAGAGGACCTTACCCTCTATGACAACGAAAGTTGGAATGACCCCGTGAGTTGCCCAAAACCGTCAAGGCAATCTCCTTGCCTCCTATTGACTCATAAACTTCCAATCGTAGGATTCTCGAACTTGAAGATCAAGTCAAATTCCTAATGAGCTCCTACGATAATCCTAAGTCTTCACACCAAGTGAGCAAAATCACTCTACTTTGTGAATTATGTAGTGGTCCCCACGACACTCGTGATTGCACAAGACTCCCCGAACAAGCCTTTGTGGACTACACCTCCACGCGTACCGCCGGGGCGGGAGAGAAGTGGTACACTTTCAAGCCCGAGCAAAACAACTTAGGAAATTCCTACAACCCTTCTTGGAGAAATCACCCTAACCTTAGGTGGATCCAAAACTCAAACCCGCCCAAAAACTCATCTAGTCCACCAAATAGGTCCAACCCTCCAAATATCGGGAATTCCACTAGTCTCGAGGCAATGGTGTCCAAGTTCATGTCATCTCAAGAAGCTCGATTGACTAAGCTTGAAGCCGATTTCAAGCAACGACAAAGCAAGATGACAACCAAGCTAGACGCCCTCTTAAAAGCCTTCAATGACGGGAGATTGAGCACTTCCAAGTGACACTATAAAGAACCCAAAAGTGAATTCGATTTCATCGACTTCATGTTCTTGCTTACCTTGGGAGAGTTCATATCCATGCCCTTCACACCCAAAAGTCCACTCGGTCAACGCCATCAACACGGGTTCCAAGCAATCCCTCATGAAATACCAAGGACCCGAACCAATGGTCCATCCAACTCTTGAGAAACCCATCAACCAAGAACCCAAACCTAATCTAGAAGAGGAGTATAAGGAGCTCCACCAAGAAAAACCGGTTCTTGAAGTCTTGACTCATGCACCTTATTACAATGCTTTAAAAGAAAAATATGAGCAAGAACTAAAATTAGGAGAACGTGGGTCCGCATATGTGCAAAATAAGTTACCTAAGAAGTTAGATGATCTCGGGCTATTCATTCTTCCATGTACACATGGAAATTCCAAATCTTTCGACACATTAGCCGATTTAGGATCAAGCATCAATCTTCTTCCGTTGTCCCTCCATAGAAGCCTTAACCTAGGTAAGATAGAACCAACAGAAACCATCTTAGGTCTAGCAGACGGTAGTATTGCATATCCGGTAGGGATAATTAATGACACGGTAGTGCACGTAGGTCGATTAACTCTTTTGGCAGATTTCCATGTGCTAGACATGAATAAAGACCCGACATGCCCATTGCTAGTAGGAAGAGGATTCTTAGCTACCGCTAGTGCCATAATTGATTGTAATATGTCTAAGATAGTGGTAGGAGAAGGGAGTGCTATGTCAATTTACGATGTCAAGAAGCATATCTACTACAAAGAGGAAGAAATACCCTATGAGATCATGTTGGATAGGAAATCATCTAGATATGGACCTTGGATTAATGGGGATTTTGTAGGTCCTCAACAACCTTTCTATCTTAAAGAGACCTTTGTAAGTAATTCAACTTTCCATGATCAACAATTGGCTAGGGATATTGAAGTGAACCCGTTCGAGGATACCTTAGTGTTTAGGAAGATGACCGAGTTCCTAGGAACCTTGCCCATTAATCTTAACATGAATAAGTGGATAGTTGAGAATGAGAAGCCTAAGCATAATTGGAATTGGGATAGACCTAGTGATGGAAATGGAGAATGACACATTAGGATGACAATCTATGATCCCTGGAGAAACGTTTGAAAAGGCATACCGGACTAAGCGCACCAATAGAAAGTTAACTGATAAGTTTGATCCCTATGACATTCTTGAGGATAAAATTACTTACATAGGTACGTAGGAGCACGACTTCGAGTCTAGCTACAAGACTCATAAATAAAGAAAAGCGCTTCGTGGGAGGCAACCCATGCTTAATTTTTTGCTTGTTTGTGTGTCATATATCCTTTTCATTGCTGTTTATTCTCATGTTTGATTTTGTGAAAATGCTTTATTTTGTCTTTAACCTCGTCTTAATTACATATAAAGGTATTTTACAAAACGATAAGTGTAGGGAGATTGCATACGTTTTTTAAGAACGTGAACATGAGAATTACAATTAGTGAAATTGATGTATATGTGTGTTTGTTAGAGTCAAATGCTTGTATCGAGTCATAATGGATGTTTTGCAGGAATTTTTACAGGTTTTAAAGATGTAATTTTTCCAGAATTTTTCCAAGAAAACGTTAGCACCCGGCTATCATGACAACCGTCGGGCGTCAGATTAAAGCCCTGGCGACGTTAGGTCAAGCGTAAAACAAATTTTATACAAATTTTTTCGTTTTCTATGCTACTTATAAGTTTTTGGAAATTCTCATGTCTTAATGTTAGGTCACCATAAGTTAACACAAGTATGTAGATGATAGAAATGAGATGAAGATAGAAGGGTGAACACAAATCACACGATAGAATAAACAAAGGTTATGCGTAAATATTGATAAGTGAACAACACCTCTCAAATGAGAGGTAACAAGGTATTTGTAGGGGAAGGGAGCTAGGGAAACACATCTAGTCCCTTCCTTGGCATTTTGGGCCTTTAGATAGGCTTATGGGCTTTCTACATAAGCCTAGCCTTAATTACTAACATAAAAGCCATATTAAAGCAACCTATTACATATAAATGACTAACACTTGCTAATAATGTTTAGGAACATTTCCAAAAATCTCCCTCTAAGTGATAGTTATAATGTAATAGTGGTTTCTCGACGTCTTTTAGCATTCTTCTTTCTTGTGTGTAGAGATGCTTTAGGTGCCAACAATCTACTCTTGTTCGGGATCTTGTTTCTTGTGAAATTAGCAGCTTTGACGTCGTTGTATTCTTTGTTCTTTGTTCTTTTGTGGAAGTAGTGATAGTATGTTGTTGTTTGTCATTGGTCAGCTTTGTCGTTCAGGTGTCTCTACGTCTTTCTCCACCATGCTCACACGTCTTTTGACTTTGGATTTCAGATGTGAAGTTGTTCTCGAGTCTTTAAAACTTTGTAGATTCTTTGGCTTTGATGAAGAATCATTTTGACTTTTGAGTTGCCTTTTGAGAGAACTTCATATGTGTTGTTGTTGGTATGAGCATGTGAAGAATCAGCACGATCTTTTCTCCCAGGAACTTTGGATCTCCAATCTCGCATGTAGACAGTTACCAATAAAGTTCCTAACGAAGAGTTTGGATAGTTTTTACGTGCATATCCTAATTGGCTGGCGGTCTTAGACGAATCTTAAACCGATGGTCATTGGCATGTCCCCTCAGACTCAATATCGCTAATTGTTTTGAGTCCTGGAGTATACCGAAGTATCACTCCACGACTATAGACAGTTTGAGACCACCGAGAACACTAAGCGTAACCCACAAGGAGTTACCGAAGTGACCTGCTATCAGGGATTTTTGATATTGACCCTAGCAGGAGTTTCCACAATCACTGAGGATCACAATTGTGAATCCCCTCATAAATGTTCTTGGCAGATTGCTAGGATCTGCGAAGGACTCTAGAATGTTTCACTTGCGTTCTTATTAGCTGAACGACAAGTGATGAAAAATCAAGTGTTCCTAAGAGATATTTGGATGAATCTCGTGGCTCTAGACTCAATAGTGCGTTTTGGTTTTCCTAAGCGGAGACTAGAGAGAGGGTCTCCATCTTCAATACCAGCAATCTCTAAGAGAGAGCCGATAGATTACGTAGGGTTCCCAGTGAGAATGAAACAAGCTCTATTAAGAGAACTTGAGTGGTTAAGAAGGTTTGGTGCATTGCGTCACTGAGTCCATGACGACTTTGTCTTCAATATCGGTGTCATCTTGTGACAACCAGTAGCATATGAATTGAACCCGTGTCTGCCCTAAGTTGAATAATTTGAAGGGCTATTTCTTTTCACCCTTTTCATTACTTTTCTTTTTAATTCTTCAACTCCTTCTTTCTTCGATTCTCATGTTTCCTTTTTCAATCATACCTAAGGACTTCTAAATACTAACTATTGGTGATGTCCTTGGGTAGATCCCTCCTGCTCAAGGATCATAGGACGTTTATTCCTAAACTTAGTCGCCTTATAACTCCATGACTATCCTATGTTGCCATAAAACCATTTTCATGAAAAATCTCTCAAAGTTTTTATGAATGAAAACATGTTTGTAACACTTCGAGAGTTTTGTATTTTCTGAAATAATCCCCCTCCACATGTGCTTATAAGTTTTGACTGAAATCTGCACAGTGAGGGTAGAGCTCGTACTTTTGAATGGATCGAATCAAGATAGACAATTCCCCACGGGACACGGTTATGTTGCATAGTTAAAGAGATACATTGTCAGCTTTTAGGTGACTACTAGCTCTAGTAACTACCTTGAAGATGTGAACAAACCTTGAGAAGGTTGTCAAACCCGACAAAGTTCATGTCTATCAAGAGTTTCTCGAATTGGTACAATCTACTCGGATAAGTCTCGGAAGACAAATCTTTTCGATTTATGACATTTAAGAACTCGTTAATTCAATGGTTAAGTCTATGCACACTTAGATTCATTCACAATCCAACATATTTGTATCACACAATTTTTCTCCCCCTAAAAACTGGCATATTAATGTTATTTTTGATGAAATTTTGATATCGAATATGACCATTTCGAGTTTTGCTGGAAGATTTCCGCAAAGAACGTTGTTTGAACAAAGATTAGTTTGCAAATACTCCCCTTCAACAAGTGATATTTACTTTTGAGGTTTTGAAAACACGAGAGAGAGTACTTGTTCTTTTGAGCAAAATTTTGAAAAATATTGAAAGTTTGATAAATTTTACTCAAAAGTAAGAAGCTTTCGCTCCTTTTATAAGGATTGTGGCACTGATACGTACCACAGGGTCCTTTCATTACAAGATCGAGTTGTACACTGCTATTTATGTAAAACCATCAGTGAAATGATGTAATAAGTATGAAACGGATTAACTTCCCCCCAATTGACGAAGTTTCTGAATCAGCTTCCCCCCCAAACTGACAACCATCTTCAGCAGATTCAAAATTTGATGTAGTAGACACGCCTTCTAACTTTTGAAGTTTTAAGTGTGCAGCAGAATTTGTAGACGAGCAGTGAGCCACACCAAGAAAAATTTGTCTAGTCACGTAATCACAGTTGTATACCATGCGGAAAATCCATTCGGGGGAACATACAATAAATCAACAAAATCTTCTCACGTATGTAGACGCATCACACCAAACAAACCACCGAAAGATGAAGTAATACCCGATTGTTGAGGTCTATCGGAATAATAATCAACTGTGTATATGTAGATACTCGATAAAATGACCGTGTGTGAGGCATCATAACATCATATTTAGGTAACTTCACATACGATAACCCTGTGAAAGTAAGAAGATAACACCAAAGTGAGACATTTGAACCACAGATCGTCTCATTTCTTCCCCGATTGAAGAAATTGTGAAGGAAAAGGGTTTTCGCAGAAAACCTCAAGGAAGCAATGACCACCTACACTCTCCCCCGATGTTTTCAATGAATCAAAATCATACACCACGTATGTTGATGATGAATTGGAGACATCAAAACCATGTATGTCCAATTAATCGAACAAGTGTGAAGTACCATAAATATCTCGTGAGAATCAATTCGGATAAAACTTCGTGTTCATAATGTTGATCATCAGTTGTGTCATTGTTGTTGGAAACAGTTTGATCTTATGTTGTTGGACAGTATCTTAGTGTCCCAAACCCTATTTTACACATCAAGATAAGTGTTTTAATCCAATAGTACATTATGTCTTCCATTGATTGTGTATATGCTTGCTTGTTTAACATGTCTAGCTAAATTTCTTGTGTGTTTGCTTAGATCTATGAAACCTAGTTATTAATTATTGTTAGGTTGTATCTTATCTTAATTGTAATTGGCTTAGGAGTGCAACTAGGCTATCGTTGTGTTTAATGCTTGTATAATCTTTGTGAAAGTTAGTTTATGAATAATCTAGCGGATTTCGTAGGCTAAACCCAAAGGTAACCTCAAAGAGTTAGGGCATATGCACACCCTACGACTTTTGGAAGCACAACGCGTTAAGAATAAGGACGTGACAATTCAACCATCAATAAAAGATAGCTAGGGAGTAATAGTATCTAGGTAAACACATTTTTAATCATTATACGAGCACACATCAAATAGACATAGCTACCCATAGAATTAGATAATTAGAATAGTAAAAGTAATCGGTAGAAGTACCACTCCCACACCAATTGCCCCGAGATTTTACCCTTAGATTTCTAAAAAAAAATAAAAGATATAAAAAAAGGAATCATCCTCAACCCCCACCTTGGCGTAATACACTTCTTGCTAGCATTCCTATTCCCCTAGAGAATGATATGAATCCCCGAGGCTTACCCAATACTACACTACAACGATTATGTTGACTTCCTAGGGTGTTGAAAAACTTGCTCGACGAAAAGGAAGTTCCTTTGACCCCGAACGCTTCATACCGCATCAAGTTTTTACCGCCGGGAATAGAATAGCTAGTTAGATTTTTATCTCGTTTAGGTTCCCTTGCTTGATTCCAATCAAGTGAGATTTTTTTTCTCATTTTTAGCTTCCTTGTAGTCTATCCCCCTTCTTTGTGACTTTGTTCGTAATCCCATCACTTTTCATCATGGAAGGTGATAACCCACCACCACATCACCCAATTCCCATCGACCCACCACTAATTGACCCGCCAAGAGGCCGTACTCTTGGTGAATACTCTAGACCGAGCCACCAAGGCTATAGGAACACCATTGAGCTCCCCGATCAAGCTCAAACTACGCCCTCGGATCCGACACCATCCGTTGGTGCAAAACGGATGTGCATTCCATGGACTTCGTTTGAAGATCCTAATCAAAGATCTCAAGGACTTTCTTAAAATCGATGATTCCATCGACCTTGATGCTACCACACGGGAGACCATGCGCTTGCGTCTCTTCCAATTCTCTCTACGGGACCAAGCTAGTAATTGGCTTGAGCGACTTCCCATCGGATCTATCTCAAGTTGGGATGATCTCACCACTCGTTTCCTCGCCTAATTTTTCCCACCAGGGAGAACTACCAAACTTAGGAATGAAATCTTGATGTTCCAAAAATGTCAAGGCGAATCTCTTTACGATGCATGGACTCGATTCAAGGACTTGCTCCATAAAGTCCCTCATCACGGCATCGATCTTTGGCTTCAAGTCCAAATCTTTTACGATCATGTCAACTTCTCAACTAGGCAAACCATCGACCAAGCAGCCGATGGCAATCTTAGTGAACTTACCGCGAAAGAATCGTGGGGTACAATAGAGGACCTTGCCCTCTATGACAACGAAAGATGGAATGACCCCCGTGAGTTGCCCAAAACCGTCAAGGCAATCTCCTTGCCTCCTATTGACTCATAAACTTCCAATCGTAGGATTCTCGAACTTGAAGATCAAGTCAAATTCCTAATGAGCTCCTACGATAATCCTAAGTATTCACACCAAGTGAGCAAAATCACTCTACTTTGTGAATTATGTAGTAGTCCCCACGACACTCGTGATTGCACAAGACTCCCCGAACAAGCCTTTGTGGACTACACCTCCATCACCGCCGGGGCGGGAGAGAAGTGGTACACTTTCAAGCCCGAGCAAAACAACTTAGGAAATTCCTACAACCCTTCTTGGAGAAATCACCCTAACCTTAGGTGGATCCAAAACTCAAACCCGCCCAAAAACTCATCTAGTCCACCAAATAGGTCCAACCCTCCAAATATCGGGAATTCCACTAGTCTCGAGGCAATGGTGTCCAAGTTCATGTCATCTCAAGAAGCTCGATTGACTAAGCTTGAAGCCGATTTCAAGCAACGACAAAGCAAGATGACAACCAAGCTAGACGCCCTCTTAAAAGCCTTCAATGACCGGGAGATTGGAGCACTCCCAAGTGACACTATAAAGAACCCAAAAGTGAATTCGATTTCATCGACTTCATGTTCTTGCTTACCTTGGGAGAGTTCATATCCATGCCCTTCACACCCAAAGTCCACTCCTCAACGCCATCACACGGGTTCCAAGCAATCCTCATGAAATACCAGGACCCAACCAATGGTCCATCCAACTCTTGAGAAACCCATCAACCAAGAACCCAAACCTAATCTAGAAGAGGAGTATAAGGAGCTCCACCAAGAAAAACCGGTTCTTGAAGTCTTGACTCATGCACCTTATTACAATGCTTTAAAAGAAAAATATGAGCAAGAACTAAAATTAGGAGAACGTGGGTCCGCATATGTGCAAAATAAGTTACCTAAGAAGTTAGATGATCTCGGGCTATTCATTCTTCCATGTACACATGGAAATTCCAAATCTTTCGACACATTAGCCGATTTAGGATCAAGCATCAATCTTCTTCCGTTGTCCCTCCATAGAAGCCTTAACCTAGGTAAGATAGAACCAACAGAAACCATCTTAGGTCTAGCAGACGGTAGTATTGCATATCCGGTAGGGATAATTAATGACACGGTAGTGCACGTAGGTCGATTAACTCTTTTGGCAGATTTCCATGTGCTAGACATGAATAAAGACCCGACATGCCCATTGCTAGTAGGAAGAGGATTCTTAGCTACCGCTAGTGCCATAATTGATTGTAATATGTCTAAGATAGTGGTAGGAGAAGGGAGTGCTAGGTCAATTTAAGATGTCAAGAAGCATATCTACTACAAAGAGGAAGAAATACCCTATGAGATCATGTTGGATAGGAAATCATCTAGATATGGACCTTGGATTAATGGGGATTTTGTAGGTCCTCAACAACCTTTCTATCTTAAAGAGACCTTTGTAAGTAATTCAACTTTCCATGATCAACAATTGGCTAGGGATATTGAAGTGAACCCGTTCGAGGATACCTTAGTGTTTAGGAAGATGACCGAGTTCCTAGGAACCTTGCCCATTAATCTTAACATGAATAAGTGGATAGTTGAGAATGAGAAGCCTAAGCATAATTGGAATTGGGATAGACCTAGTGATGGAAATGGAGAATGACACATTAGGATGACAATCTATGATCCCGATGGAGAAACGTTTGAAAAGGCATACCGGACTAAGCGTACCAATAGGAAGTTAAATGATAAGTTTGATCCCTATGACATTCTTGAGGATAAACTTACTTACATAGGTACGTAGGAGCACGGCTTCGAGTCTAGCTACAAGACTCATAAATAAAGAAAAGCGCTTCGTGGGAGGCAACCCATGCTTAATTTTTTGCTTGTTTGTGTGTCATATATCCTTTTCATTGCTGTTTATTCTCATGTTTGATTTTGTGAAAATGCTTTATTTTGTCTTTAACCTCGTCTTAATTACATATAAAGGTATTTTACAAAACGATAAGTGTAGGGAGATTGCATACGTTTTTTAAGAACGTGAACATGAGAATTACAATTAGTGAAATTGATGTATATGTGTGTTTGTTAGAGTCAAATGCTTGTATCGAGTCATAATGGATGTTTTGCAGGAATTTTTACAGGTTTTAAAGATGTAATTTTTCCAGAATTTTTCCAAGAAAATGCAGCAGACCAGTTTCTATCATGACAACCTGTCGGCGTCAGGATTAAAGCCTGGCGACGTTAGGTCAAGCAGAAACAGCTTATACAAATTTTTTTGTTTTCTGTGCTACTTATAAGTTTTTGGAAATTCTCATGTCTTAATGTTAGGTCACCATAAGTTAACACAAGTATGTAGATGATAGAAATGAGATGAAGATAGAAGGGTGAACACAAATCACACGATAGAATAAACAAAGGTTATGCGTAAATATTGATAAGTGAACAACACCTCTCAAATGAGAGGTAACAAGGTATTTGTAGGGGAAGGGAGCTAGGGAAACACATCTAGTCCCTTCCTTGGCATTTTGGGCCTTTAGATAGGCTTATGGGCTTTCTACATAAGCCTAGCCTTAATTACTAACATAAAAGCCATATTAAAGCAACCTATTACATATAAATGACTAACACTTGCTAATAATGTTTAGGAACATTTCCAAAAATCTCCCTCTAAGTGATAGTTATAATGTAATAGTGGTTTCTCGACGTCTTTTAGCATTCTTCTTTCTTGTGTGTAGAGATGCTTTAGGTGCCAACAATCTACTCTTGTTCGGGATCTTGTTTCTTGTGAAATTAGCAGCTTTGACGTCGTTGTATTCTTTGTTCTTTGTTCTTTTGTGGAAGTAGTGATAGTATGTTGTTGTTTGTCATTGGTCAGCTTTGCCGTTCAGGTGTCTCTACGTCTTTCTCCACCATGCTCACACGTCTTTTGACTTTGGATTTCAGATGTGAAGTTGTTCTCGAGTCTTTAAAACTTTGTAGATTCTTTGGCTTTGATGAAGAATCATTTTGACTTTTGAGTTGCCTTTTGAGAGAACTTCATATGTGTTGTTGTTGGTATGAGCATGTGAAGAATCAGCACGATCTTTTCTCCTAGGAACTTTGGATCTCCAATCCTGCATGTAGACAGTTACCAATAAAGTTCCCGACGTAAGAGTTTGGATAGTTTTTACAGGCATATCCTAATTCGCTGGCGCGGTCTTAGACGAATCTTAAACCGGATGGTCATTGGCATGTCCCTGTACTCAATATCGTTACTCTGTCGTTTTGAGTCGCTGGAGTATACCGAAGTATCACTCCACGACTATAGACAGTTTGAGACCACCGAGAACACTAAGCGTAACCCACAAGGAGTTACCGAAGTGACCTGCTATCAGGGATTTTTGATATTGACCCTAGCAGGAGTTTCCACAATCACTGAGGATCACAATTGTGAATCCCCTCATAAATGTTCTTGGCAGATTGCTAGGATCTGCGAAGGACTCTAGAATGTTTCACTTTATGCTCTTATTAGCTGAACGACAAGTGATGAAAAATCAAGTGTTCCTAAGAGATATTTGGATGAATCTCGTGGCTCTAGACTCAATAGTGCGTTTTGGTTTTCCTAAGCGGAGACTAGAGAGAGGGTCTCCATCTTCAATACCAAAGAATCTCTAAGAGAGAGCCGATAGATTACGTAGGGTTCCCAGTGAGAATGAAACAAGCTCTATTAAGAGAACTTGAGTGGTTAAGAAGGTTTGGTGCATTGCGTCACTGAGTCCATGACGACTTTGTCTTCAATACCGGTGTCATCTTGTGACAACCAGTAGCATATGAATTGAACCCGGTGTCTGCCCTAAGTTGAATAATTTGGAGGGCTATTTCTTTTCACACTTTTCATTACTTTTCTTTTTAATTCTTCAACTCCTTCTTTCTTCGATTCTCATGTTTCCTTTTTCAATCATACCTAAGGACTTCTAAATACTAACTATTGGTGATGTCCTTGGGTAGATCCCTCCGGCTCTGGCGGATCATAGGACGTTTATTCCTAAACTTAGTCGCCTTATAACTCCATGACTATCCTATGTTGCCATAAAACCATTTTCATGAAAAATCTCTCAAAGTTTTTATGAATGAAAACATGTTTGTAACACTTCGAGAGTTTTGTATTTTCTGAAATAATCCCCCTCCACATGTGCTTATAAGTTTTGACTGAAATCTGCACAGTGAGGGTAGAGCTCGTACTTTTGAATGGATCGAATCAAGATAGACAATTCCCCACGGGACACGGTTATGTTGCATAGTTAAAGAGATACATTGTCAGCTTTTAGGTGACTACTAGCTCTAGTAACTACCTTGAAGATGTGAACAAACCTTGAGAAGGTTGTCAAACCCGACAAAGTTCATGTCTATCAAGAGTTTCTCGAATTGGTACAATCTACTCGGATAAGTCTCGGAAGACAAATCTTTTCGATTTATGACATTTAAGAACTCGTTAATTCAATGGTTAAGTCTATGCACACTTAGATTCATTCACAATCCAACATATTTGTATCACACAATTTTTCTCCCCCTAAAAACTGGCATATTAATGTTATTTTTGATGAAATTTTGATATCGAATATGACCATTTCGAGTTTTGCTGGAAGATTTCCGCAAAGAACGTTGTTTGAACAAAGATTAGTTTGCAAATACTCCCCTTCAACAAGTGATATTTACTTTTGAGGTTTTGAAAACACGAGAGAGAGTACTTGTTCTTTTGAGCAAAATTTTGAAAAATATTGAAAGTTTGATAAATTTTACTCAAAAGTAAGAAGCTTTCGCTCCTTTTATAAGGATTGTGGCACTGATACGTACCACAGGGTCCTTTCATTACAAGATCGAGTTGTACACTGCTATTTATGTAAAACCATCAGTGAAATGATGTAATAAGTATGAAACGGATTAACTTCCCCCCAATTGACGAAGTTTCTGAATCAGCTTCCCCCCCAAACTGACAACCATCTTCAGCAGATTCAAAATTTGATGTAGTAGACACGCCTTCTAACTTTTGAAGTTTTAAGTGTGCAGCAGAATTTGTAGACGAGCAGTGAGCCACACCAAGAAAAATTTGTCTAGTCACGTAATCACAGTTGTATACCATGCGGAAAATCCATTCGGGGGAATATGCAATAAATCAACAAAATCTTCTCACGTATGTAGACGCATCACACCAAACAAACCACGAAAGATGAAGTAATACTACTTCCCCCTGATTGTTGAGGTCTATCGGAATAATAATCAACTGTGTATATGTAGATACTCGATAAAATGACCGTGTGTGAGGCATCATAACATCATATTTAGGTAACTTCACATACGATAACCCTGTGAAAGTAAGAAGATAACACCAAAGTGAGACATTTGAACCACAGATCGTCTCATTTCTTCCCCCTGATTGAAGAAATTCGTGAAGGAAAAGGGTTTTCGCAGAAAACCTCAAGGAAGCAATGACCACCTACACTCTCCCCCCCCCCCCCCCCCCCCCGATGTTTTCAATGAATCAAAATCATACACCACGTATGTTGATGATGAATTGGAGACATCAAAACCATGTATGTCCAATTAATCGAACAAGTGTGAAGTACCATAAATATCTCGTGAGAATCAATTGCGGATAAAACTTCTGTGTTCATAATGTTGATCATCAGTTGTGTCATTGTTGTTGGAAACAGTTTGATCTTATGTTGTTGGACAGTATCTTAGTGTCCCAAACCCTATTTTACACATCAAGATAAGTGTTTTAATCCAATAGTACATTATGTCTTCCATTGATTGTGTATATGCTTGCTTGTTTAACATGTCTAGCTAAATTTCTTGTGTGTTTGCTTAGATCTATGAAACCTAGTTATTAATTATTGTTAGGTTGTATCTTATCTTAATTGTAATTGGCTTAGGAGTGCAACTAGGCTATCGTTGTGTTTAATGCTTGTATAATCTTTGTGAAAGTTAGTTTATGAATAATCTAGCGGATTTCGTAGGCTAAACCCAAAGGTAACCTCAAAGAGTTAGGGCATATGCACACCCTACGACTTTTGGAAGCACAACGCGTTAAGAATAAGGACGTGACAATTCAACCATCAATAAAAGATAGCTAGGGAGTAATAGTATCTAGGTAAACACATTTTTAATCATTATACGAGCACACATCAAATAGACATAGCTACCCATAGAATTAGATAATTAGAATAGTAAAAGTAATCGGTAGAAGTACCACTCCCACACCAATTGCCCCGAGATTTTACCCTTAGATTTCTAAAAAAAAATAAAAGATATAAAAAAAGGAATCATCCTCAACCCCCACCTTGGCGTAATACACTTCTTGCTAGCATTCCTATTCCCCTAGAGAATGATATGAATCCCCGAGGCTTACCCAATACTACACTACAACGATTATGTTGACTTCCTAGGGTGTTGAAAAACTTGCTCGACGAAAAGGAAGTTCCTTTGACCCCGAACGCGCTTCATACGCGCATCAAGTTTTTGGCGCCGCTGCCGGGGAATAGAATAGCTACTCCAAAAGGATGGAATCTTAGGTTCACGACCTCGGGTGATGCCTTCTGGTGTATTACTAAACAGTACTAGTAGTTGCAAACCAAAACCTAAATGTACTCAACAAACAGTTAAAAATAAACCCGTTGAACTAAAAGACAAATTTCAAAAACCTAATAGGTGGATCAATATAGGATGTAGACTCTTTCCAAAAGAAGTTTCAATATCTCCTAGATCTAGCCTTAGATGGATACCTACGGGTATACTTTTCAAAACTGTTGGTCTTAGGTGGATTCCTACTGGCAAGATATTAAGTAGTTGCACCAATACTAATGTGAAACCCTCAACATCTATCCCTGAGGCAGGAAAGGAAATCATCAAAATAGTGTGTTCAGGTGTCAAGAAGATAATTGACACTACAACTTTATGCTTCTAACATCTGGAACCCAGTTACACATGGGGGTCCATGTTTTTTCTATCTTGCCCCCTCCTACTTTCTATACAGGTACAATAGCTATGGCTTCTGAGCAAAACAGCTTGGAACCCGGACATAACCGTCTCAACTTCCCCCAATCATCAGCTGATCAATCATTTCAACTCACTCGTCGTCAAATGGAAACATTGTTTGCTCCTCTGTTCAATGAAGATCTTGATCAACGTGCTCCAGATGTATCAACTGTTTCCGCTACTCAACCTGATAATACTCTATTAAGTGATATGATGAGTGCTTATTCACTCATCCTTTTTACCCATCTAAGACCACAAAAATGTCTAAAAACACGGAAATATAACCAATTATGCTGCAGATATCCTTGGAGTATGTTTTTATGTATTTCAGGTACAAAGGATCGAAAACAGGGCAAAAACGGACAGAAATGAGCTCGGATTGGATTACGGCTTTATGCATCGGAGTCTTTAATATGGTTTTCTACATTTTCAGAGCCCGGGATACCATTTGGGAGTGAGCTTGGGGAATCAGACTGAAAAACCTATCCCTAAATCCAAATTACATTTCTACCCTTTACCCGAACCCAATTTATCATTTTTTCCCTTAAAACGTTTTTTTTTACTAAAAACTATCATTTTCACCTTTAACCATTTTTTTCTTACAACAATTATTTTTATTTAAACCAATTTTTATTTAAAATTATTTTCTTTCTAAAAAAAAAAAAAAAAAAAGTTTTTGCAAAAAGGTACCACAGGATTCGAACCTGGGACCTCTTGCTCACGCTCACAACACAACACACTCAAACCAACTGCCCTAGGGTCTTTTGTGTTTTATATTACACTAGTTAATATTTAACTATCATTTTCAGTTTTAAGCTTATTAGCTTATTTTAGCTTTTTAATTGCTTATTTCGTATAGTAGTGTACCATTTTTTATTTTTCTTAAAACCAGTATAACTTCAAGTATTTTTAGTGAAAATTTCAGATTTTTCCAAAATCATTTAGTATTTTTAATAATTAAATTAGATTAAATTAGATTTTAATTCATAATAAATAATTTAAAAGTCGAAAAAATACCCTGCTTTTTCCTAAAATTATTTTTAGTCGTTTAGAACGTAGGAAAATTAGTTTCACATCCTTAGGCCTTAAATTGCATCATTTTCACTTTTGAGGCTCGGGATTAGCCCGGGTTTTCTCGTTTTTGCATATTATCACTCTAGGACTTAGTGTAACTTAATTTTATTGTTCAGTATGCTTAGTAGTAGTTAGATTATCATTTACTTTGTTCCCGTAGCCCTAATTACTTTCCCTTTAGTTAATTTGTAGAAAACGTAATCAAAAACCAAAAAACCGTAACATCGAGCATTTTAATAACAAACCTCAAACGAAATTCTCAATTCACACCTCGTTGGGAAACGACCCGGATATCCTTATCCGGTATCACTTATCGAATATTTGAGGGTTTTGCGTGTCGACCTTTTTCCTAAAGGGTTGGTTTGTAATTCTCTCGCGTATTTGTATTTGGTATTTTCTTATATTATAATTGACTATTTGACCCGTCAAAAGGCCATTATCAATTTGGCGCCGCTGCCGGGGAGGTTGTGTCGCGACAATATCGTTACGGTTTGACGATTAGTGACTCGAGATCCTTCCTTCGTGAAGTTATTGTTTTTATAAAAATCAAAAAAGTAAAAAAAATATTTTCCTTTTTTTTGTATATATATATAAAAGATTAAAAATACAAAAAGATTTTCCCTTTTGTTTTAAATAAAATAGAAGACACAATCAATATAACATTCTCAACGGAGGTGTTATCATTATAAGTTCCTGAACTAAAGATCAAAAACTTGCCTTTGTGTCGCTTGTGGATTTATTTATTTCTATCGGACAAACAAACTGTGTGGTGGGTATAAGGACGGCCTGACATTAAATTGCTACGTAAAGAAGCGGTTTTTAATAAGCTTCGCTACTGACCTACAAAGCTTCTCCGCCGCTGTGCGTTTGTCTTATAGAGGTGATTTATTCACTTGGGATTATTGGTTAAGTTCACTGTGTTTGCCTCGGTCTTTGTTTTAATTGAAAGTTTTGTTTTTGGAAGTGCATGCGCACTCGTTCTTCTAATTCTTCTACCCCTCTTCTTGAACTCGCCACAATTCCGCAAAGACGAAATAGACGTCCCCCGCCAATAGTCGAACCCGAGATTCGTACTAATCCCAACCCCATTCCCGAAATGGCGGATACCCGAACCATGTCTGAGTTACTTCAAGCTCCCGTAGACGGCTACGGTGATGCTATCGTCGTACCACCAATTGACACCGAAAATTTTGAACTTAAGACTAATTTGATTCAATTGGTTTCATCTAAACCTTTTTGTGGTCTTGATAGGGATGAGCCCCATGCCCATATCCGTTGGTTTAATCAAGTGGCTTCCACTATTAACTTTCGAGGCGTCCCTCATGAGTCGATCAAGTTGATGTTATTCCCGTTTTCCATCGAGGGGGCAGCCCGGATTTGGCTTGAGAAAGAACCCCTCGCTCAATCACAACATGGGAAGACCTCTCTAAGAAATTCGTTAACCAATTTTTCCCTCCGTCGAAAACTACAATGTTAAGAAATGAAATAACCAATTTCCGACAAAGATTCGACGAGTTTCGTGAAGCGTGGGATAGATTCAAAGAACTTCTACAAAAATGCCCACACCATGGCTTCTCCGACCTTCATCAGATCGATACGTTCTATAATGCTTTAACCCCATCCGACCAAGATTCGCTTAACGCCACGGTGGTAATATCTTGAGTCGATGCCCGGGATATTAGAACGATGATCGAGAACAAATCAAAGGTTCCAACCTCCAGAAACAGAGCAGTTGTTGCTAAAGTCACTACCAATTCTTCTTCATCCGTTGTGGAGTCAAAATTGGAAGGACTTACCGACGCTATTCATAGCATGATAAAGAGTTAAAATTCAGAAAACGGAACCCGTAAAAGCCGTTACCAAACTTGTGTTATTTTATGCGTGGTCCCCATCCGTATTACAATTGTCAAGCCACCGATGGTGACGCCGTAAAATGCCACCGTGGCATCTGTTAATCACAATCACAATCCTAATCCGAATCAAGGATACCTTGCTAATCAAATGGGACCACCCGTTTTTCCTCAACCTAACAATCAAAATAGGTTCAATCAAAATCAAGTGAAAGGGCAAAATGTTCCATATCAAGCCCCGATGAACCAATACCCCCCAAGGGGTAATCTCAATCATGGTTACCAAGCTCCTAATTACCAACCCCCGGTTGGCCCCTCTATTGAACTTTCCAACTACATTAAGTCTAATGAGGTTACAATTAGGGGTTTGCAAAGCCAAATCACTACTTTGAGAAATGAATTCCAAACTTCAATGTCAAAACAAGGTAATGAGTTAAAAAATGAATTGAACAAAACAAACAACAAAATTGATCAAAATCAATACAAAATTGAAAATATGTTCAATAGTATCATGTGTCAAATGAATCAAGCTTCAACTTCTAAACCCTTCCAAATAATACAATTCCTAATCCGGGAGAGTTGAATGCTATTGCCACCTGAAGTGGTAAGACATATGATGGACCCTCGATGCCTACACCCTCTCCGGTGAGGGAGGTATCACAAGAAACCGAGGTGACGAAGGACAAAGTGCATTCCACAAGCCCACAAAGTACCGCACGACACGTCCCAACCTCCGGTAGTCCATATCCCCATTCCGGAGCCCGATGTTCCGAAGATTAAGCCTTCAATTCCTTATCCTTCAAGGCTTAATGATCAAAAGGCCCGCGATAAAACTAATCAACAAATGGAAAAGCTTATCCAAATCTTTCAAGATACTCACTTCGAGATTAGTTTCATGAGGTTCTCCTTCTAATGCCCAAGTTTGGTCCTACGATCAAAAGCTTGTTGAGCAACAAAGAAAAATTTCCGAGTTGGCTAAAACTTCCTTGAACGAGAATTGTTCGGCGGTTATCCTTAAAAACTTCCCGAAAAGTTAGGAGACCCCGGAAAATTCCTCATCCCGTGCGATTTTCAAGGATTAGTTCAATGCTCCGCTTTGGCCGATCTTGGCGCAAGCATTAACTTGATGCCACACTCCGTGTGGAAAAAGCTTTCGTTACCCCCACTCACACCTACATGTATGATCCTCGAGCTTGCCGACCGAACGAATTCTCATCCGTTAGGTATAGCCGAGGATGTTTGCGTGAAAGTAGGAAAATTTCATTTCCCCGCCGACTTTGTTGTCGTCGATTTCGATGCCGATCCCCGAGTGCCCCTCATCCTTGGGAGGTGCTTCTTAAAACCGGGTCGTGCATTGATCGATGTTGATGAAGGGGAAATCACTTTGAGGGTAAACAAAGAAGCCGTAACTTTCAATGTCAACCAAGATTTGAAATCTATGCCTACCATTTGTGGTATTGATAAAGTTGAAAGCCGTGAAACCAATGTGACAAAGGACCCGGTGCTTCCTACTAATAATGGAAGTACCGAAAACGTCCAACCTACGGTTATCCAAAATTCTCCACCTAGGATCGATCAAAGTCTTTCACGATTTACGGTCAAGAGATCTTCGAGTAAACGTGTTGAGCTTAAAACGATTACCAAGAAACCGGAGACCATAACGTAAGTGGTGGAAATTGCTAGCTCTAAGAGCACACCACTTGTCCCACCTCCGCATTCGGTTAATCGAATCGATCTTGTTGAACCTTCTTCGAGTGGCAATCCCACTCCTACTTCCGACCTCATTATTTCTCGACTCTTTTCCCTTCCTCACTCCGCTTGAGGGAAGTAACTTGAATTTGGAAGAGATCGAAGCTTATTATTTTCCGGCAGGAATTGATGACGATGAATCTGACCCGGAGGGAGACCGTGTTCGTCTTGAACAATTACTTAATGAAAATGAAGACCCGTTGTCTTCACTCCCTCCGGAAGAAATTGAAATTAAAGAAGTTGAGTTTTTGACCAAAAATCCTTCAAACCCGAGCCCGAGGATTCACTATTGATTTACTTCTCGAGGAGTTCGATGAACTCGCCGCTTTGGTCCTCTCCCACCGAATTGACAATGAAGTCTTTGACTTTGAAGCCGCTTTCACGTGAACTTGAGTATTTTTTGTATGGAGATCCGTCACTTGATCCTTCAATTGATAAGGAGTTCTCCAATAAACTTGCCCTCACGGACTCGATTCCATCTAAGAATGAAAATTTGAACGATGATCCTTTGGAAAATTTTGATGATCCATTCTTTCCCAAAAAAGAGAAGAACTTGAAAGTTTCAATTGATGAACTTGTTGATCAAGATGTTCTTCATTCTTTTTAACCGAGTGACTCCTTCGCTGAGGATTTTACCATGGTTGACACTTTCGATTCATGCCTCTCTGAGGATAAAGTGTTCAAACCCGGTATAATACCTTCCAAGGGAGTTCACTCTAAGAGAACTCAAATGTTTCAAACTCTTCGACCTAACCATGAACTCCTCTTCTCTATGGAGTTATTTGTGACTAAGATTGTGCTTCTTGATGATCCATCATTCCCTCGTCTTCTCGCTAAACCGCCGGATGATGGATTCATCTTTGGTTTTGAACCCGATACCTATACTTGTATCTCTAAGGTGGTGGGCAAAGATTTTGAACACTATGTTCTCATGCCTAATATTTTGGTTATAGTAGTAATATACCAAATACGAATATGCGCGAGAATTACAAACCAACCCTTTAGGAAAAAGGTCGACACGCAAAACCCTCAAATATTCGATAAGTGATACCGGATAAGGATATCCGGTCGCTTTCCCAACGAGGTGTGAGTTGAGAATTTCGTTTGAGGTTTGTTATTAAAATGCTCGATGTTACGGTTTTTTGGTTTTTGATTACGTTTTCTACAAATTAACTAAAGGGAAAGTAATTAGGGCTACGGAAACAAAGTAAATGATAATCTAATTACTACTAAGCATACGGAACAATAAAATTAAGTTACACTAAGTCCTAGAGTGATAATATGCAAAACGTGAAAACCCGGCCTAATCCCGAGCCTCAAAAAGTGAAAATGATGCAATTTAAGGCCTAAGGATGTGAAACTAATTTTCCTACGCTCTAAACGACTAAAAATAATTTTAGGAAAAAGCCGGGTATTTTTTCGACTTTTTAAATTATTTATTATGATTTAAAATCTAATTTAATCTAATTTAATTATAAAAAATACTAAATGATTTTGGAAAAATCTGAAATTTTCACTAAAAATACTTGAAGTTATACTGGTTTTAAGAAAAATAAAAAATGGTACACTACTATACGAAATAAGCAATTAAAAAGCTAAAATAAGCTAATAAGCTTAAAACTGAAACTGATAGTTAAATATTAACTAGTGTAATATAAAACCTGAAAAGACCCTAGGGCAGTTGGTTTGAGTGTGTTGTGTTGTGAGCGTGAGCAAGAGGTCCTGTGTTCAATCTGTGTACCTTTTGCAAAAACTATTTTTTTTTCAAATTTTTCTTTTTGCAACTTATAAATAAGATTAAAACTAAACTTTTTTGTGAAAAACTTTTTTATAAACACTTTGAATAAGCAGTTTCACAACTGCTTATTTCACCAGCTAGGACAGAAGCATAAAACAAACATCCCTTAGCAGATTTTAGCACAAAGGAAACCATGAATAAGTACTAGGGCAATGGAAATAAGCATGCATGTATGGTTTTGAAACAAGAATAAGCTAGATGTGCTGGAAATTAAGCAAGAATCAAAGGGACAAAAAAGGAGATAAGCAGTTTAAGAGATAAGCTAAACTAGATGGGACAAGGTTTAAAAGGGAGCAAATAAGTTATCACAAGCTATTTAATAAGCACTTAAACAAGCTAGATACTAAGGAATCCTAATCTACTTTATCTAATAAGCACTAAAAATACCTAATAAGCTGACTAGAAGCTGGAATAAGCACTAAAAAGGGATGTGTGCAGGCTGCTGAACAGAAACAGATACGGCTATGGCTAGTTTTTTAGAGCAAATTTAAGCTATGCTAGAGTGATGCTAAAGGGAAATAAGCTACACATACATTGAGGTGGGTATGTGGAGATATAAGAGAAGCTATTTGGGAAAAGTTTAGACTTAAAAATAAGCTGGAAAAAGCTGTGAAACAGCAGCCTAGGCTGCTGTTTGTGTGTGCAGGACAGAAAGACAAGAGACCTTTTTTGTGTTTCAAACCAAACTTGAAAAATTGTTAACTCAATAAAACTACTTCAAAACTATTTTTAAACTTTGAAACCACTTTGACTTTGAATGTCAAAGTGGGTAAAACTGAGTTTTGGACTTCAAATAAGCTTAAACCAAACACCCCTTTATGGGTTGAAACTGCTTAACTGATCTCTTTTTAAAAAACAGACTTTGTATTTTTACTTATAAAACTTGCATAAAACCTTAAAATGAACTTATGAATGAGGAACTAATGAGTAATAAGCAATAAGCTAATAAGCACTCAAGTGCTTATTAGCCAAATAAGCAGTTAAGTAAAAAGAAAATTGTTTTCATTAAAAAAAAAACTTTTACAACTGAAATTAAAACTGAAAAGTAAATTTAAAACTAAACCCTAATGCCCTTGAAGGCTTACAAGCTATTCTATTTATACTACTATGTCTAGGTCTTCAGCTTGTGCTTTTGTGCTTGTTTGCTGAGACAGAGGGCTTTGGATGCCTTTGTGCTTCTTTAAACTCAATCTTGTCCATCCATCCATCTTGGGGACCAAGGAGTTAATCACAGCCTTTGATTTCTTGGCTTCTTATCCACATCCAATGAGGGTTGTGAGGATTGCCAACTTGGCAGAGAAGCCCATGTGGGTGTGTTGGGTAAAAGTGAGCTGGGGACCAAGTCTTGAGAGGGATGTGTGGGGAAGGAGACAAAGAGAGGTTGAGAGAGTTGTTTGGCGCCAAAGGAGATGGGGTTTGTGTTCTGTTTCTGTTTTGGGAAATAAGCAGAGGAGAAGATGGGTAATAAACTTGGGTAAATGGGTTTTTAATGGGTAAAAGGGATTTAAAAGGTTTAAGGTTTAAGGTTTAAAAGGGGTTAAGTGTTTTTAATAAAAAGTAAATGTATTTTTTTTGTATTTTTGTTATAAAACTTTTTTTTTTTTTTAGAAAGAAAATAATTTAAATAAAAATTGGTTTAAATAAAAATAATTGTTGTAAGAAAAAAATGGTTAAAGGTGAAAATGATAGTTTTTAGTAAAAAAAAACGTTTTAAGGGAAAAAAATGATAAATTGGGTTCGGGTAAAGGGTAGAAATGTAATTTGGATTTAGGGATAGGTTTTTCAGTCTGATTCCCCAAGCTCACTCCCAAATGGTATCCGCTCAAAATGTAGAAAACCATTCCGGCCTCCTGCAGCACGTAATCCAATCCGAAGCTCATTTCTCCGTTTTTGCCCTAATTCGTTTTAGATCCTTTGTACTGAAATACATAAAAACATACCCAAGGATATCTGAAAGCATAATTGGTTATATTTCCGTGTTTTAGACATTTTTGTGGTCTTAGATGGTAAAAGGATGAGTGAATAAGCACTCATCAAATCCCCACACTATCAATTGCTAGTCCCTAGCAATCCGATCATATGAAGTAATGAAAGGATCAAAAATACCAAGAATACCCCGCTTCACTTTTTATTCAACTACGAGAAATTTAAACTTGAATGATAATAAATAAAATGCTTGATTATCAAAACATGGCATCATAGAACGGGATTCACGCAAAATGGGTGTCTCCGGGAATTGTAATCGTCATCCTCTTTTTGATACTCTCAAACCAAGCTTAAACTTATTGTGCAAACGTTTTTGTAAAATGCTAACACTACTTATACAAATAATCTATGTAAGTCGAGACTTAACTTTTTACTCCCGCAATTTATACAATTTAAGTTCGTGTGCTCATTTTCAAAAGTTTGACCATTAAAATCGACATTTGTTATGGTTGTTATCCACTTAACCAAAGTACTAACTCAACGGAAACGATGAAAGTCTAAGGATCGAAAGGGCCTCTTCCATGTAGCGGCTTTCTCCCGACATCCCAAAACATAAGTTTTAAGTGACCGGGCTTTTGACACCTCACAGAGAATAGTACCGAATTAGCGGGAATTCGATTCCAAAGATTTACGAAGCTACCGTTAAGTTAAAACTAAACCTAAATGGATTACAACCGACGACAATTTAGAAATTCGAGATTCAAAGGTGAGATCACTCCATGTTGCGACTTTCTTCTCAGCTTGTCCTTTTACGGAGGCTAGGTTTTCACCCTTGAGATTAGTATCGGAGCTTTCGGGATCTTTGAAATCAAGGATTTCCAAATAACCGTCAAACTTTTAGACAACTTTGACGAATACGAAGTTCAACTTCCATTTAAATTTAAGAAAAAGCAAGTTTCGCATATTTATTCATAAGCAACATAGTGCTTTTATTCACTAACTCATATTTTTTCATTTTTCATCCCTTTTTTTTTTTTCACTTTTTTTCTTTTTCTTTTCACTTTTTTAGACTTTTAACTTTAAACTTTGCAATTTTTGCATCATTCAAGCACTTTTACGATACTTTCATTTTGCAACATTATTCGATTTTAAGAAAGTATGCTTTCTCGGAAATTTAAATAAAAAGTTGAACTCGGACTCTAAATCAATTTTGCTTAAAAACTTTTTATTGTAACAAGACTATTTGAATGTTCAAAAGTTTGACAATGAGCACGTATTTAAGTCCAATTAGTTAGCTTATGGGAGAAAAAGCCATAGATTACTTATATAAGCTCCAAAGAGAACCAACTACTCCACGCTTAGCATTTTCATTCGCACAACGCGTAAAACCTTAGCCTAAATGTTAAGAGAGCAGCTAGATCAACACTCTAGCAGAGTCGGGATTCCCCTTGTTCTAGCCGAATCAAGACTAAACTACCATTAATGCCGAAGCATCAATGCTTTATTTTTGTGCAAAGCACTTCTTGAAAATGTAAATACTTGACTTAAAGCTTATAAAATTTTAAAATTTTTGGTCAAAACGGGGTGCTAGGGTACTAGAAGGTACATAATGTGATCAAAATTCTTTTAGAATTCCCCCCCACACTTAGAATTGAATATTGCCCTCAATATTCAAAGTACCGGCCGTAGCCGAAACTATAGAACGAAAAAGGTAATACTACTAGCCAAGTGTGGAAGCGAAATCTTTTTTCACAAAAGGATTAATAAAGATATCCCTAGATAATTGTTAGCAAAAGATCGGATATTGGGCTACTGAATCGAAAACAAAGATCAATCATCACGATCTACGGGAATCCTGAAAACAGAGAGCAAACACAACAAGCAAACATCGCTGGGGTTTCCACACTTAGTGTTAGAAAGTAGAAAGAAGATAGAAACATGGGTGGATACCCATGAAATGCTACTGCTTTTGTTAACCGAGTCGCTAGCTTGACTCGACCCCGAATTCATTGGTCCATGGGGAGCAAGTGGAAGAGAAAATCTCCATCGGACTTTCATTCAAATGGTTTGGATAAACATTGAATGTGCTGAAAGTTCCACTCCGATGAGATATATCCGGCTCAAAAGAATGGAGATGCCGGGGTCGAAAATGAAATCCTCATTTCCGGATGAGGTAACACGGGTGGGTTGGGTGGGCAAAATATTAGGCATGAGAACATAGTGTTCAAAATCTTTGCCCACCACCTTAGAGATACAAGTATAGGTATCGGGTTCAAAACCAAAGATGAATCCATCATCCGGCGGTTTAGCGAGAAGACGAGGGAATGATGGATCATCAAGAAGCACACTCTTAGTCACAAATAACTCCATAGAGAAGAGGAGTTCATGGTTAGGTCAAAGAGTTTGAAACATTTGAGTTCTCTTAGAGTGAACTCCCTTGAAGGTATTATACCGTTTGAACACTTTATCCTCGAGAGGCATGAATCGAAAGTGTCAACCACTTAAAATCCTCGCGAAGGGAGTCACTCGGTTAAAAAAGAACGAAGAACATCTTGATCAACAAGTTCATCAATTGAAACTTTCAAGTTCTTCTCTTTTTTGGGAAAGAATGGATCATCAAAATTTTCCAAAGGATCATCGTTCAAATTTTCATTCTTAGATGGAATCGAGTCCGTGAGGGCAAGTTTATTGGAGAACTCCTTATCAATTGAAGGATCAAGTGACGGATCTCCATACAACAAATACTCAAGTTCACGTAAGTCGGCTTCAAAGTCAAAGACTTCATTGTCAATTCCCGGGGGGAGAGGACCAAGGCGAGCGAGTTCATCTACGAACTCCTCGAGAAGTAAATCAATAGTCAATCCTCGGGCTCGGTTTCGAAGGATTTTGGTCAAAAGCTCAACTTCTTTAATTTCAATTTCTTCCTGAGGAGTGAAGACAACGGTCTTCATTTTCACTAAGTAATTGTTCAAGACTAACACGGTCTCCCTCCGTCCCGATTCATCATCATCAATTCCCTCGACGGAAAATAATAAGCTTCGATCTCTTCCAAATTAGTTACTTCCCTCAAACGGAGTGGGAAGGGAAGAGTCGAAATAATGAGGTCGGAAGTAGGAGTGGGATTGCCACTAAGAAGGTTCAACAAGATCGATTGATTAACGAATGCGGAGGTGGGACAAGTG
Organism: Chrysanthemum makinoi; assembly: GCA_910596185.1. Classification (NCBI taxonomy): domain Eukaryota; kingdom Viridiplantae; phylum Streptophyta; class Magnoliopsida; order Asterales; family Asteraceae; genus Chrysanthemum; species Chrysanthemum makinoi. Next base: position 187,215,702 of record OU343222.1, on the reverse strand, counting down.
GTGTGCTCTTAGAGCTAGCAATTTCCACCACTTCCGCTATGGTCTCCGGTTTCTTGGTAATCGCTTTAAGCTCAACACGCTTACTCAAGATCTCTTGACCGTAAATCGTGAAAGACTTTGATCGATCCTAGGTGGAGAATTTTGGATAACCGTAGGTTGGACGCTTTCGTACTTCCATTATTAGTAGGAAGCACCGGGTCCTTTGTCACCTTGGTTTCACGGCTTTCAACTTTATCAATACCACAAATGGTAGGCATAGATTTCAAATCTTGGTTGACATTGAAAGTTACGGCTTCTTTGTTTACCCTCAAAGTGATTTCCCCTTCATCAACATCGATCAATGCACTAATTCTGTTTTAAGAAGCACCTCCCAAGGATGAGGGGCACTCGAGGATCGGCATCAAAATCGACGACAACAAAGTCGGCGGGGAAATGAAATTTTCCTACTTTCACGCAAACATCCTCGGCTATACCTAACGGATGAGAATTCGTTCGGTCGGCAAGCTCGAGGATCATACATGTAGGTGTGATGGGGTAACGAAAGCTTTTTCCACACCTGAGTGTGGCATCAAGTTATTGCTCGCGCCAAGATCGGCCAAAGCGGAGCATTGAACTAGTCCTTGAAAATCACACGGATGAGGAATTTTCCGGGTCTCCTAACTTTTCGGGAAGTTTTTAAGGATAACCCGAACAATTTTCGTTCAGGAAGTTTTAGCCAACTCAGAAATTTTTCTTTGTTGCTCAACAAGCTTTTGATCGTAGGACCAAACTTGGGCATTAGAAGGAGAGCCTCCGCGAAACTAATCTCGAAGTGAGTATCTTGAAAGATTTGGATAAGCTTTTCCATTTGTTGATTAGTTTTATCGCGGGCCTTTTGATCATTAAGCCTTGAAGGATAAGGAATTGAAGGCTTAATCTTCGGAACATCGCTCCGAATGGGATGTGGACTACCGGAGGTTGGACGTGCGGTACTTGTGGGCTTGTAATGCACTTTGTCCTTCGTCACCTCGTTTCTCAGATACCTCCCTCACCGGAGTGGGTGTAGGCATCGAGGGTCCATCATATGTCTTACCACTTCGGGTGGCAATAGCATTCAACTCTCCTTCGGATTAGGAATTGTATTAGCCGGAAGGGTTTTAGAAGTTGAAGCTTGATTCATTTGACACATGATACTATTGAACATATTTTCAATTTTGTATTGATTTTGATCAATTTTGTTGTTTGTTTTGTTCAATTCATTTTTAACTCATTACCTTGTTTTGACATTGAAGTTTGGAATTCATTTCTCAAAGTAGTGATTTGGCTTTGCAAACCCCTAATTGTAACCTCATTAGACTTAATGTAGTTGGAAAGTTCAATAGAGGGCCAACCGGGGTTGGTAATTAGAGCTTGATAACCATGATTGAGATTACCCCCTTGGGCGGTATTGGTTCATCGTGGCTTGATATGGAACATTTTGCCCTTTCACTTGATTTTGATTGAACCTATTTTGATTGTTAGGTTTGAGAAAACCGGTGGTCCCATTTGATTAGCAAGGTATCCTTGATTCGGATTAGGATTGTGATTGTGATTAGCGAGATGCCACGGGTGGCATTTCCGACGTCACCATCGGTGGCGTGACAATTGTAATACGGATGGGGACCACCGCAAATAACACAAGTTTCTGTAACGGCTTTTACGGGTTCCGTTTTCTGAATTTTTAACTCTTTTATCATGCTATGAATAGCGTCGGTAAGTCCTTCCAATTTTGACTCCACAACGGATGAAGAAGAATTGGTAGTGACTTTAGCAACAACCGCTCTGCTTCGGAGGTTGGAACCTTTGATTTGTTCTCGATAATCGCTCTAATATCCTGCATACGACTCAAGATATTACCACCGGCGTTAAGCGTTTAATCTTGGTCGGATGGGGTTAAAGCATTATAGAACGTATCGATCCGATGAAGGTCGAGAAGCCATGGTGTGGGCATTTTCAGAAGTTCTTTGAATCTATCCCACGCTTCCACCGAAACTCTCGTCAATCTTGTCGGAAATTGGTTATTTCATTTCTTAACATTGTAGTTTTCGACGGAGGGAAAAATTGGTTAACTAATTTCTTAGAGAGGTCTTCCCATGTTGTGATTGAACGAGGGGGTTCTTTCTCAAGCCAAACCGGCTGCCCCTCGATGGAAAACGGAATAACATCAACTTAATCGACTCATGAGGGACTCCCCGAAAGTTAATAGTGGAAGCCACTTGATTAAACCAACGGATATGGGCATGGGGCTCATCCCTATCAAGACCACAAAAAGGTTTAGATGAAACCAATTGAATCAAATTAGTCTTAAGTTCAAAATTTTCGGTGTCAATTGGTGGTACGACGATAGCATCACCGTAGCCGCCTACACGGAGCTTGAAGTAACTCGCAGTGCATGGTTCGGGTATCCGCCATTTCGGAATGGGGTTGGGATTAGTACGAATCTCGGTTCGACTATTGGCGGGGACGTCTATTTCGGTCATCCCAGCGAATTGTGCGAGTTCAAGAAGAGGGGGAGAAGAATTAGAAGAACGAGTGCGCATGCACTTCCAAAAACACTTTCAATTAAAACAAGACCGAGGCAAAACACAATGAACTTAAACCAATAATCCCAAGTGAATAAATCACCTCTACAAGACAAACGCCGCGAAGCGGAGAAGCTTTGTAGGTCGTACATAAGCTTATTAAAAACCCGCTTTCTTCACAGCCGCAATTTAATGTCTTCCGTCCTTATACCCACCACACAGCTTTGTTTGTCCGATAGAAATAAATAAATCCACAGTTTAACACAAAGGCAAGTTTTTGATCTTTAGTTCGAGAACTTATAATGATAACACCTCCGTTGAGAATGTTATATTGATTGTGTCTTCTATTTTATTTAAAACAAAAGGAAAAATCTTTTTGTATTTTTAATCTTTTATATATATATACAAAGAAAAAGGAAAATATTTTTACTTTTTGATTTTTATAAAAACAATAACTTCACTTGGAAGGATCTCGAGTCACTAATCGTCAAACCGTAACGATATTGTCGCGACACAACCTCCCCGGCAGCGGCGCCAAATTGATAATGGCCTTTTGAGGGGTCAAATAGTCAATTATAATATAAGAAAATACCAAATACAAATACCCGAGAGAATTACAAACCAACCCTTTAGGAAAAGTTATACAACGCACGCAAACCCTCAAATATTCGATATGATACCGGATAAGGATATCCGGTCGCTTCCCAACGAGTGTGAATTGAGAATTTCGTTTGAGGTTTGTTATTAAAATGCTCGATGTTACGGTTTTTTTGGTTTTTGATTACGTTTTCTACAAATTAACTAAAGGGAAAGTAATTAGGGCTACGGAAACAAAGTAAATGATAATCTAATTACTACTAAGCATCTGGAACAATAAAATTAAGTTACACCAAGTCCTAGAGTGATAATACAAAACGTGAAAACCCGGCCTAATCCCGAGCCTCAAAAAGTGAAAATGATGCAATTTAAGGCCTAAGGATGTGAAACTAATTTTCCTACGTTTTAAACGACTAAAAATAATTTTAGGAAAAGCCGAATATTTTTCTGACTTTTAAATTATTTATTATGAATTAAAATCTAATTTAATCTAATTTAATTATAAAAATTACTAAATGATTTTGGAAAAATCTGAAATTTTCACTAAAAATACTTGAAGTTATACTGGTTTTAAGAAAAATAAAAAAAATGATACACTACTATACGAAATAAGCAATTAAAAAGCTAATATAAGCTAATAAGCTTAAACCGAAAATGATAGTTAAATATTAACTAGTGTAATATAAAACCTGAAAAGACCCTAGGGCAGTTGGTTGTTGTGTGTTGTGTTGTGAGCGTGAGCAAGAGGTCCCGTGTTCAATCTGTGGTACCTTTTTGCAAAACTTTTTTTTTTAGAAAGAAAATAATTAAATAAAAAAAAAAAATAATTGTTGAAAAAAATGGTTAAAGGTGAAAATGATAGTTTAGTAAAGCGTTTTAAGGAAAAAATGATAAATTAATCGGGTAGCAGTAGAAATGTAATTTGATTTAGGATAGGTTTTTCACTAGATTCCCAAGCTCACTCCCAAATGGTATCCCTGGCTCAAAATGTAGAAAACCATTCCGCTTCTGCCCCAGAAGCACGAATCCAATCCGAGCTCATTTCGTCCGCGGCCCCTGCTTTTCGATCCTTTGTACACTGAAATACATAAAAACATACTCCAAGGATATCCGCATAATTGGTTATATTTCCTTGTTTTGACATTTTTGTGGTCTTAGATGGGTAAAAAGGATGAGTGAATAAGCACTCATCATATCACTTAATAGAGTATTATCAGGTTGAGTAGCGGAAACAGTTGATACATCTGGAGCACGTTGATCAAGATCTTCATTGAACAGAGGAGCAAACAATGTTTCCATTTGACGACGAGTGAGTTGAAATGATTGATCACCGATGATCGGGGAAGTTGAGACGGTTATGTCCGGTTCCAAGCTGTTTTGCTCGGCCATAGCTATTGTACCTGTATAGAAAGTAGGAGGGGGCAAGATAGAAAAAACATGGACCCCCATGTGTAACTGGGTTCCAGATGTTAGAAGCATAAAGTTGTAGTGTCAATTATCTTCTTGACACCTGAACACACTATTTTGATGATTTCCTTTCCTGCCTCAGGGATAGATGTTGAGGGTTTCACATTAGTATTGGTGCAACTACTTAATATCTTGCCAGTAGGAATCCACCTAAGACCAACAGTTTTGAAAAGTATACCCGTAGGTATCCATCTAAGGCTAGATCTAGGAGATATTGAAACTTCTTTTGGAAAGAGTCTACATCCTATATTGATCCACCTATTAGGTTTTTGAAATTTGTCTTTTAGTTCAACGGGTTTATTTTTAACTGTTTGTTGAGTACATTTAGGTTTTGGTTTGCAACTACTAGTACTGTTTAGTAATACACCAGAAGGCATCACCCGAGGTCGTGAACCTAAGATTCCATCCTTTTGGAGTAGTGCCCTTTTCCTAGCCTTTTCTAGATCATAGTTCTTGTGCAAGTCATTTGTATCATATGAATTTTGAATTTTGATGCTTGGTTTAGACATAGTTTTCCAACTAATCCTAGAGTGGCCAGGTGCAGCTACTCGTTAAGGTTTAACAGAAACAGGTTTAACAGAAACAGGTTTATCAGAAACAGGTTTAACAGAAACATTTTTCTTAGGCTAGGAATGTAGAGTGACTGGTTTTGTCAAATGATTATTCTCAACAACTTGGGAGGCAAACCGTGGTTTTGACGATTTTGATCGTTCAGATTTAAATGCAGTTGGTTGTCTAACTCTGATTGGTTTTCGATAGGTTGAAGAGACGATTTCCCCAAGATTGTTGGTTTTGCGAACTTAGTATCCACACTCTTGCCAGTTAATCTTCTTAGTTTGTTTTGTAAAGCAGCATGTGCAAGCCCCTTTGCTTGGATTTGAGCCTTTAAATGCTCAATTTCTTTTACTAATGTATCCACACAATTACTTTGCATTTTAAGTTCAAGAGAGGTGCAATGTGCCTCTAGTTTTGAAAAATCTATTTGAAACTGAGCAATGGTTTTTTTGAGAAAAATATTTTCAGATTCAAGAGTTTGGTTTGCCGTAACAGTTGTATTGTTTACAGGTAAGGGCTCAGACATGAGACATTTTTCTCGAATTATTGTGCAACACACTGGTCAACCTCTCCTTCATTTCTGAAATCAGGTTGCTCAGTTTGTTGTTTAGCATTTGCAGGCAGAATATGATCAACAGTAGATTGTACCTCAACCATTTGTTCAATGTCAAAGTTGGGCTCTGTGTCATAGGTGGGTATGATATCTTCCTCAACCATTTGTTCTTTGTCAAAGTTAGGCTCTGTGTCATAGGTGGGTATGATATCCTCCCCTGATCTGCTGCTGTCATCCTGCTTTTCCAATGCTATAGCCTCATTGTCCGCATACCGGGCAGTTGCAGAAATCACAGTATTCCTTTGAGCAATGAACAAACAAATATTCTGATACATTTTCTCTCCCCCTTGATTGTTGCGATGTGATCGGAAGAATCAATGAATAAAGGTGTGAAGCCGATATAGCACACAGAATGCCGATATAGTGAATTTTAATTTCCCTCCAAAAATAATTTTGAAAAATTTTCTCTCCCAAAATTTGAAATTCACTATAAAATTCAATTGTAAGGTTGCAAGAAAATTTTGAGTTTTGACAATTTTGACGCCAAATTTGACCGAAAAAAATCGAATTTGGGCCCAAAAATTTGAATTTTTGACAAAAAATTTCACAGTCAAACCAAAATTTTATTTATTTATTTATTTATTTATTTTTAAATTGTGCTTGTGTTGATGATGGATTTTTGTAGTCGAATGAAACTTGATGTTTGTTGATGAAGAACCTTAGGCGTAACCAAATACCTTAGGCGTATACTGATGAAGTTAAGCGTAAAAACACTCTTAAGCGTAAACTGAAGCTTATGCGTAAACTCTATCTTACACGTAAACTTAGGGTTAAACTTAAGCTTAGGCGTAAACTAAAATCTTGGAAGTAAAGTACCTAAGGCGTAAGATTTAACTTATGCGTAAAGTGCTTACTCGTAAGCTTTTATGCTTAGGCGTAAGATTAGGTTTTTAACCAAAATCCTTCACACTTTTCCAAGTGTGAGAGATATCCACAAGTCGAAGTGTTTTTCAGGCTTATCCAAGCAAGAAAAACACTGAGTTAGCAACAGCTTTGAAGAACGTGATGAAAATACCTTACGCGTAAACTGCTAGGCGTAACTTCTGACTTAGGCGTAAGAATAGGGTTTCACTTAGGCGTAAGAAAGGGGTTTTCCTTAGGCGTAAACTTCACATAATTCACCAAAACGTATTTTTATGCACTAAAACGTTTTGTAAACTCGTTTTTGCTGATGAGAAAGCTTCCAAAACACAAAAGGAACAAGAAAGTTAACAACTTGATGAACCAAAATACGTTTTGAACTTATGCGCAAACTTTAACCACGAAATAAAAACGAGTGCAGAATCAATCTAAAACACGTAAAGTTTGTAACTTTTTGCAAAAACTAGACACCTTAACCCTGTATAAACCTTAACCCATGAGAATCCTGAGTTTACAAGTGAAAAAATGAAATATTTAAGCAAATTAAAAACGTGAAACGTGAGACCTTTTACGCGTATAGTACAAAACTTCAAAAACAAACAAATTCACCCAACTAAATGGTGATTGATAACACTGTTAGGTCACCATAAGTTAACACAAGTATGTAGATGATAGAAATGAGATGAAGATAGAAGGTTGAACACAAATCACATGATACAATGAACAAAGGTTATGCGTAAATATTAATAAGTGAACAATACCTCTCAAATGACAGTAACAAGGTATTATAGGGGAAGGGAGCTAGGGCAACACATCTAGTCCCTTCCTTGGCCTTTTGGGCCTGCATGAAGGCTTATGGGCTTTCTACATAAGCCTAGCCTTAATTACTAACATAAAAGCCATATTAAAGCAATCTATTACATATAAATGACTAACACTTGCTAATAATGTTTAGGAGCGTTTCCAACACTTAATTTTCCAGAAAATCTACAAACATCCATTCCACAAGCATTATATCTTAGTGTAGTTGTGTCATATATAGTTTTACCACCGATTTTACGCTAAGGTTTCATCTATTTTCTTAAAGTGCGTGTTATATTTGGCAAGAAGAAGAAACTCAACATTGGATGGAGCTTATAACGAATACATTCTTCTTGGGAAAGAATTTAACCACAACTTCACACGGATCCTACCGAGCTAATCAGGGGAGTACTAGTTTCTTTCTATTTAAATTACCTTCAATTATAATAACTTTGATACTTTCGGGGAACATTGGGGACAATGTTCAGTTTAAGTGTAGGGAGGGAGAATAAAACGGGAACTTTGAAACTATTCTTATCCTTGATCATTTGTCTTGTCCTTGGTCATTTTTGTAATAAACTATGAGAAATATTTGTTAGGGCAATTTTAGCACCAAATTTAAATTTTTTTATGACATGTACAAGCTAAAACTTTAGTCTTAATAAAGCGTCTCATGGATATGAGTTATATGACTAGTACAAAAACTGTTAACCACTCAAATTCCACCCCAAAAATGTGAGGTTAAGCCCCTAGATCTTTAAAAATAAAGCATTCACCTTTAATGCTTAGAGAGTGTACCGGTAGTATAATAGATTTTAGAACTTGTTTTGTGATGCATTCCGAGATCGCTAGTGAGACTACACTTGTGTAGTTAGGAATAACTAAATGATAAGAGGCATTAGGATAACCCTTGATTGAAACCTGATTATAATTACTTCCACATCGGTTGAGTAATTACCCCACACCATGATGTACTCATCTTTAGTACATACTACCCCTAGTTAACCCTCGAGCCTAAATGATAAGAGGCATTATGATAACCCTTGTTTGAAACCCGTATTATAATTACTTCTTTCACATCACAGTAATTACCCCACACCCTTGCGATGTACTCATCTTTAGTACACGATACCCCTAACCCTGTGAGCCTATTCTTTTTTACGGTTCTCGTGATGTTTTGGTTTTCCGGAATATCAATGAAGAGCATTGTTTACAATCCACCCCCAAATGAACACCCAAATCGCCTTAGCCTACCTTGTATGAACTCACCTTTAGTGCATTATTGTTATCATTACTAAACCCTTAGTTCAATTATCTAGTTACTTGCATGGTTGCTAAGTTGAGTCATATCTTTTGTACACAGTTTTGGGATGATTGGGACTCATGGGTAAAATTTTTATGGAGTAACGGGAAGGAACGTTAAATTCAAATTCCCTTTGTCTACGTAATTAAATACTCCAAGTGTTTTGATATTTTCAAATCGGGTCAATTAGTGTTAGAGAAATAAAAACTCAAGTGTAGGGATGCTTCTATAAATCCCGTATATTTTGATGTTATCGTAGAGGATGGTAGAGTAAAAATGTATGAAAAAAAATGGAAAAAAAGAGTGTTGAAAAAAAAATGAAGAAAAACATACGGGCTACCATCCTACATCTATCTTTATGTTTATGTCTTTTTATTTTTGTATGTTTGTTTCAAGTTATCTAGAGTTTAGTGAGTCGAGTCTTGGCTTAGCAACGCCACGCTTTTCATGCTTGTAACATAAGATTTTTGACTAGCCACCACTAAATCGCCTATCCAACAAAACCCTTTGTTTCCCTACCGTAAGCCTAACGTTACAACCCTTGCAAAGACCTCTTAGATATTTATTCCTAGGTGCTTACGCCAAAGCGGTGGAGGTTTGATCTAGTCTCAAGCCTATGGTAATCTATGTACTATGCCAGGTAATGAGTGTTTATCTTCCATTTCCATTTACTATATTTCATATAAACCCGAGAGATGAGAGAATCCAAACACCCCTTGTGAGGTGCTAGTATATAATTTCCGTGCTTGTTATGACTATTGCAGTGCTTTTACTTGTTATAAATTATTCTAAACCCATGCTTCATGCCCCCTAACTTATAAATTGATTGGCCAAAAGCACATTTGCTTGAGGACAAGCAAATACCAAGTGTAGGGATATTTGATAAGGATTTAAAACGTACGCTTTTAAGGGGTCATTTAAGCCCTTAATCGACCACTTTTATATCCGTTACTGCTTAATTTCGTTCCTTTTCACTTTTTAGGTCTCTTGGAAGCAAAATGCTGGAATGATGCACATTTGGATGAAAAGGAGTGAAAACATGAAGAAAATGGCAAAGTCAAGATCGTAGCCACTCAAGCTGCTCAAATTGAACCTGACTGCGTCCCAATCAAAGGGCGACGTCGTCCCTCTATACAGACTTGATAAAACATGCACCGACGGCTCGTGGAATTTTTGCTCATACAACCGACGCGTCAGCTTTGAAGAAGAAGGGCGTCACTCGGACTTTTCATCCCAGATGACGGCCCGGATCTTGAACCAAGACGACGTCCCATCTGAAGCCCGACGGCGCCATAACTCTAAGGTGACGTCGTCCCATCGATAACTTGACCAAGACGAAAACCCTAATGACGGCGTCCCACCTATAAGGCGACGCGGTCGCACTTGTAAATCTATATATAGAATTTGATTTTTTTGCATTTAGGGAGGTAGACTTTTGGAGTAAAAACCCTAAACGTTTGTAGTCCGACTTGGACAGTATCTTCGGTCCTAAACCCTATTTTACACATCAAGATAAGTGTTTTAATCCAATAGTATCATTATGTCTTCCATTGATTGTGTGTATGCTTGCTTGTTTCACATGTCTAGCTAAATTTCTTGTGTGTTTGCTTAGATCTATGAAACCTAGTTATTAATTATTGTTAGGTTGTCTCTTATTTTAGTTGTAATTGGCTTAGGAGTGCAACCAGGCTATCGTTGTGTTTAATGCTTGAATAATCTTTGTGAAAGTTAGTTTATGAATAATCTAGCGGATTTTGTAGGCTAAACCCAAAGGTAACCTCAAAGAGTTAGGGCATATGCACACCCTACGACTTTAGGAAGCACAACGTGTTAAGAATAAGAACGTGACAGTTCAACCATCAATAAAAGATAACTAGGGAGTAATAGTATCTAGGTAAACACATTTTTAATCATCATACGAGCACACATCAAATAGGCATAGCTACCCATAGAATTAGATAATTAGAATAGTAGAAGTAATCGGTAGAAGTACCATCCCCAAACCAATTACCCCGAGATTTTACCCTTAGCTTTCTAAAAAACCAATAAAAGATAAAAAAAATAATCATCCTCAACCCCACCTTAGCGTAATACACTTCTTGCTAGCATTCCTATTCCCCTAGAGAACGATATCAATCCCCGAGGCTTACCCAATACTACACTACAACGATTAGGTTCACTACCTGGGTGTTGAAAAACTTGCTCGACGAAAAGGAAGTTCCTTTGACCCTAACGCCTTCGTACGCATCATCATTAGTTTTGACCTAACCGCTCTGATACCAATTGTTGGCCTCAATGGGATGGATCTATGATCTTTCTAACTTCTATTAAAATTATACCAAGTGAATAAGAAACGTAATGATTCTGTAAAATGCTTTTTTATTATCAAAATGTCATCTATTTTGTTTGAGTACAAACTCCTATCTATTTATACAAACTGAATGAGTACAAAATGAAGAGTTGTGTTGGTTCGAAAGAATCAACAGTCGTGTCGGTTGGGTCATAACTGCTATATAACCGTTTTCTTGTAACGCCATATAACTGCCAAGTTGACTTTATTCTTCGACTTTTGGGTTGACCGGTATATGGGGTTTGACCTGGGTCGATTGGGATTAACCTAATAAAAAAGGATACATTACAAGGCCACTATCTTATTAGTGTTGTGTTCATTCTAATCATGTGGCCTCTATCTCATAGTTCCCTCTTTAAAGCATCTCTACATCTCAAGGATTCTATTTGAAGCAAGATGTTTATGTTTACAAATTTGGTTTTGTTTCTACTTACTCAGTTTTCTTTCTATTTCTCTTGAGATTTCGAGATTCACCAAGGTCGGTTTGGCTTCTCATAGGTTAAACTTGGTTTTGTATCATTGCATATGCTCCATAATATGGCTAATGAGTTATCATTGCTTTATATATCTTACAAGCTGGTTTTATACACCTTAAAAGCTGCATGGTTATAATGTTAACATATAAAGTACTAAATAAAGGCTACCTACCACCAACCACACATGAGCTAAGTCCAGCCTTGTGGACACCATTGCATACATAAAATTACAACCTGTTGAAGCATAATGAACTCGTTTCATTTCTAGTTTTTCTTTTAGAGAAGAGGGACATTGCTTTTTTTGCTTAACTTGAATTGCACAGCAAGTAGAGTTCCATATGCATCCTGAATCTTTCAAGTAATTTCTCCAAAAATGAAAAGTAGCTCAGTTAACACATTTTAACCCAAACGTGTACAAATAAGCAACTATTTCTCTTATTTTAGTCATTTCACCTATTTAAGCAACTATTTCATCCATTTGACTCTTTTCACCCATTTGAGCCACAATGTGTAAAAAAAACCACGACCATTTCACCTAGTTGACCCATTTTAGCTCTAATGTTTACAAACAAACAACTATTTCACCTATTTGAGTCATTTTCACCCATGTGAGCCCAAACGTGTAAAAATAAGCTACCAAATCACCCATTTGACACGTCTTGGCCAAATATACTCCTATTGCTGTAGTAGACTCATCTTGCAGCAGAAGGAATATTTGCTTAATAAGTGTGTGCATGTTTGTGTGATGTTTTTGTGTTTGTGTGAATATTGATATTGTATATACGAAACGATGTCTTTTGAACTACATTAGTCAAATACGAAAGCATCGTATTCCCAAGAATGTGTTATCACATACGAGACTATTCAAATGATTCATATGAAAAGAAGTGTCTTGCTATTCAATTGAGAAGAATCATTACATTTCTTACATGATTATATTCATAGCACATATACGAAAAGAGATCTTTTGAACTACATACGTCAAATACAAAAGTCTCGTCTTCCTAAGCAATTTTCGTCGCTAAGGTTATTCAAGTGATTCATATGAAATGAAGTATCTTGCTAGGTATCATTTATTGTATTGTGAACGCACATACGAATAAATATCTTTTGGAATACATAAGTCAAATATGAAAGTATCATCTTCCTAAGCAAGTGTTGTCACATCCGAAACTATTCACATGATTCCTATGAAACGAAGTGTTTTGCTATTCAATCAAGAGGAATCAACTCATTTCATCAATTATATTGTTATCGCATATATAAATGACATCGAGAGGAACCAACTCATTTCATCAATTATATTGTTACCGCATAAACGAAATGACATCTTTTGAAGACGCAAGTCAAATACATAAGTATCGTCTTCCTAAGCAAGTGTTGTCGCTAACGAGACTATTCAAGAGATTCAATCAAGATAGTGTCTTGCTAGCTATTCGATTGAGAGAATCTTGCATTTCATATTGTATTAAGTGCGCACATACAAATCAATATCTTTCAAACAACGTAAGTCAAGTATGAAAGTATCGTCTAATTATGCTAGTGTTATCACATTCAATACTATTCAAGTGTTTCATATGGAACGAAATATCTCGGGCTATTCTATCAAGAGGAATTATTTCATTTCACTGATTACATTGATAGTGCATATACGAAACAATATCGGTTGACATACGTAAGTCAAATATGAAAGTATCGTCTTCCTAAGAAAGTGTTATCACTTTCGAGATTATTCATGTAATTCATATGGAACGGAGTGTCTTGCTAGCCTGTCGAGGAGAGTCATTTACATTTGATTGATCATATTTGTTTGTACAAATCTGGGGCTCCTTAATACGAAGACTAGTTTAGGCTAGCTTCGGTTGAGTAGATCTTGGACTAAGTGGATGTATCTTGGACTAAAGCTGCTAAGAAAGAAAACGCCGTTAGCCTCACCGCGGAAGGGGGCTTCCGGTCAACCTCAGTGAGAGTAAGTTTTGGCTATAGAGAGAGAAACTATTTCCAGTAAGAGAGTGAAGATACCGTTGAGAGTGGCAAGTGCCCTCTATTTATACCATGGATCTTTTTGTCGGATTCTTGGGGTCACGTGTTGGGACAATGATGTTTTTGGCGGGAAACCCTCAAGGTCAAACCTTGTTCTTGTCCTCTTGCCCAGCACGGTGATGCTTTCAGAGGGAACTACGGTCTTTCCCTATTTGGGTCTTCTGTGGGGTCGAGATGGACGGTACCGACAATATTCCTTATTCTTTTAAGTTAACCCGTGGTTCTGATCCTTGAGTTTGCTTCGGACGTGACATTCTTCCGTGGCAAGTGTCTTGGTCGGGGCCTCTTGTAGCAAAGTCATTTCTTTAGGCCTGGTTTTGCAGAGGCTGGTGTATGACACGATCCAGATTAGGGGCGGATCGGAGTTGTTTGTCTTTAGTTGTGCCCAATCCAGTATCCAGAGGCTGGTGTATACGTTTTTATACGCATTTGTATACGTTTTTATAAACGTTCTTATGTAATTTTATATGTTTTTATATACATTCATATATAAAAATGTATACAACAACATATGTGTTTTACATATATATATATATATATATAAACATATATAAAAGCGTATAAAAACGTATGTAAAAAGTAAAAAAAATGTATTAAAAACATATATAAAAACATATAAAAACATATAAAAAGTATATTATATGTTTTATTAAACGCGTTTTTATATACTTTTATACTGCTTTATATATATTTTCTATACGTTTTATATAGATTTTATATACATTTTTGTATACGTTTTTATATACGTTTTTGTATAGGGTTTTATATACGTTTTTGTATACGTATATATACGTTTTTGATACGTATATACATATACAAAAAAAGTATATAAAATTATAGTATATATGTAAAATTATATAAGAATGTATAAAAACGATATATAAAAGTATAAAACTTATAAAAAAATACATAAAAGTATATATAAAATGTATAAAATGTACTCGTATATAAAACATATATAAAAGTTAAAAAAAAAATATATAGAGAATGATTAAAAAGTATATAAAAACGTGTATAAAACCAAACATATATAAAAGCGTATATAAAATCATATAAAATGTATATAAGAACATATATAAAATGGTATATAATAACGTATATATTTTTATAGATAATTATATAATATCGTAAAGAATGTATAAAAACATGTTTATAAATAGGACGTGGAATGAAAAAGGTTTACAAAATGTATATAAAAGCTATATAAAAGCGTATAAAAACGTATATGTTATTATAAAAATGATCAAAATTTTTAAATAAAGCGAAAATTTCAAATTATAAGCGGTCGTTAGTTTAAAGGATGGACACTGCAACGGTCATGGGCCAAAACGCTTAAACGCGGTAACTTCTAACGGGATTCATTTAACCACAATTAAAATCAGGGACCAAACGATCCCAAACTTTCGCCACAGGGAGGCCGCTTGCAATTAGCTAACTCTAGAGGCGATATTTGCAATCTTGGCAAACCAAGGGACTATTTATGCAATTTACTCTAAAGTTAATTGAAAGTTATCTACAATCCGAAATGTCACGAAAAGATTAGATTTATTGGGTCATTTATCCATTGCAAATGAAATATTTATACTATATTGATTTCGAGAAGAGAAATGATAAATGGATCTAAACTTAGGCCTAAAATTATACCTAAAACTAAGTGTCAGCATCCTGATGGTTACAGACAGGGACCCACTTATTTTACAACCCATCAGGATGATGCCAAATGGTTTTAAGTCTAAGTTTAGGCCTAAATTTAGGTCCATGTATCATTTCTCTTTCGAGAAACTAATCAAAGATTTCACATAAATAACTTCGATATGTAAATGTTATATAAACGATTTTTTGGCAAACAACTTTGATAAAAAGGCTACGTTTTAAGACTTTGCTTTAGGCCTCCAAGAAGGTTGAACCGCCCTTGTCAACAGGCATGCGATTCTAATGACGAGTTTGGAAAGGCTTGTGATGAAACATTAAGCAGTGATGTTGACGAGGGTGAATTGGTTCCATCTGATACAAAATTAAGCAGTGACCATGATGACAGTTCAACTTTGTCTGATGATAAGGTTAGTATTGACAAACAGTGACCATGTTACAGATTTCACACTCAACAGCAAGAGCCAAATGGAGGAAGCCTATCGTTAATGGAGTTGGTCAATGAGAAGAATGGATTGGTAATAATATAGATATATAAATGAACTGTATTATCTATTTTATCTAGTTTCTATTCATTTCATTAGGTTTTTGAAACCAAACTTTGATCATTACAATCCTGCATCAGATTCCTTATCAAAAGAATGGATTCTTATGTTGTTGAATATTTAGCTCTATTATTTTGCCAAAAGAATAACTCTGTTCTGACTGGTGTGGGGCAAAAGAGCGCAAAAAATTCAGCAAGTTTGGTGGTAACAAATCGGACAGCGAAATATTAGGCTATTAACTAAGTAATCTCCTGCTCAGTCTTCTTAATATATCTTTCTACACACAAAATTATTAATGTACATATGCATGCAGCATGTCTTCCACTATATATCTCTCATTGTATACTCCATTGATTTGGTATCTTGATAGAGATGCTAAATTAGGAGGAAATATCATTTCCCATTAGCTAAATACCATATCAAAATAAGCTGTAGATCTATTTCAGTGTCTTTAATTTTATCCCCCTAAAAAAAGATGGGTTAGGAAACTGTGAATTTCATCTTGTTTCCCACCAAAAGGGCTAGGTATATATGGAAAACCAATTCTGAAGATTTTTTTTGTTAAATGAAAGCGTCCAAATGAGCCAACGTGATACATTCAACCATAACATAATAACACGTACTTGAGTAATCCTGATACTTGTAGCATGGCTATATATGGGGACATGCCGACATGGAATGAGCCATGTTCCAATGTATACAATACATACTACCCAAAAACAAACATTATGAAGACTAAATGTTCAACGAAGTATCAAAAGATGGTATACAAAGGTGATAACCTGATTACTTTGGTTGAGTCAATTCCAAACTGAAGTCCCACAACTTCTTGGCCATTTCAGGATCATTAACATATTTGCTAGATTTTGAAATGTTACTATCAGCAAAATACTCGCCGCTAACACCCTTCACTTGCGGATGCAATGCCACATAGCATGTAGTTGCAGCTCCTTGAGGGATATTCTTTAAGAAAGTAAAAGCCACCTTGCTAAATAGTGAGGCAACAAACCCTTGATTACGTAAAAGATTGGTTTTGATAACTCCAGGGTGCAGTGAATTTACAGTCACATTCGCGCCTTCTTCCTGAATTCACCATAAATAAAAATAAATTCACATGTTAGCCAATAAAAATAAAGAGCTTCTATTTAAATAGTGGTTCGGAGCAAAAAAAATTTAATCACCTTGAGGCGTCTTGATAGTTCCTTAGCATGCAAAGCATTAGCAAGCTTTGCCTGTCCATAGGCATAGAAAGCGCTATAGCTGAAATGAGACAAAGCCAATGTTTACTAGGAGGTATTTATCTATTGCAACATGAAGGAATTTTTTGTTTCCAATGAATTGCATGCTAGCCATACAGTAATGTGTAAGGACGCCACCCAACTTTTCATCTTTTTTCTATTACCTAATCTGAGTAACAGCATGTTGAATATCAATTTCTTTTTTCAATATATTCATTGTCTGATAACTTTTAATTTTACCAATAGAGAAAGTAACCAATTGTATTTATGTTTTTTCAAAAAGTGTAAGACTAAGGTTATCGTCATCACCCTCTATTTTTTCCTTCTATTTCTTCTGATTTTGGAGTAATGACACCAAACACATATTTTTGTGGCACAAAAATTAGTTTCAATTGTTGGGTGCCCCCCTTAGACATCATCCCTAATAATAATGTAATTACATACCTTTTTTCGTCATTGATCTTGTCAAACCGAATTCCTTCACTGTATGACATCTTATGAAGCTCGGATGAAAGAACAACTATCCTTCCCTCCTTTTGGCTTTTAGTTGCAGTATTTTTTATGGTATCCAGCAACAAATTTGTCAAAAGAAAATTACCTAAAACAAAAACAAAAGAGGTTTTCTTATAAGATAAGTCAGTTATGCTAATGTTTTTCGTTTACAGAATATTAAAATTTAGCATACCGATATGGTTGGTTGCAAATTGCAATTCGATGTTGTCCTCTGAAAGAGTAAAAGGTGGAGACATGATCCCTGCATTGAGACTTTATACACAAAAGAGAATGAAATTAGTCCATATGCAACATTCAAACATCAAAATCTATAAATATTGGTAAGGTTTATTGTTATATACATTAGGATGTTTATCGGAAGGTCCTTTGATATGTACTCAGCCTGAACTTTCGTACAGATGCTTGTGAGCTAATATCTAACTCCATCACGTCAAGTTTTGCATTAGGGATTTTCTCACAAATGCTTTTTTTGACTTTTTGTCCGGCTTCAACATTTCTGACTGGCATGATCACATGTGCCCCACGCAAGGCAAGGACACGAGCCGTTTCTAAACCAATACCACTGGTAGCTCCTAGAAATTACAGATATTGTAAGATTAGTGATGAGAGTAAGAATTGGTCGATGACTTGATTATTGAAGTCAAGAAACTATAAATTTAGTTTGACTTCTCAATGCTAGCATCAAATTGTATATGCATTTGTCATCTAATTCTAGCATGATGTCACTCACATATTGATGTTCAATTAGTGACCTCACAACAGTATGTCTCATTAGAGTCGCAGCACAAACCGAATATCAATTGCATGAGATAAAAAATGTCTAGTGACTAGTGGAAGCAGGATGCGTTGATGAAAAAGTTCATGAAAATACTCTGTTTTTATCTGCTTTTCTATCAAAAATATATCATTGACAAACCAAGGGAGACTTATGTTGGAAAAAGGGTAGTACAGATTATGAAACAAATGTCATGTAAGGGTATGCCACAGAAAAAAATGTTTATTATAAAATCATGTAGTTTGTAGTTGTATTTTAAGATGCTATCATCATCCAAATGAAGTTCTTATTTGTTTTTCTTGAGCGAAATAGCTACATTAAGAAAAAGTTCATGCAACATTATGTTTTAATGAAACTTACTGGTCGGTTTGTAAACTGGTTGTGGTCACCAGTGTCAGCCATTGGTTGTGTTTTCAAGTACCATTTAAAGGACAATAGGACATGGGTATGCGTATTTGGTATTTATTGTTCACAAACAAATTTTGCTGCCATAAATTAAAATCCCATTATTGTGTAACATTATTAGTATTACAAAACGTGCGCACATGTTTAAAAATTAGTCCAACTCCAAGGAAGGGTGTTTTGATTGCTTAATAAACTCCCTCGAGAATTTCTCTATACCAAACACTCCCAATTAGTATGATCTGGTATAAAAGAGGGAAGAGGTTTTTCATGTTCATGTTACACGGGAGGGCGACCACACAGAAGCTCATGGCCTAAACAGGGTACCCCCCATGACCAATTCCGACCCGTTCCCCCACCCTAAAGGTGTACCTTGTGAGTAGTGAGGTTTGAACACTAAACCTCACGACACTAGGTACCTTACTACTAACTTACTAAGCCACTTTGGTGGTGGTTTAGTATGATCAAGTATACATCATGAATTCATGATCATTATAATCAAACCACAAAATCACTTCCTAAACAATTATTTACTAACTAAATATTAACAAAAGGGGAATTCAAAACACTGTTACAAAATCAACCTTTGGACTTTAAAGTCAACCTTAAAACAGATCTAAAAACAGAAAAAAAAAAAAAGAAGATATTATACCAGTAACAATGGCAGTAAGACCAGTTGCATCAATTCCATTAGTAACATCTTCAGCTGTTGAATTTGCTGAAAACCCTGATGCTCCTTTAAATATTGAAAATATCCAAGGCATTTTCCACAATACGATGATCACAGAAACTTGCTTTTGCTAAGAAACAGACAGACACTTGTTTCTTAGATGATCTTTTTTGGTTTACAAATGATGTATTTATAGAAAGTTTATTATTCAAAGGGTGGTATGAAAATACTACGTAATACAGTAATACAATCTAGAAGAACAAATAAGGTGGCTTTTCATTTGTTGAAGAAAACATATGGAAAGTTGACGTGGAAAAAAGAAAAGTCCATGTCAAAGCTGTGTCCTTCTACTTTACATGTTTTTCAGTTCACACCCACTTCTTTTTGCGATGCTTTCTTTATTTTCAAACTTCGTAATATCTGGTTTTGTTTTCTTTTGTCTGGTGACGCATCATTAAATTTAAACATGAATTTTGGTACAAAGAAAATTGTGTACCACTATCCATGGGTTACAAAAAGACAGCAGTAATATGTAATCTCGTTAGAATTGACTACGAAAAGGCATAGATATAGATAGATATACAATCGCCGATAATAGTGATACTATTTATTAAATGACATAAAATGAAATCCGTTTATATTAGTTTAATTGTGAAGAAAAAAATAACACCTAAAACTAAACAAATGTAAAGTTATGTTAATGTGATATAATTTATTTCATTTAGTTAATTAATACTACGTATTATGCATGAAATATTTGTGTCCTTAGAGTTCTATGATCAAAGATAAAGTAATGATAACTTTTGGTTTTCAAAATCCTAACATCCAATTAGACAATTAGTGATTCAAATAGTCGTCCACATGCTTAATTGAGGTATGCGTCTGTTAGTTATTCATTTTATCTTAGTTATCAATTACTCCTTTTGAAAGTGATGTTTGGTGATCTATGTTTGTTGCAATATGCTTGCTATGTTATGGGACAATTGATCACAAATCAATAGTTAGGGCACTAGGAATTGTGTGGTATTATCATATATATCTAGTTAATCATATCAATTTCTTTCTTTTCTAATTGTAGTGTTGGCTACTTGTTTTCATTTTTTTTTTATTAATATTGATACCTTTTTTTTTCTTTTGATAATTTGATGGCCAAAAGGATTATTTCCGCTCTAAATGAGTAAAATCACATCGCCGTCACTCGTGCTCTTATGTTAGGGATCTTGCATTGGGGTCAATTTCATGATATGAGGGTCACTTCTTGTCAAGTGCTTAATGTTGAAGGTTAACGAGTTTGGTCAATATAAACGGCTGTAATTATTAATTTCGTTTTGAATGGAAAACACGCTGCAATATCATATTCACATGTGTAAAGTCGTAAACAAACAGCCAATTATCTGATTTTAGAAATGGGGATCTTTTACATGTGTTCTATATTATATTTCATTATTCTGTAATAATTTGTAGATTCAAAAGTTCATTCGCTTATTTTTATTTTATTGTTTATTTATCTATTTACTTGATTTATCATGGGATTAACTTAAAATTTAATAGATAAATCTAAGTTTATATTTTTTCTCTATTTTTGTCTTTCTTTTTATTAGGAGGTTATTTTACATACCAAACTTTTTCTACATATCGGGAATTTCTCTACCATCCATCTAAAAAAAAATCAATGGCTGAGATTAAAAGCATTTTATTATTTCACCTATTTTTTATAAATTAAATATCTCTTAAACGTTAATCGTTAAGTGAAAATATTTACACCACATGTAAGAAAGATTTAATTATCTTTCTATAAACGCTGATATCTTTCTAAAAAGAAAAAAAATCGTTTTTTCACGTTTTTTCTTCTTTTTTATTTGCTTACTTGAATTTTGCATGAAAAAATCATATATGATTAAACACTAATTTGAATATCACATGTGATATTAGTGTTAAATCATATATTTATATGTGATCACATGTGATATGATATGTATATCATATGTGATATTACACTAATATCACATGATATAGATATCATATATGATAACACTAATATCATATATGATATATGACATAATATCATATATGATATAACACTAATATCGTATGTGATATTCAAATTAGTGTTTAATCATATATATTTTTAATGAAAATTTCAAGAACGTAAAGAAACGAAAAAACTTTAAAAAAAATTAAAAAAAAAAGTGAAAAATACGGAAAAAATTTTTTGTCGAAAGTATATCAAAGTGTCTATTTATATAAAGCTAATTAAATGCTGGTCGTCCACAATGATATTTTTTTTTTTTTCTCCGCTTAACGATTTGAGCTTATTAATATTTGAAAAAGATGATGAAAGTGGGTTTTAAATTGTTAGATTAATCTCATCCATTTAGATCAAATAAAATGGATGGTGGAGATTGATCTCTTGTATAAAAAATCTTTTGTTCTCAAATAATCTTAAATCCTTTTTATTTATATTTTTTTAATTGATAATTTGTTTTCCTATAATTCACTTTTTTTTGTCAATTCACCTTTTTTTAATTCACGTTATTCACGTTTTTTTATTCGCGTTTTTTCTAAGGACTTTCATACGCTTTTGCGTTTTTCAGCCAGTTTTCATTGCTATCCGTTTTAAAGGTTTTGTGATACGTTTTATTTTCGGTTTTATCCGTTTCATCATTTTTTTTCGTCCGGTTTTCTTACGTTTAAGCCATCCATTATTCATACTTTTCGTCCATTCTCGTCGTTTTCGTCTTTTCGTGATGATGCGTGTTTTCTTTACGCTTTCATGCATTTCGTCCGTTTCATACATATTCATCCGTTTCGTTTAGGAGTTAAATTTTTCGGTCTTTCATACGAATATGATACGATTTTCAACTAATGTTTTGCAACATGAAAATCACAAGTAATATTCGAATATCATAAAGTGATATTCGAGAAAATCACAAAGTGATATTTGAAAATCACAAGTCATATTCGGGAATATCACAAAGTCATATTTAGAAATCATGAGTGATATTCTCAATATCACAAAGTCATATTTAGAAAATCAAGTGATATTCGAATATTATAAAGTGATATTCTAATGTCACAAAGTGATATTCAGAAATTGTCACAACGTGATATTCGGTATTCACAAACATCATATTTAAAAATGATATTCATAATGCAGCGTCGTATATTTTAAAAAATCACATTGATATTCTCAACATCATAAATGATATTCGAATATCATAAAAGTGATTCCAAAAATCACAAAGTGATATTCAATATCACGTATACACAAGCGATTTCGAGAAGTGATATCGCCGTTCAGAATCCCGATATTCTGAATATCACAATATCTGGTGATATTCGAATATCACTTGTGATAGTCAGAAGCGATGAAAACGTAAGAAACTAATGAAAACGATAAGAAAACGCGAATACGTATGAAAGCGTATGAAAGCCTAAAAACACTTCTGAAACGACTACAAAACGTATGAAAAATGGATGAAAGAAAAAACCACGAAACGGACGGCGAACGTGATGAAATGGACAAAACGTATAAAAACAGACGAAAACAGATGAAACGTATGGAAGGCGATAAAAAAACGTGAATAAAATAAAAACGTGAATTAAAAAAGAAACGTGAATAAAATAAAATCGTGATTAAAACGAAAAAAAATATGTGAATAAAGAAAGCAAAAAGACAAAAAAACATTGACTTTGCAGGTTACTTTTTAAATCTTATGTTATCTCACCATTAGATCAAACTAGGGGATGGTTGGAGATTTGTTCCCTTAAGTAAGATAAATTTATAGTTATGCAAAATAAATTGACTCCTCTTAAGCTTTGGTAAGGTATCGTTTGTTTTTTCATAGCTTTTTTCTTTTATTATTTTTATTTTTTTGTATTTATAAAATCCTTTTTCATATGGGTCAAATGGATCAAATTTAGATCAATGGTTTCTTACGGTTTGGTAATATTTTGGTTTCACCGCTTTTTATATTTTCACCGTAAATTTTTTTTTACGTTTTCGTCCGGTTTTTTAAGTTTTGACCCTTTTTTAAGTTTTTTTTTCACGTTCATCCTTTTTTTTACGTTTTCATCTCCATTTTACATGCTTTTGTCTGGTTTCGCTTTCATAGCTGTTTTTTCGCGTTTCGACCGCTTTTTTCGACAAGTTTTCTTTTCTTACGTTTACGATACGGTTCGCGTCGATTCCATTTTTATGTTTTTCATCCTCCGTTTTTTTTTCGTCCATGCGTTTGCCACGTTTCCGTCGCTTTATGTTTCAGTAAATTCGTTTTAAGTTTTTGAAGTTTTTACATTTTCGTCTGTTTTCATTTGTTTCATCCGTTTTCTTATATTATCTTACGTTTGTTACGTAAGAAAAAACGTAAATAACGTACAAAACTTATAAAATCATATATGAAAATGGATGAAAACGTAAAATAAATCGTGACGAAAATATAAAAATGGACTAAAACATAAAAACGAAAGAAAACATAAAACATACAACAAAACGTATAAAACGGATAAAAACGTAAAAGCGGACGGAAACGTAAAAATCGGACGAAACGTAAATGTTCTCTCAAGCTGGAATTATGAATTCATACACAAATGAGGTTTGTTTATACTTGAACCAAGCCCTTGGGTTATTAATGCTCAACTTGCAACAAGTAGCCCGAGAATGGACTAGAAACTAAGTGGAAAGGGTCTAGAATCATTTAGTATATGAATGGAAGCATAAAAACTGGATGGACTTGGCTAAAAAAGTGGTTCTAGCCGAATGGAGGAAGCCTATCGTTAATGGAGTTGGTCAATGAGAAGAATGGATTGGTCATAATATAGATATATAAATGAACTGTATTATCTATTTTATCTAGTTTCTATTCATTTCATTAGGTTTTTGAAACCAAACTTTGATCATTACAATCCTGATCGATTCCTTCCATCAAAGAATGAATTCTTATGTTTGTTGGCGATGTACCCGAGCACCCAAACGAGGTAAAGCATCACATGCCAAGGGTTTGGTCATATAACCACCCCACAATGGCTACATGGCGTCACCTCACATAAAGGGAAAGGAATATTGATCAGAACCTCCGACCGATCCAAGCAGAAGCCAAACAGGTAAGTCAAACTCCCGCCCGAAAAGAGTCACTTTCACCACAGTGACCTCTGTGTAGACAAGATTTCTCGCCTATAAAAGGAGAGAAGTTACGGCATCTAGGTCAACTCTCTCTACCCCTACTTTTACACACGAATACTTCCTCATCATATTCTTACTCTCACGTCGGAGCTTGGTCTAGGGATAAAACCCTGTGAGGCTAACGATTCATTGTTCTTGTGTTAACAGATCCGAAGAGTACCAATCCGAAGGCTCGGACGAAGAGTCACCAAGGATAAAAGCTTATTGGGTGAAGACATATTTTTACCTCAACAAATTGGCGCCATCCGTTGCACCGCTATTCAATCTACTAAGACAAGAAAATGGCGAGTCCTTCAACCGAAATGCCATCCCAATCGAGGAAACAATAACCCACCCAACTTGAAGAACAAATACTAAGCCATATCACTTCATTAAAGCCCCGATAAAGAGCACAACACCAAAGGTACCAGCCCCCTGAAACCTATAATTGAATCGACTCGAGACGGCAGGAAAAACCGCAAAAGGAGTAGGAAAAGAAAAGAGAATCTGGGGAAAAGGAGTCGAAGAGGAAGACTGCAAACCTTTACAAAGATGCTCCCAGGTGCCTATTCACCAAAGAATCATAGAGTTTGCGGGTCCAAACATGAGCTATCTAAAACATCAAACTTTATGACGGTTCCATTGACAGACCCGATGACCACTCACTACTCGTTTCAGAGTAGCTAACCACGGGATGGCAAATGCAAGTTAATGGTGTTGGATATTTCAGCAGACTTTAGACGGGTCGGCTAGGGGTTGGTTTGACCGCCTTCCCAACATATAGATAGTCGGGAGGCTCTCCGAGAGAAGTTCCCTTCAAGGGTTTCCCTTCAAGGGAAATGTTTGAAAGATTCGATGAAAATTACCAAGATCATTTGAAAAGCTAATGAGACTTTGCGGAGTTCAAGCAAAGATGGACGGACGAGGCTAGCTACATCCCGGGAGTGCCGGAGGTCATGCAAATATCCTCCTTCATAAACGGAAGTAAGTGCCCATTACAGTTGGCTGGCGTTTTTGGATAGGATCCCCAAACCGCGAGAAATGATGGCGAGAGTGGATGATTTCGGCCCAAGAGGCTTACAACACCACGGAGCTTCCCCGAGGAGAACCATATAGGAGGTCATATTCGACCGTTCAGAACACGGATCGATCACCCTAGGTGCTCAACTATTCAGGACAGCGAAGAGGAGACCGAAGGGTAGATCACAAGCCTCGCAACCATGACACCCCTTACTACCCAACAAGGACAGATGGAGCTCATCGAAATGATTGCAGGAGAGGCGTTACAGGTGACACACGCCCAATAGACCTTAGAAGTCCGCTCACAAAACCCCAAAGAAATCTTGGCAACGAACAGTTGAAATTACCACCTCCCCACGATGAGTGTCTAAATACTCATCATTTTGTACTCATTTTAGTCTCCAAAACATCTGAAAACAATCAAATGCATCAAATGATAAAAATATCACAAATAAGTGTTTTATGTGTTTTAAATGCAAAATATCAAAATCGTGAAAACGTATCAAGTTTGCATAATTGGCGCTTTAGTCCCCAAGTTTCAAAAAGTTGTCAAATCTAGTCCCGTGTAAATCAAAAATAAAGAAAAAATGTTATTTAAAGTCCTTAGGGATTCATAAGTTTTCAAACTTGGTCCTTGAAGTTTAAAATTGCAAAATGGCAACTTAGGTCCCTAAAGTTTCAAAAATGTCAAATATAGTCCTCGGATATTTAAAAGTGAAAATAATCAAATGTGGTCCTTGTACTATTCATTCTTGGCAAGTTTGGTCCTTCTTATAATTTTGGAAGTTGGCAAGATCACACCTTGAAGAATTGGAAAATTACAAGAATGGTCCTTGTGATAAGCTTAAACAAACCACCCCTTTGTTATTATTAAAACCCAAATCCAATCCTACAACCCAGTGGCCCGTCCCAAGCCCAAACCCACGTTTTTAAAATATAAAATACCGCCACCATGACACTCTTCTCTCCCACTGCAACCACAAAAACTGTATTTTCACCACCGTTCCCTCCACCTCACCCGGTACCATAACCACTCCCTCTACATCACCTTTCCACCTCACAACATAGCCTACATTACAATTAATGCATTCCCATCACAAAACTTCCACTGTTACACTCACAAACCTGATTTTTGCATCAAATCTCCACAACTTGGCTACTAAACCTTTCTTACTTGTCTCCTCCACCAAAACAACCATCCAAAGTGCATTAATTAAAATTCAACATTAAGTAACATAAACTACTTTTACGCCAAAGTGAATTTGAAGGTCGAGATTGCTTTGACTCATCCAATGGCCAAGATTGTAAGTGGGAAATGATCAGAGGCATGCGGGAGTCTCTAAGTTCATAAAGAAAGAAGGAGTATGAGAAGAAGAGATCTAGAGTAATTTTAGTTTATGAATGTCGTTTTAGTTAAATTTAAATTTCCAGTGCAATTCTAAGCTTTCAATCACTTTTTAAGTAATTTCGTAATATAAACCTATTTTCAGCTTCAATCTCAGCTAATTTTCAAGTTCTCATGTTTTGCAATTCTACCTTAAATTCTCATATGTCTTAAAGTTGTTTCAGAATGTTGTTTTGGACTCGTGAAGCTCATATAAGCTCCTATATAGCTTATGTAAGCTATTAGAAACCTAAAAACTCTTAGTATTAAAAAGGAAAAAAAAATACCAAAAATACTAAAAAATGTTGGAAAATCAAAAATCCATGGAGAAGATGATCAAGAAGTGGAGCAGGTTAATTTTGACCTTGGTTTAGAGCTGAAGCTATAGGAAGTTGTTTCAGCCTTGGTTCTCGGTCTCTACTTGAATTCCAACTTGTAAGCTATTTCTTCAAGATTTGCATTTTCTAGTATAAGTGTTTAAAACCTGTTAATTTTAGCTTAACTGTTTCAATATGTTAGTTATTATAAGTTATTCAATAGACTCATAGCTTGAATCTGGTGAAATCCTTTGAAAAGTTTCAAAACACCTAGTAAAGGACTGCTTTGGTTTCACTCATTAACTGTGTTTAAGGTTGTTCATGTCATTATTCTTGGTTGATACATGTTACACTTGGTCCTAATAACCCAAAGAAGCAATAAAACCCGCCTTATAAGTGTAAAAGTCAAAATAGCATCCGATCATATTGGTTAACTGTTGATTTCTATATTCCATGATCATGTTTTTATGCTCATAAGTTGTTATCATTAATCAATCTAGTCTTAATTTACCTTAATACAACATAATCAGTGATTGAGATCAATCCAAAGTTCATTTAAGTCAACCTATTAGTGTAATATAAAAAGTCAAATTTTCTTAATATCGCTGAATAAAATAGATAATTTTCTATAGGACTTAATATTAAGTTTCAAGATTTGAGCTTTTGGGATATTAAAATATAGTTGCTCATCTTTACAATAGTAATTTTTATAATTTTCAATTAGCTTTTTAAACTGCTTATTTTCTAGCTTACTTTAGACCCTTTTTCAAAATAGGTCCCTGCCAAGACAGTTGATAGTTCATTTCACAAGCTTGCATCTTGTTAATTAGTTAGCTTTAGCTTGTGAAATTTGGTGTTTTGTAAAGCCCATCTGGCTAGGTTGAAGTTTGAATGCTTATTTTCCATTCACTGCTTATTTGGAATGCTATTTATGCTTATTTTGTTTTCTCAAAATCACTCATTACATTGAGTTTTCGTGTAAAGTCTTTTTCACAAGCTCATAAAAAGCTCATTAGTAAACCTTAGCTTGTGAACCTTGGCTTTTTGGAAAGCTAACCTAGCCATCTTTTCATTCCAGTGCTTATTTTCAACTTTGTAGCTTATTTGATAGTATTGCAAGCGACTTTTACTTTGTCCCATAACCTGCCTTAGAACATAAAGAAGTTAAAGTGCTTATTAGCTTATTAAAGCTTTTCAGTGTAATAATTTGTGTTTTCTAGCTTAATTTAAGTTACTTTAGCTTATTTGTATCTTATTTCACCTTTGGTTCCAGCTTTGTGTAGCTTATTTAAGCTAGAAAAATCAAAATAAGCTCATAAGCTGCCTGTTGAGCCAATAAGCTTCTATACTGCTTATTTTCAAGTTGTAAAATTTTTGTCTTTATTAAAGTTTCTTATTTTCAGTAGTTAAATAGTTTTCAAAAAGAAAAATCACAAAAACATCATTTTAAAAATAGTGATACAGCTTATTTAATAGAAATTAGCTTTTTAATTTTTCTTTTCAGCTTATTATTAAGCATTTTCAGTTTTATAATTTTCTTAGTTTTCTGTCATCATATTTATATAAAAAAAATTTCATAATTTTCTTAGCTTGTTTAGTATTTATTAGAATTAAAAATAGTTAAAAGTATTAAATAATTAATAATAAATAAATAAAAAGCATAAAAATATCTTTTCAATTTTAAAATTAGTTTTATAGTATTTTAGATTTTTCTAAGTTAAAATTTCGTTTTTCCAGGTTAATTTTATATTTTCTTGTATTTAAGTGTATTTTAAATAATTAATAAATAGTATTTAATTAATAATAAATAGATAAAAAGTGTAAAAAAATATATTTTCAGTTTTAAAATAAGTTTTATAATATTTTAGATTTTTCTAATTCATAATTTCATTTTTATAGCTTTATTTCACATTTTCTTATATTTTAGATTATTATTAAATAGTTTAAAATAGTTTTTAATTAATAATAATTAAATAAATAGTTATAAAAATAATTTTAATTTTCCAATAATTTTTTTTATTATTAGGTTTATAAAAATATCATTTTCATATTTGTAGGTCTTTTATTTCTTAAAATTTACGCTTTTATTTTATAATGCTATTTAAATTTAATAAACGCACGTGCTTACATTTGTTTAATCTGATTGTTGTGCTTTATAATTTTGTATCCAAATACCATTCCAATCAATCAGTAGTGTAATTATCCAATCAAAATCCTTACGCATCATTATCCTTAGTGATCATTCGACATCTGAACGTTTTAAACATCATTCTCCAGCGGACTTAACGACCCGGGAATCCACTATATTCCAAGGAAATTGCATTGGTTTTAGACGCTTGAATTTTATTACTGTTTTACCATTCACAAGTGGTTGATTTGTGTGATAAACTTGACAGCTTGAGCCCGACCAAATTTTTGCCATACGGGAGTTTTAGCTGTTTTAAGCATTCTCTAACCCATTCTTGCACATATACCACCTTCGTGAAGCAGCTTTTGTAAAGTTATCAAAACGTTCATTAACACTTTTCCTAAAGTGTTAACAACACCAAACAAAATATAAAACAACAAAACATTCGTACGCTTTATCTTTTGTATTTTCTTTAAGGTGATTCTTTAAAGAGGTAATGATTTGGTTAAACGGACGATACCAAAATATTGTCCAAAGTTTTAAACGCTTAGCACAAATCCATACCTACGTCTTTTTAGTGGTACTTAATATATACATAAAATCAACCATCGAACCA
The DNA here is from genome assembly GCA_910596185.1 of Chrysanthemum makinoi. Classification (NCBI taxonomy): domain Eukaryota; kingdom Viridiplantae; phylum Streptophyta; class Magnoliopsida; order Asterales; family Asteraceae; genus Chrysanthemum; species Chrysanthemum makinoi. The sequence goes on along the minus strand of OU343222.1, from coordinate 187,185,677 downwards.
AGGCAAGACACCTACCAATGGGGTGTGAACAATAATAAGTTCCCAATCTTAAAGATTAAAACTTGCCTTTGTGTCCTTGTGATCCGGTGTACCTTTTTCAAAGAAGCCATTTCATTTGTGATTATTGGTTTAAGTTCACTTGTCGCTTTGCCTCGCATTTGTTTTTTGAAAACCGATAAACTTAGTGCATGCGCACTGCTCTTCCGTACCACAAGTCCACTCGTGAGCTTGCAAATATTCCGATGACGAGGACGCTCGCTCTTCACCGTGATCAGGAACGCCTAGTACCACCACCGTCGTGAATGGCGTAAGACAAACCGATGAACGAGCTTCCAAGCACCCATCGAGGGTTACCAGATGCCATTATTGTCCCACCATCGCCGATACCTTCGAAGCCAAAACCGTTGCTTAATCTTCAGAACCCAAAGCCAATTTTATGGTTTTGAACGGGATGATCCTCATGCACATATTCGATGGTTTAACAAGATTGCATCTACCATCAAATACAAGAATGTCCCACATGAAGCAATTAAGCTTCTTCGCTCCATTCTCTTCTAGAGGGACAAGCCCTAATTGGCTTGAGAAACAACCCCTCGCTCCATTGAGACACGGGAGGATTTAGTCACTAAGTTTGTTAACGAATTATATCCTCCATCCCGAACTACAAGTCTTAAGAATGAGATAATGAAATTTTCTCAAAGATTTGATGAATCATTCAAGGAGGCATGGATCGTTAAAGAGTTGTTCAAAGTGTCCACATCATGGTTTTACCGAAGTTAATGCAAATGGATACTTTCACAATGGTTTGAACCAAACTAACCAAGACTTTTAAATGCCTCCGCGAGAGGTAATGGCAAGACCACAAAAGAAGCCTTACAAATTATAGAAAACAAGTCCCATGTCCGCCTCTTTCCTAACAAAGACATATCACCGCCTAATGCTGGACCTTCTACTTCATCTCATGAAAGTACATCTAGAACCCATGCTAAGATTGACAAACTACGATATTGTTCTGTGCTTTGTCTTGCTAACCAAAAGAAAGTCACTTTCACACGCATTACCATCACATGGTGAAGTGAAGAAAGTCGAGGTCTGTGTTACTTGTGGTGGCCTCATGCATACTACAATCAGACCGCCACCGATGGTAGTCCGCCAAGCCACCGCTATAGCCGGTACTTCACATCAGGAGGTAATCAATACCGCCCTCAAATGAACCAAACTACCGCGTTAATTTATCAAGGACCACCCATTAGCCGTAACTCTAACATACAAACCTGAATCGTGAACTAACCTAGAATGAACCAAGGTTATCAAAACCAAGGTAACTTCTATCCCGATCAAATCAAGGTTTCCAACATCATGAAAACCTAATCAAAACAATTTCAATCGAGGGAATCACTTTATGGGAATATGAATCCTAATCATGAAATTTCAAAATCAATGCCCTAATTTGGAATAATAAAGGCCGTAATTTTCCTAATCACAAT
>OU343222.1:187079911-187184090 GCA_910596185.1 Chrysanthemum makinoi | reverse complement strand
GCTAGTTCCACCTCCAGATTCAAGTTAATCGATCGATCTTGTTGAACCTTCTTCGAAAGTGGCAATCCCACCTCCTACTTCCGACTCATTATTTCTGACTTTCCCCTTCCTCACCCGTTGAGGGAAGTAACTTGAATTTGAAGAGATCGGTTATTATTTTCCGTCAGAATTGATGATGATGAATCGACCCAGGGAGACCGCGGTTCGCCTTGAACAATTACTTAGTGAAAATGAAGACCCGTTGTCTTCACTCTCCGAAGAAATTGAAATTAAAGAAGTTGAGCTTTTGACTAAAAATCCTTCGAAACCCGAGCCCGAGGATTCACTATTGATTTACTTCGAGGAGTTCGCCGATGAACTCGCCGCCTTGGTCCCTTCCCAACCGAATTGACAATGAAGTCTTTGACTTTGAAGTTTAATTTACGTGAACTTGAGTATTTGTTGTATGGAGATCCGCCACTTGATCCTTCAATTGATATGAGTTCTCCAATAAACTTGCCTCACTCTGACCATTCCATCTAAGAATTAAAATTTGAACGATGATCCTTTGGAAAATTTTGATGATCCATTCTTTCCCAAAAAAGAGAAGAACTTGAAAGTTTCAATTGATGAACTTGTTGATCAAGATGTTCTTCATTCTTAACCGAGTGACTCCTTCGCTGAGGATTTTACCATGGTTGACACTTTCATTCAGCTCTCGAGGATAAAGTGTTCAAACCCGTATAATACCTTCCATGAGTTCACTCTAAGAGAACTCAAATGTTTCAAACTTTTCGACCTAACCATAACTCCTCTTCTATGGAGTTATTTGTGACTAAGATCAGTTTTGATGATCCATCATTCCTCGTTTTCCTCGGAAACCACGGGATGATGGATTCATCTGGTTTTGAACCCGATACCTATACTTATTCTAGGTGGTGGGCAAAGATTTGAAACACTATGTTCTCATGCTCAATATTTTGGTTATAGTAGTAATATACCAAATACTTAATATATACGAATTACAAACCAACCCTTTAGGAAAAGGTCGACTTAATAAAACCCTCAAATATTCGATAGTGATACCGGATATTATCCGGTCGCTTTCCCAACGGGTGTGAATTGAGAATTTCGTTTGAGGTTTGTTATTAAAATGCTCGATGTTACGGTTTTTTGGTTTTTGATTACGTTTTCTACAAATTAACTAAAGGGAAAGTAATTAGGCTACGGAACAAAGTAAATGATAATCTAACTACTACTAAGCATACAGAACAATAAAATTAAGTTACACTAAGTCCTAGAGTGATAATATGCAAAAACGTGAAAACCCGGGCTAATCCCCAGCCTCAAAAAGTGAAAATGATGCAATTTAAGGTCTAAGGATGTGAAACTAATTTTCCTAACGCTCTAAACTAACTAAAAATAATTTTAGAAAAAGCCGTATTTTTTCGACTTTTAAATTATTTATTGTGAATTAAAATCTAATTTAATCTAATTTAATTATAAAAAATACTAAATGATTTTGGAAAAATCTGAAATTTTCACTAAAAATACTTGAAGTTATACTGGTTTTAAGAAAAATAAAAATATGGTACACTACTATACCTAAATAAGCAATTAAAAAGCTAAAATAAGCTAATAAGCTTAAAACTAAAATGATAGTTAATATTAACTAGTGTAATATAAAACCCTAAAGACCCTAGGGACGTTGGTTTGAGTGTGTTGTGTTGTGAGTGAGCAAGAGGTCCTGTGTTCAATCTCCGTGGTACCTTTTTGCAAAACTATTTTTTAAATTTTTCTTTTGCAACTTATAAATAAGATTAAAACTAAACTTTTTGTGAAAAACTTTTTATAAACACTTTGAATAAGCAGTTTCACAACCGCTTATTTCACCGCCTAGACGATATAAAACAAACATCCCTTAGATGATTTAGCACAAAGGAAACCATGAATAAGTACTAGGGCAATGGAAATAAGCATGCATGTATGGTTTTGAAACAAGAATAAGCTAGATGTGCTGGAAATCAAGCAAGAATCAAAGGGACAAAAAGGAGATAAGCAGTTTAAGAGATAAGCTAAACTAGATGGACAAGCTTTAAAAGTGGAGCAAATAAGTTACTAAGCTATTAATAAGCACTTAAACAAGCTAGATACTATGAATCCTAATCTACTTTTATCTAATGCACTAAAAATACCTAATGTCGACTAGAAGCTCGAATAAGCACTAAAAGGGATGTGTGCAGTCACGTAACGTAAATGTATACGTTATGGCTAGTTTTTAGAGCAAATTTAAGCTACTAGAGTGATGCTAAGTGAAATAAGCTACACATACATTGAGGTGGGTATGTGGAGATATAAGAGAAGCTATTTGGGAAAAGTTTAGACTTAAAAATAAGTCGAAAGTTGGTGGAAACAAAGCACTAGGTCAGGCTGCTTCATAAAAGGGTGACGTGAAAGACAAGAGACCTTTTTGTGTTTCAAACCAAACTTGAAAATTTGTTAACTCAATAAAACTACTTCAAAACTATTTTAACTTGAAACCACTTTGACTTTGAAAGTCAAAGTGGGTAAAAAGGAGATTTTGGACCTCAAATAAGCTTAAACCAAACACCCCTTTATGGGGTGAAACTGCTTAACTGATCTCTTTTTAAAAACAGACTTTGTATTTTTACTTATAAAACTTGCATAAAACCTTAAAATGAACTTATGAATGAGGAACTAATGAGTAATAAGCAATAAGCTAATAAGCACTCAAGTGCTTATTAGCCAAATAAGGCTAAGTAAAAGAAAAATTGTTTTCATTAAAAAAAACTTTACAACCTAAAATTAAAACCTAAAAGTAAATTTTAAACAAAACCCTAATGCCCCTTGGCTTACAAGCTATTCTATTTATACTACTATGTCTAGGTCTTCAGCTTGTGCTTTTGTGCTTGTTTGCTGAGACAGAGGGCTTTGGATGCCTTGTGCTTCTTTAAACTCAATCTTGTCCATCCATCCATCTTGACCTCGAGTTAATCAGCCTTTGATTTCGGCTTTATCCACATCCAATGAGGCCAAGGGGATTGCCAACTTGCAGTTCCCATGTGCATGTGGGAAAAGTAGCCGGGACCAAGTCTTGAGAGGGATGTGGGAAGGAGACAAAGAGAGGCTGAGAGAGTTGTTTGGCCAAAGGAGAGGTTTTTTGGTCGTTTCAAGTTGGGAAATAAGCAGAGAGAAGATGGGTAATAAACTTGGGTAAATGGGTTTTAAATGGGTAAAAGGGTTAAAGGTTTAAGGTTTAAGGTTTAAAAGGGGTTAAGTGTTTTTAATAAAAAGTAAATGTATTTTTTTTTTGTTATAAAACTTTTTAAGAAAATAATTTTAAATAAAATTGGTTTAAATAAAAATAATTGTTGTAAGAAAAATGGTTAAAGGTGAAATGATAGTTTTTAGTAAAAAACGTTTAAGGGAAAAAAAAAAAATGATAAATTGGGTTCGTAAAGGTAGAAATGGTAATTTGGATTTAGGATAGGTTTTTTCACTGATTCCCAAGCTCACTCCCAAATGGTATCCCGGGCTCTGAAAATGTAGAAAACCATATTCCGGCTCCGTCTGCAAAGCACGTAATCCAATCCGAGCTCATTTCTGTCCGTTTTTGCCCTGTTTTCGATCCTTTGTACCTGAAATACATAAAAACATACTCCAAGGATATCTGCAGCATAATTGGTTATATTTCCGTGTTTTTAGACATTTTTGTGGTCTTAGATGGTAAAAGGATGAGTGAATAAGCACTCATCAAATCCCCACACTATCAATTGCTAGTCCCTAGCAATCCGATCATATGAAGTAATGAAAGGATCAAAAATACCAAGAATACCCCGTTCGATATTCAACTACGAAATTTAAACTTGAACGTAAATAACATGCTTGATTATCAAAACATGGCATCATAGAACGGGATTCACGCAAAATGGGTGTCTCCGGGAATTGTAATCGTCTATCCTCTTTTATACTCTCAAACCAAGCTTAAACTTATTGTGCAAACGTTTTTGTAAATGCTAACACTACTTATATCAATAATCTATGTAAGTCGAGACTTAACTTTTTACTCCCGCATTTTATACAATTTAAGTGAGTGTGCTCATTTTCAAAAGTTTGACCATTAAAATCGACATTTGTTATGGTTGTTATCCACTTAACCAAAGTACTAACTCAACGGAAACGATGAAAGTCTAAGGATCGAAAGGGCCTCTTCCATGTAGCGGCTTTCTTCCCGGCACATCCCAAAACATAAGTTTTAAGTGACCAGGCTTTTGACACCTCACAGAATAGTACCGAATTAGCGGGAATTCGATTCCAAAGATTTACGGCTACCGTTAGTTAAAACTAAACCTTAAATGGATTACAACCGACGACAATTTAGAAATTCGAGATTCAAAGGTGAGATCACTCCATGTTGCGACTTTCTTCTCAGCTTGTCCTTTTGAGGAGGCTAGGTTTTCACCCTTGAGAATAGTATCGGAGCTTTCAGGATCTTTGAAATCAAGGATTTCCAAATAACCGTCAAACTTTTAGACAACTTTGACGAATACGAGTTCAACTTCCGATTTAAATTTAAGAAAAAGCAAGTTTCGCACATTTATTCATAAGCAACTTAGTGCTTTTATTCACGCAACTCATATTTTTTCATTTTTCATCCCTTTTTTTTTTTTTTTTTTTTTTTTTTCTTTTTTTTTTTTTTTTTGAACTTTAAACTTGCAACTTTTGCATCATTCAAGCACTTTTACGATACTTTCATTTTGCAACATTATTCAGATTTAAAGAAAGTATGCTTTCTAGGAAATTTAAATAAAAAGTTGAACTCGGACTCTAAATCAATTTTGCTTAAAAACTTTTTATTGTAACAAGACTATTTGAATGTTCAAAAGTTTGACAATGAGCACGTATTTAAGTCCAATTAGTTAGCTTATGGGAGAAAAAGCCATAGATTACTTATATAAGCTCTAAAGAGAACCAACTACTCCACGCTTAGCATTTTCATTTGCACAACGCCAGAAACCTTAGCCTAAATATTAAGAGAGCAGCTAGATCAACACTCTAGCAGAGTCGGGATTCCCCTTGTTCTAGCCGAATCAAGACTAAACTACCATTAATGCCGAAGCATCAATGCTTTATTTTTGTGCAAAGCACTTCTTGAAAATGTAAATACTTGACTTAAAGCGATAAAATTTTAAAATTTTTGGTCAAAACGGGGGTGCTAGGGTACTAGAAGGTACATAATGTGATCAAAATTCGCTAGAATTCCCCCCACACTTAGAATTGAATATTGCCCTCAATATTCAAAGTACCGGCCGTAAACTACTATAGAACGAAAAAGGTAATACTACTAGCCAAGTGTGGAAACGAAATCTTTTTCACAAAAAGGATTAATAAAGATATCCCTAGATAATTGTTAAAAAAAGATCGGGATATGCCGAATCGAAAACAGCGATCAATCATCACGATCTACGGAATCTGAAAACAGAGAGCAAACACACAACAAGAACACGGGGTTTCCCCACACTTAGTGTTAGAGAGTAGAAAGAAGATAGAAACATGGGTGGACACCCATGAAATGCTACTATTTTTGTTAACCGAGTCGCTAGCTTGACTCGACCCCGAATTCATTGGTCCATGGGGAGCAAGTGGAAGAGAAGATCTCCATCGGACTTTCATTCAAATGGCTTGGATAAACATTGAATGTGCTGAAAGTTCCACTCCGATGAGATATATCCGGCTCAAAAGAATGGAGATGCCGGGGTCGAAAATGAAATCCTCTTTCAATGAGGTAACACGTGGGTTGTGGGCAAAATATTAGGCATGAGAACATAGTGTTCAAAATCTTTGCCCACCACCTTAGAGATACAAGTATAGTATCGGTTCAAAACCAAAGATGAATCCATCATCCGGCGGTTTAGCGAGAAGACGAGGGAATGATGGATCATCAAGAAGCACAGTCTTAGTCACAAATAACTCCATAGAGAAGAGGAGTTCATGGTTAGGTCGAAGAGTTTGAAACATTTGAGTTCTCTTAGAGTGAACTCCTTTGGAAGGTATTATACCGGGTTTGAACACTTTATCCTCAGAGAGGCATGAATCGAAAGTGTCAACCACGGTAAAATCCTCGCGAAGGGAGTCACTCTCGGTTGAAAAAGAATGAAGAACATCTTGATCAACAAGTTCATCAATTGAAACTTTCAAGTTCTTTCTTTTTGGGAAAGAATGGATCATCAAAATTTTCCAAAGGATCATCGTTCAAATTTTCATTCTTAGATGGAATCGAGTCCGTGAGGGCAAGTTTATTGGAGAACTCCTTATCAATTGAAGGATCAAGTGACGGATCTCCATACAACAAATACTCAAGTTCACGTAAGTCGGCTTCAAAGTCAAAGACTTCATTGTCAATTCCCTGAGAGACCAAGGCGAGCGAGTTCATCGGCGAACTCCTCGAAGTAAATCAATAGCTGAATCCCTGGCTCGGGCCAAGGATTTTGGTCAAAAGCTCAACTTCTTTAATTTCAATTTCTTCCAGAGGGAGTGAAGACAACGGGTCTTCATTTTCACTAAGTAATTGTTCAAGACGAACACGGCCTCCGTCGATTCATCATCATCAATTCCTGACGGAAAATAATAAGCTTCGATCTCTTCCTTCAAGTTTACTTCCCTCAAACTGAGTGAGGGAAGGGGAAGAGTCAGAAATAATGAGGTCGGAAGTAGGAGTGGGATTGCCACTCGAAGAAGGTTCAACAAGATCGATTAGATTAACCGAATGCGGAGGTGGGACAAGTGGTGTGCTCTTAGAGCTAGCAATTTCCACCACTTCCGTTATGGTCTCCTGTTTCTTGGTAATCGTTTTAAGCTCAACACGTTTACTCGAAGATCTCTTGACCGTAAATCGTGAAAGACTTTGATCGATCCTAGGTGGAGAATTTTGGATAACCGTAGGTTGGACGCTTTCGTACTTCCATTATTAGTAGGAAGCACCAGGTCCTTTGTCACCTTGGTTTCACGGCTTTCAACTTTATCAATACCACAAATGGTAGGCATAGATTTCAAATCTTGGTTAACATTGAAAGTTACGACTTCTTTGTTTACCCTCAAAGTGATTTCCCCTTCATCAACATCGATCAATGCACGACCCGCTTTTAAGAAGCACCCCAAGGATGAGGGGCACTTGGGATCGGCATCGAAATCGACGACAACAAAGTCGGCGGGGAAATGAAATTTTCCTACTTTCACGCAAACATCCTCGGCTATACCTAACGGATGAGAATTCGTTCGGTCGGCAAGCTCGAGGATCATACATGTAGTGAGGGTAACGAAAGCTTCTTCCACATCGAGTGTGGCATCAAGTTAATGCTCGCGCCAAGATCGGCCAAAGCGGAGCATTGAACTAATCCTTGAAAATCACACGGAATGAGGAACTTTCCGGGGTCTCCTAACTTTTCGGGAAGTTTTTAAGGATAACCGCCGAACAATTTTCGTTCAGGAAGTTTTAGCCAACTCAGAAATTTTTTCTTTGTTGCCCAACAAGCTTTTGATCGTAGGACCAAACTTGGGCATTAGAAGGAGAGCCTCCCCGAAACTAATCTCGAAGTGCGTATCTTGAAAGATTTGGATAAGCTTTTCCATTTGTTGATTAGTTTTGTCGCGGGCCTTTTGATCATTAAGCCTTGAAGGATAAGGAATTGAAGGCTTAATCTTCGAAACATCGGGCTCCGGAATGGGGATGTGGACTACCGGAGGTTGGACGTGTGCGGTACTTTGTGGGCTTGTGGAATGCACTTTGTCCTTGTCACCTCGGTTTCTGATACCTCCTCACCGGAGAGGGTATAGGCATCGAGGGTCCATCATATGTCTTACCACTTCGGGTGGCAATAGCATTCAACTCTCCCTTCGGATTAGGAATTGTATTAGCTGGAAGGGTTTTAGAAGTTGAAGCTTGATTCATTTGACACATGATACTATTGAACATATTTTCAATTTTGTATTGATTTTGATCAATTTTGTTGTTTGTTTTGTTCAATTCATTTTTAACTCATTACCTTGTTTTGACATTGAAGTTTGGAATTCATTTCTCAAAGTAGTGATTTGGCTTTGCAAACCCCTAATTGTAACCTCATTAGACTTAATGTAGTTGGAAAGTTCAATAGAGGCCAACCGGGTTGGTAATTAGGAGCTTGATAACCATGATTGAGATTACCCCCTTGGGGGGGGTATTGGTTCATCGGGGCTTGATATGGAACATTTTGCCCTTTCACTTGATTTTGATTGAACCTATTTTGATTGTTAGGTTGAGGAAAACCGGGTGGTCCCATTTGATTAGCAAGGTATCCTTGATTCGGATTAGGATTGTGATTGTGATTAGCAGATGCCACGGCATTTCTGACGCACCATCGGTGGCTTGAAAATTGTAATACGGATGGGGACCACCGCAAATAACACAAGTTTCGGTAACGGCTTTTACGGGTTCCGTTTTTTGAATTTTTAACTCTTTTATCATGCTATGAATAGCGTCGGTAAGTCCTTCCAATTTTGACTCAACAACGGAAGAAGAATTGGTAGTGACTTTAGCAACAACCGCTCTGTTTCTGGAGGTTGGAACCTTTGATTTGTTCTCGATAATCGTTCTAATATCCCCGAGCATACGACTCAAGATATTACCACGGCGCCGCGCGTAAGCGAATCTTGGTCGGATGGGGTTAAAGCATTATAGAACGTATCGATCTGATGAAGGTCGGAGAAGCCATGGTGTGGGCATTTTCGTAGAAGTTCTTTGAATCTATCCCACGCTTCACCGAAACTCTCGTCGAATCTTGGTCGGAAATTGGTTATTTCATTTCTTAACATTGTAGTTTTCGACGGAGGAAAAATTGGTTAACGAATTTCTTAGAGAGGTCTTCCCATGTCGTGATTGAACGAGGGGTTCTTTCAAGCCAAACCGGCTGCCCCTCGATGGAAAACGGAATAACATCAACTTGATCGACTCATGAGGGAAGCCCCGAAAGTTAATAGTGGAAGCCACTTGATTAAACCAACGGATATGGGCATGGGGCTCATCCCTATCAAGACCACAAAAAGGTTTAGATGAAACCAATTGAATCAAATTAGTCTTAAGTTCAAAATTTTCGGTGTCAATTGGTGGTACGACGATAGCATCACCGTAGCCGTCTACGGGAGCTTGAAGTAACTCGCACATGGTTCGTATCCGCCATTTCGGGAATGGGGTGGGATTAGTACGAATCTCGGTTCGACTATTGGGACGCGTCTATTTGTCTTCGCGGAATTGTGGCGAGTTCAAGAAGAGGGGTAGAAGAATTAGAAGAACGAAGCGCATGCACTTCCAAAAACACTTTCAATTAAAACAAGACCGAGGCAAAACACAATGAACTTAAACCAATAATCCCAAGTGAATAAATCACCTCTACAAGACAAACGCACACGCGAGCGGAGAAGCTTTGTAGGTCAGCGCGAAGCTTATTAAAAACCCGCTTCTTTACGGCCGCAATTTAATGTCAGCCGCCCTATATACCCACCACACAATTTGTTTGTCCGATAGAAATAAATAAATCCACAAGCGACACAAAGGCAAGTTTTTGATCTTTAGTTCGGGAACTTATAATGATAACACCTCCGTTGAGAATGTTATATTGATTGTGTCTTCTATTTTATTTAAAACAAAAGGGAAAATCTTTTGTATTTTTAATCTTTTATATATATATACAAAGAAAAAGGAAAATATTTTTACTTTTTTTTTATTTTTATAAAAACAATAACTTCACGAAGGAAGGATCTCGAGTCACTAATCGTCAAACATTCAACGATATTGTCGCGACACACCTCCCCGGCAGGGCGCCAAATTGATATTAGCCTTTTGACGGGTCAAATAGTCAATTATAATATAAGAAAATACCAAATACAAATACGCGAGAGAATTACAAACCAACCCTTTAGGAAAAAGGTCGACACGCAAAACCCTCAAATATTCGATATGATATACCGATAAGGATATCCCGTCGTTTCCCAACGAGATGTGAATTGAGAATTTCGTTTGAGGTTTGTTATTAAAATGCTCGATGTTACGGTTTTTTGGTTTTGATTACGCTCTACAAATTAACTAAAGGGAAAGTAATTAGGGCTACGGGAACAAAGTAAATGATAATCTAATTACTACTAAGCATACGGAACAATAAAATTAAGTTACACTAAGTCCTAGAATGATAATATGCAAAAACGTGAAAACCCAGGCTAATCCCGAGCCTCAAAAAGTGAAAATGATGCAATTTAAGGCCTAAGGATGTGAAACTAATTTTCCTACGTTCTAAACGACTAAAATAATTTTAGGAAAAAGCCGGGTATTTTTTTCGACTTTTAAATTATTTATTATGAATTAAAATCTAATTTAATCTAATTTAATTATAAAAATTACTAAATGATTTTGGAAAAATCTGAAATTTTCACTAAAAATACTTGAAGTTATACTGGTTTTAAGAAAAATAAAAAAATGGTACACTACTATACGAAATAAGCAATTAAAAAGCTAAAATAAGCTAATAAGCTTAAAACTGAAAATGATAGTTAAATATTAACTAGTGTAATATAAAACCTGAAAAGACCCTAGGGCAGTTGGTTTGAGTGTGTTGTGTTGTGAGCGGAGCAAGAGGTCCTGTGTTCAACTGTGGTACCTTTTAAAAACTTTTTTTTTTTAGAAAGAAAAATAATTTTAAATAAAAATTGGTTTAAATAAAAATAATTGTTGTAAGAAAAAAATGGTTAAAGGTGAAAATGATAGTTTTTAGTAAAAAAACGTTTAAGGAAAAAAATGATAAATTGGGTTCAGTAAAAGGGTAGAAATGTAATTTGGATTTAGGGATAGGTTTTTCAGTCTGATTCCCCAAGCTCACTCCCCAAATGGTATCCCGGCTCAAAATGTAGAAACCATATTCGCCCACTGCAAAGCACGAATCCAATCCGAGCTCATTTCTGTCCGTTTTGCTGCTTTTCATCCTTGTACCAAATACATAAAACATACTCCAAGGATATCCGCAAAGATAATTGTTATATTTCCGTGTTTTTAGACATTTTTGTGGTCTTAGATGGGTAAAAAGGATGAGTGAATAAGCACTCATCATATCACTTAATAGAGTATTATCGTTGAGTAATGGAACGCTTGATACATCCGAGCACGCGATCAAGATCTTCATTGAACAGAGGAGCAAACAATGTTTCCATTTGACGACGAGTGAGTTGAAATGATTGATCACTGATGATCGGGGAAGTTGAGACGGTTATGTCCGGTTCCAAGCTGTTTTGCTCGAAGCCATAGCTATTGTTCGTGATAGAAAGTAGGAGGGGGCAAGATAGAAAAACATGGACCCCCCATGTAACTGGTTCCATGTTAGAAGCATAAAGTTGTAGTGTCAATTATCTTCACACCTAACACACTATTTTGATGATTTCCTTTCCTCGGGATAGATGTTGAGGGTTTCACATTAGTATTGGTGCAACTACTTAATATCTTGCCAGTAAGAATCCACCTAAGACCAACAGTTTTGAAAAGTATACCCGTAGGTATCCATCTAAGGCTAGATCTAGGAGATATTGAAACTTCTTTTGGAAAGAGTCTACGTCCTATATTGATCCACCTATTAGGTTTTTGAAATTTGTCTTTTAGTTCAACGGGTTTATTTCTAACTGTTTGTTGAGTACATTTAGGTTTTGGTTTGCAACTACTAGTATTGTTTAGTAATACACCAGAAGGCATCACCCGAGGTCGTGAACCTAAGATTCCATCCTTTTGGAGTAGTGCCCTTTTCCTAGCCTTTTCTAGATCATAGTTCTTGTGCAAGTCATTTGTATCATATGAATTTTGAATTTTGATGCTTGGTTTAGACATAGTTTTCTAACTAATCCTAGAGTGGCAAAAATTTTACTGTTAAGGTTTAATGAAATGGTTTAACAGAAACAGTTTATCGAAATGGTTTAACAGAAACATTTTTCTTAGGCTAGGAATGTAGAGGATGGTTTTGTCAAATGATTATTCTCAACAACTTGGGAGGCAAACCGTGGTTTTGACGATTTTGATCGTTCGATTTAAATGCGTTGGTTGTCTAACTATGATTGGTTTCTCGATAGGTTGAAGAGACGATTTCCCCAAGATTGTTGGTTTTGCGAACTTAGTATCCACACTTCTTGCAGTTAATCTTCTTAGTTTGTTTTGTAGCAAAGCATGTAAGCCCCTTTGCTTGATTTGAGCCTTAAATGCTCAATTTCTTTTACTAATGTATCCACACAATTACTTTGCATTTTAAGTTCGAGGTGCATGTGCTCTAGTTTTGAAAAATCTATTTGAAACTGAGCAATGGTTTTTTTGAGAAAAATATTTTCAGATTCAAGAGTTTGGTTTGCCGTAACAGTTGTATTGTTTACAGGTAAGGGCTCAGACATGAGACATTTTTCTGAACATTGTGCAACACACTGGTCAACCTCTCCTTCATTTCTGAAATCAGGTTGCTCAGTTTGTTGTTTCGCATTTGCAGTGGCATATGATCAACAGTAGATTGTACCTCAACCATTTGTTCAATGTCAAAGTTGGGCTCTGTGTCATAGGTGGGTATGATATCTTCTCACCATTTGTTTCTTTGTCAAAGTTAGGCTCATGTCATAGGTGGGTATGATATCCTCCCCTGATCTGCGCATCATCCTGCTTTTCCAATGCTATAGCCTCATTGTCCGCATTACCGGCAGTTGCAGAAATCACAGTATTCCTTTGAGCAATGAACAAACAAATATTCTGATACATTTTCTCTCCCCCTTGATTGTTGCGATGTGATCGGAAGAATCAATGAATAAAGGTGTGAAGCCGATATAGCACACAGAAGGCCGATATAGTGAATTTTAATTTCCCTCCAAAAATAATTTTGAAAATTTTTCTCTCCCAAAATTTGAAATTCACTATAAAATTCAATTCTAAGGTTGCAAGAAAATTTTGAGTTTTGACAATTTTGACGCCAAATTTGACCCAAAAAATTCGAATTTGGGCCCAAAAATTTGAATTTTTGACAAAAAATTTCACAGTCAAACCAAAATTTTATTTATTTATTTATTTATTTATTTTAAATTGTGCTTGTGTTGATGATGGATTTTTGTAGTCGAATGAAACTTGATGTTTGTTGATGAAGAACCTTAGGCGTAACCAAATACCTTAGGCGTATACTGATGAAGTTAAGCGTAAAAACACTCTTAAGCGTAAACTGGAAGCATGCGTAAACTCTATCTTACGTAAACTTAGGGTTAAAACTTAAGCAGAAGTAAGCTAAAATCTTGGAAGTAAAAGTACCTTAGGCGTAAGATTTAACTTATGCGTAAAAGTGCTTACTCGTAAGCTTTTATGCTTAAGTAAGATTAGGTTTTAACAAAATCCTTCACACACTTTTCCAAGTGTGAGAGATATCCAAGTCGAAGTGTTTTCAGGCTTATCAAGCAAGAAAAACACTGAGTTAGCTAACAGCTTTGAAGAGCGTGATGAAAATACCTTCTGCGTAAAGCGCTAGGCGTAACCCGACTTAGGTAAGAATAGGGTTTCACTTAGGCGTAAGAAAGGGGTTTTCCTTAGGCGTAAACTTCACATAATTCACCAAAACGTATTTTTATGCACTAAAACGTTTGTAAACTCGTTTTGCTGATGAGAAAGCTTCCAAAACACAAAAGGAACAAGAAAGTTAACAACTTGATGAACCAAAATACGTTTTGAACTTATGCGCAAACTTTAACCACACGAAATAAAAAGCGAGTCTTGGGAATCAATCTAAAACACGTAAAGTTTGTAACTTTTTGCAAAAACTAGACACCTTAACCCTGTATAAACCTTAACCCATGAGAATCCTGAGTTTACAAGTGAAAAAATGAAATATTTAAGCAAATTAAAAACGTGAAACGTGAGACCTTTTACGCGTATATTACAAAACTTCAAAAACAAACAAATTCACCCAACTAAATGGTGATTGATAACACTGTTAGGTCACCATAAGTTAACACAAGTATGTAGATGATAGAAATGAGATGAAGATAGAAGGTTGAACACAAATCACATGATACAATGAACAAAGGTTATGCGTAAATATTAATAAGTGAACAATACCTCTCAAATGACAGGTAACAAGGTATTTATAGGGGAAGGGAGCTAGGGCAACACATCTAGTCCCTTCCTTGGCCTTTTGGGCCTTTGCATAGGCTTATGGGCTTTCTACATAAGCCTAGCCTTAATTACTAACATAAAAGCCATATTAAAGCAATCTATTACATATAAATGACTAACACTTGCTAATAATGTTTAGGAGCGTTTCCAACACTTAATTTTCCAGAAAATCTACAAACATCCATTCCACAAGCATTATATCTTAGTGTAGTTGTGTCATATATAGTTTTACCACCGATTTTACGCTAAGGTTTCATCTATTTTCTTAAAGTGTGCAGGTTATATTTGGCAAGAAGAAGAAACTCAACATTTGATGGAGCTTATAACGAATACATTCTTCTTGGGAAAGAATTTAACCACAACTTCACACGGATCCTACCGAGCTAATCAGGGGAGTACTAGTTTCTTTCTCTTTTAATTACCTTCCTTTATCATAACTTTGATACTTTCGGGGAACATTGGGGACAATGTCCAGTTTAAGTGTAGGGAGGGAGAATAAAACGGGAACTTAGAAACTATTCTTTTCCTTGATCATTTGTCTTGGCCTTGGTCATTTTTGTAATAAACTATGAGAAATATTTGTTAGGGCAATTTTAGCACCAAATTTAAATTTTTTTATGACATGTACGAGCTAAAACTTTAGTCTTAATAAAGCGTCTCATGGATATGAGTTATATGACTAGTACAAAAACTGTTAACCACTCAAATTCCACCCCAAAAATGTGAGGTTCGCCCCTAGATCTTTAGGAATAAAGCATTCACCTTTAATGCTTAGAGAGTGTACCGGTAGTATAATAGATTTTAGAACTTGTTTTGTGATGCATTCCGAGATCGCTAGTGAGACTACACTTGTGTAGTTAGGAATAACTAAATGATAAGAGGCATTAGGATAACCCTTGTTTGAAACCTGTATTATAATTACTTCTTTCACATCGGTTGAGTAATTACCCCACACCCTTGCGATGTACTCATCTTTAGTACACGATACCCCTAGTTAACCCCTCAGAGCCTATTCTTTTCGCGGTTCTCGTGATGTTTCGGTTTTCCGGAATATCAATGAAGAGCATTGTTTACAATCTACCCCCAAATGAACACCCAAATCGCCTTAGCCTACCTTGTATGCACTCACCTTTAGTGCATTATTGTTATCATTACTAAACCCTTAGTTCAATTATCTAGTTACTTGCATGGTTGCTAAGTTGAGTCATATCTTTTGTACACAGTTTTGGGATGATTGGGACTCATGGGTAAAATTTTTATGGAGTAACGGTAAGGAACGTTAAATTCAAATTCCCTTTGTCTACGTAATTAAATACTCCAAGTGTTTTGATATTTTCAAATCGGGTCAATTAGTGTTAGAGAAATAAAAACTCAAGTGTAGGGATGCTTCTATAAATCTCGTATATTTTGATGTTATCGTAGAGGATGGTAGAGTAAAAATGTATGAAAAAAAAATGGAAAAAAAGAGTGTTGAAAAAAAAATGAAGAAAAACATACGGGCTACCATCCTACATCTATCTTTATGTTTATGTCTTTTTATTTTTGTATGTTTGTTTCAAGTTATCTAGAGTTTAGTGAGTCGACTCTTGGCTTAGCAACGCCACGCTTTTCATGCTTGTAACATAAGATTTTTGACTAGCCACCACTAAATCGCCTATCCAACAAAACCCTTTGTTTCCCTACCGTAAGCCTAACGTTACAACCCTTGCAAATACCTCTTAGATATTTATTCCTAGGTGCTTACGCCAAAGCGGTGGAGGTTTGATCTAGTCTCAAGCCTATGGTAATCTATGTACTATGCCAGGTAATGAGTGTTTATCTTCCATTTCCATTTACTATATTTCATATAAACCCGAGAGATGAGAGAATCCAAACACCCCTTGTGAGGTGCTAGTATATAATTTCCGTGCTTGTTATGACTATTGCAGTGCTTTTACTTGTTATAAATTATTCTAAACCCATGCTTCATGCCCCCTAACTTATAAATTGATTGGCCAAAAGCACATTTGCTTGAGGACAAGCAAATACCAAGTGTAGGGATATTTGATAAGGATTTAAAACGTACGCTTTTAAGGGGTCATTTAAGCCCTTAATCGACCACTTTTATATCCGTTACTGCTTAATTTCGTTCCTTTTCACTTTTTAGGTCTCTTGGAAGCAAAATGCTGGAATGATGCACATTTGGATGAAAAGGAGTGAAAACATGAAGAAAATGGCAAAGTCAAGATCGTAGCCACTCAAGCTGCTCAAATTGAACCTGACTGCGTCCCAATCAAAGGGCGACGTCGTCCCTCTATACAGACTTGATAAAAACATGCACCAGACGGCTCAGTGGAATTTTTGCTCATACAACCTGACGGCGTCAGGCTTTGAAGAAGAAGGGCGTCACTCAGACTTTTCATCCCAGACGGCCCAGATCTTGAACCAAGACGACGTCCCATCTGAAGCCCGACGGCGCCATAACTCTAAGGTGACGTCGTCCCATCGATAACTTGACCAAGACGAAAACCCTAATGACGGCGTCCCACCTATAAGGCGACGCGGTCGCACTTGTAAATCTATATATAGAATTTGATTTTTTTGCATTTAGGGAGGTAGACTTTTGGAGTAAAAACCCTAAACGTTTGTAGTCCGACTTGGACAGTATCTTCGGTCCTAAACCCTATTTTACACATCAAGATAAGTGTTTTAATCCAATAGTATCATTATGTCTTCCATTGATTGTGTGTATGCTTGCTTGTTTCACATGTCTAGCTAAATTTCTTGTGTGTTTGCTTAGATCTATGAAACCTAGTTATTAATTATTGTTAGGTTGTCTCTTATTTTAGTTGTAATTGGCTTAGGAGTGCAACCAGGCTATCGTTGTGTTTAATGCTTGAATAATCTTTGTGAAAGTTAGTTTATGAATAATCTAGCGGATTTTGTAGGCTAAACCCAAAGGTAACCTCAAAGAGTTAGGGCATATGCACACCCTACGACTTTAGGAAGCACAACGTGTTAAGAATAAGAACGTGACAGTTCAACCATCAATAAAAGATAACTAGGGAGTAATAGTATCTAGGTAAACACATTTTTAATCATCATACGAGCACACATCAAATAGGCATAGCTACCCATAGAATTAGATAATTAGAATAGTAGAAGTAATCGGTAGAAGTACCATCCCCAAACCAATTACCCCGAGATTTTACCCTTAGCTTTCTAAAAAACCAATAAAAGATAAAAAAAAAATGAATCATCCTCAACCCCCACCTTGGCGTAATACACTTCTTGCTAGCATTCCTATTCCCCTAGAGAACGATATCAATCCCCGAGGCTTACCCAATACTACACTACAACGATTAGGTTCACTACCTAGGGTGTTGAAAAACTTGCTCGACGAAAAGGAAGTTCCTTTGACCCCGAACGCGCTTCGTACGCGCATCATTAGTTTTGACCTAACCGCTCTGATACCAATTGTTGGCCTCAATGGGATGGATCTATGATCTTTCTAACTTCTATTAAAATTATACCAAGTGAATAAGAAACGTAATGATTCTGTAAAATGCTTTTTTATTATCAAAATGTCATCTATTTTATTTGAGTACAAACTCCTATCTATTTATACAAACTGAATGAGTACAAAATGAAGAGTTGTGTTGGTTCGAAAGAATCAACAGTCGTGTCGGTTGGGTCATAACTGCTATATAACCGTTTTTCTTGTAACTGCCATATAACTGCCAAGTTGACTTTATTCTTCTGACTTTTGGGTTGACCGGGTCGTATGGGGTTTGACCTGGGTCGATTGGGATTAACCCAATAAAAAAGGATACATTACAAGGCCACTATCTTATTAGTGTTGTGTTCATTCTAATCATGTGGCCTCTATCTCATAGTTCCCTCTTTAAAGCATCTCTACATCTCAAGGATTCTATTTGAAGCAGCATGTTTATGTTTACAAATTTGGTTTTGTTTCTACTTACGCCCAGTTTTCTTTCTATTTCTCTTGAGATTTCGAGATTCAGCCAGTGGTCAGTTTGGCTTCTCATAGGTTAAACTTGGTTTTGTATCATTGCATATGCTCCATAATATGGCTAATGAGTTATCATTGCTTTATATATCTTACAAGCTGGTTTTATACACCTTAAAAGCTGCATGGTTATAATGTTAACATATAAAGTACTAAATAAAGGCTACCTACCACCAACCACACATGAGCTAAGTCCAGCCTTGTGGACACCATTGCATACATAAAATTACAACCTGTTGAAGCATAATGAACTCGTTTCATTTCTAGTTTTTCTTTTAGAGAAGAGGGACATTGCTTTTTTTGCTTAACTTGAATTGCACAGCAAGTAGAGTTCCATATGCATCCTGAATCTTTCAAGTAATTTCTCCAAAAATGAAAAGTAGCTCAGTTAACACATTTTAACCCAAACGTGTACAAATAAGCAACTATTTCTCTTATTTTAGTCATTTCACCTATTTAAGCAACTATTTCATCCATTTGACTCTTTTCACCCATTTGAGCCACAATGTGTAAAAAAAACCACGACCATTTCACCTAGTTGACCCATTTTAGCTCTAATGTTTACAAACAAACAACTATTTCACCTATTTGAGTCATTTTCACCCATGTGAGCCCAAACGTGTAAAAATAAGCTACCAAATCACCCATTTGACACGTCTTGGCCAAATATACTCCTATTGCTGTAGTAGACTCATCTTGCAGCAGAAGGAATATTTGCTTAATAAGTGTGTGCATGTTTGTGTGATGTTTTTGTGTTTGTGTGAATATTGATAATGTATATACGAAACGATGTCTTTTGAACTACATTAGTCAAATACGAAAGCATCGTATTCCCAAGCATGTGTTATCACATACGAGACTATTCAAATGATTCATATGAAAAGAAGTGTCTTGCTATTCAATCGAGAAGAATCATTGCATTTCTTACATGATTATATTCATAGCACATATACGAAAAGAGATCTTTTGAACTACATACGTCAAATACAAAAGTCTCGTCTTCCTAAGCAATTTTCGTCGCTAAGGTTATTCAAGTGATTCATATGAAATGAAGTATCTTGCTAGGTATCATTTATTGTATTGTGAACGCACATACGAATAAATATCTTTTGGAATACATAAGTCAAATATGAAAGTATCGTCTTCCTAAGCAAGTGTTGTCACATCCGAAACTATTCACATGATTCCTATGAAACGAAGTGTTTTGCTATTCAATCAAGAGGAATCAACTCATTTCATCAATTATATTGTTATCGCATATACGAAATGACATCGAGAGGAACCAACTCATTTCATCAATTATATTGTTACCGCATATACGAAATGACATCTTTTGAAGACGCAAGTCAAATACATAAGTATCGTCTTCCAAAGCAAGTGTTGTCGCTAACGAGACTATTCAAGTGATTCAATCAAGATAGTGTCTTGCTAGCTATTCGATTGAGAGAATCTTGCATTTCATATTGTATTAAGTGCGCACATACAAATCAATATCTTTCAAACAACGTAAGTCAAGTATGAAAGTATCGTCTAATTATGCTAGTGTTATCACATTCAATACTATTCAAGTGTTTCATATGGAACGAAATATCTCGGGCTATTCTATCAAGAGGAATTATTTCATTTCACTGATTACATTGATAGTGCATATACGAAACAATATCGGTTGACATACGTAAGTCAAATATGAAAGTATCGTCTTCCTAAGAAAGTGTTATCACTTTCGAGATTATTCATGTAATTCTTATGGAACGGAGTGTCTTGCTAGCCTGTCGAGGAGAGTCATTTACATTTGATTGATCATATTTGTTTGTACAAATCTGGGGCTCCTTAATACGAAGACTAGTTTAGGCTAGCTTCGGTTGAGTAGATCATGGACTAAGTGAATGTATCTTGGACTAAAGTTGCTAAGAAAGAAGACGTCGTTAGCCTCACCATGGAAGGGGACTTTCGCGGTCAACCTCGGGCGTGAGAGTAAGTTTTGGCTATAGAGAGAGAAACTATTTCCAGTAAGAGAGTGAAGATACCGTTGAGAGTGGCAAGTGCCCTCTATTTATACCATGGATCTTTTTGTCGGATTCTTGGGGTCACGTGTTGGGACAGCGATGTTTTTGGGCGGGAAACCCTCAAGGTCAAACCTTGTTCTTGTCCTCTTGCCCCAGACAGTGATGCTTTCAGGAGGGAACTACGGTCTTTCCCTATTTGGGGTCTGCCCAGGTCAGATGGACGGTACCTGACAATATTCCTTATTCTTTTAAGTTAACCCGTGGTTCTGATCCTTGAGTTTGCTTCGGACGTGACATTCTTCCGTGGCAAGTGTCTTGGTCGGGGCCTCTTGTAGCAAAGTCATTTCTTTAGGCCTGGTTTTGCAGAGGCTGGTGTATGACACGATCCAGATTAGGGGCGGATCGGAGTTGTTTGTCTTTAGTTGTGCCCAATCCAGTATCCAGAGGCTGGTGTATACGTTTTTATACGCATTTGTATACGTTTTTATAAACGTTCTTATGTAATTTTATATGTTTTTATATACATTCATATATAAAAATGTATACAACAACATATGTGTTTTACAAATATATATATATATATATATATATATATATATAACATATATAAAAGCGTATAAAAACGTATATAAAAAGTAAAAAAAATGTATTAAAAACATATATAAAAACATATAAAAAACATATAAAAAAGCGTATATTATATGTTTTATTAAACGTTTTTATATACTTTTTTTATACTGTTTATATATATTTTCTATACGTTTTTATATAATATTTTATATACATTTTTGTATACGTTTTTATATACGTTTTTGTATAGGGTTTTATATACGTTTTTGTATACGTATATATACGTTTTTGTATACGTATATATATACATATAAAAACATATAAAAAAGTATATAAAATCGTATACAAAACGTATGTAAAATTATATAAGAATGTGTATAAAAACGTATATAAAAGCGTATAAAAACTTATATAAAAAACGTACATAAAAGTATATATAAAAATGTATAAAATGTACTCCGTATATAAAAACATATATAAAAAGTAAAAAAAAAAAAAAGGTATATAAGAATGTATTAAAAAAGTATATAAAAACGTGTATAAAACCAAACATATATAAAAGCGTATATAAAAACATATAAAATGTATATAAGAACATATATAAAATGGTATATAATAACGTATATATTTTTATAGATACGTATATAATATCGTAAAGAATGTATAAAAAACGTTTATAAGGACGTGTGAAAAAGGTTTACAAAATGTATATAAAAACGTATATAAAAGCGTATAAAAACGTATATGTTATTATAAAAATGATCAAAATTTTTAAATAAAGCGAAAATTTCAAATTATAAGCGGTCGTTAGTTTAAAGGATGGTCACTGCAACGGTCATGGGCCAAAAACGCTAAACGTGTAACTTCTAACGGGATTCATTTAACCACAATTAAAATCAGGGACCAAACGATCCCAAACTTTCGCCACAGGGAGGCCGCTTGCAATTAGCTAACTCTAGAGGCGATATTTGCAATCTTGGCAAACCAAGGGACTATTTATGCAATTTACTCTAAAGTTAATTGAAAGTTATCTACAATCCGAAATGTCACCAAAAGATTAGATTTATTGGGTCATTTATCCATTGCAAATGAAATATTTATACTATATTGATTTCGAGAAGAGAAATGATAAATGGATCTAAACTTAGGCCTAAAATTATACCTAAAACTAAGTGTCAGCATCCTGATGGTTACAGACAGGGACCCACTTATTTTACAACCCATCAGGATGATGCCAAATGGTTTTAAGTCTAAGTTTAGGCCTAAATTTAGGTCCATGTATCATTTCTCTTTCGAGAAACTAATCAAAGATTTCACATAAATAACTTCGATATGTAAATGTTATATAAACGATTTTTTGGCAAACAACTTTGATAAAAAGGCTACGTTTTAAGACTTTGCTTTAGGCCTCCAAGAAGGTTGAACCGCCCTTGTCAACAGGCATGCGATTCTAATGACGAGTTTGGAAAGGCTTGTGATGAAACATTAAGCAGTGATGTTGACGAGGGTGAATTGGTTCCATCTGATACAAAATTAAGCAGTGACCATGATGACAGTTCAACTTTGTCTGATGATAAGGTTAGTATTGACAAACAGTGACCATGTTACAGATTTCACACTCAACAGCAAGAGCCAAATGGAGGAAGCCTATCGTTAATGGAGTTGGTCAATGAGAAGAATGGATTGGTAATAATATAGATATATAAATGAACTGTATTATCCATTTTATCTAGTTTCTATTCATTTCATTAGGTTTTTGAAACCAAACTTTGATCATTACAATCCTGCATCAGATTCCTTATCAAAAGAATGGATTCTTATGTTGTTGAATATTTAGCTCTATTATTTTGCCAAAAGAATAACTCTGTTCTGACTGGTGTGGGGCAAAAGAGCGCAAAAAATTCAGCAAGTTTGGTGGTAACAAATCGGACAGCGAAATATTAGGCTATTAACTAAGTAATCTCCTGCTCAGTCTTCTTAATATATCTTTCTACACACAAAATTATTAATGTACATATGCATGCAGCATGTCTTCCACTATATATCTCTCATTGTATACTCCATTGATTTGGTATCTTGATAGAGATGCTAAATTAGGAGGAAATATCATTTCCCATTAGCTAAATACCATATCAAAATAAGCTGTAGATCTATTTCAGTGTCTTTAATTTTAGGGGCTTTTGCATATATATCCTCCCGAAAATGCAAAATTGCATATATATCCAAAACATGCATAAAAACCATTGTAAAATGTGCATAAAAAACTTGTACAAAGGATATATATGCAATTATTCACTTTGGGAAGGATATATATGCATTTTTGCCTTAATTTTATCCCCCTAAAAAAAGATGGGTTAGGAAACTGTGAATTTCATCTTGTTTCCCACCAAAAGGGCTAGGTATATATGGAAAACCAATTCTGAAGATTTTTTTTGTTAAATGAAAGCATGCGATCCAAATGAGCCAACGTGATACATTCAACCATAACATAATAACACGTACTTGAGTAATCCTGATACTTGTAGCATGGCTATATATGGGGACATGCCGACATGGAATGAGCCATGTTCCAATGTATACAATACATACTACCCAAAAACAAACATTATGAAGACTAAATGTTCAACGAAGTATCAAAAGATGGTTTACAAAGGTGATAACCTGATTACTTTGGTTGAGTCAATTCCAAACTGAAGTCCCACAACTTCTTGGCCATTTCAGGATCATTAACATATTTGCTAGATTTTGAAATGTTACTATCAGCAAAATACTCGCCGCTAACACCCTTCACTTGCGGATGCAATGCCACATAGCATGTAGTTGCAGCTCCTTGAGGGATATTCTTTAAGAAAGTAAAAGCCACCTTGCTAAATAGTGAGGCAACAAACCCTTGATTACGTAAAAGATTGGTTTTGATAACTCCAGGGTGCAGTGAATTTACAGTCACATTCGCGCCTTCTTCCTGAATTCACCATAAATAAAAATAAATTCACATGTTAGCCAATAAAAATAAAGAGCTTCTATTTAAATAGTGGTTCGGAGCAAAAAAAATTTAATCACCTTGAGGCGTCTTGATAGTTCCTTAGCATGCAAAGCATTAGCAAGCTTTGCCTGTCCATAGGCATAGAAAGCGCTATAGCTGAAATGAGACAAAGCCAATGTTTACTAGGAGGTATTTATCTATTGCAACATGAAGGAATTTTTTGTTTCCAATGAATTGCATGCTAGCCATACAGTAATGTGTAAGGACGCCACCCAACTTTTCATCTTTTTTCTATTACCTAATCTGAGTAACAGCATGTTGAATATCAATTTCTTTTTTCAATATATTCATTGTCTGATAACTTTTAATTTTACCAATAGAGAAAGTAACCAATTGTATTTATGTTTTTTCAAAAAGTGTAAGACTAAGGTTATCGTCATCACCCTCTATTTTTTCCTTCTATTTCTTCTGATTTTGGAGTAATGACACCAAACACATATTTTTGTGGCACAAAAATTAGTTTCAATTGTTGGGTGCCCCCCTTAGACATCATCCCTAATAATAATGTAATTACATACCTTTTTTCGTCATTGATCTTGTCAAACCGAATTCCTTCACTATATGACATCTTATGAAGCTCGGATGAAAGAACAACTATCCTTCCCTCCTTTTGGCTTTTAGTTGCAGTATTTTTTATGGTATCCAGCAACAAATTTGTCAAAAGAAAATTACCTAAAACAAAAACAAAAGAGGTTTTCTTATAAGATAAGTCAGTTATGCTAATGTTTTTCGTTTACAGAATATTAAAATTTAGCATACCGATATGGTTGGTTGCAAATTGCAATTCGATGTTGTCCTCTGAAAGAGTAAAAGGTGGAGACATGATCCCTGCATTGAGACTTTATACACAAAAGAGAATGAAATTAGTCCATATGCAACATTCAAACATCAAAATCTATAAATATTGGTAAGGTTTATTGTTATATACATTAGGATGTTTATCGGAAGGTCCTTTGATATGTACTCAGCCGCGAACTTTCGTACAGATGCTTGTGAGCTAAGATCTAACTCCATCACGTCAAGTTTTGCATTAGGGATTTTCTCACAAATGCTTTTTTTGACTTTTTGTCCGGCTTCAACATTTCTGACTGGCATGATCACATGTGCCCCACGCAAGGCAAGGACACGAGCCGTTTCTAAACCAATACCACTGGTAGCTCCTAGAAATTACAGATATTGTAAGATTAGTGATGAGAGTAAGAATTGGTCGATGACTTGATTATTGAAGTCAAGAAACTATAAATTTAGTTTGACTTCTCAATGCTAGCATCAAATTGTATATGCATTTGTCATCTAATTCTAGCATGATGTCACTCACATATTGATGTTCAATTAGTGACCTCACAACAGTATGTCTCATTAGAGTCGCAGCACAAACCGAATATCAATTGCATGAGATAAAAAATGTCTAGTGACTAGTGGAAGCAGGATGCGTTGATGAAAAAGTTCATGAAAATTGATACGGATCCGGACGTTAGCCAGGCCCAAAGACAAGACGAGCTGGTTTATGAAAGTGGCTAGAACCAGCCCAACGAGTGAAGCCCATTCCAGCCAAGTAATAAAGAGAGTTTGAGTTCGTGTTTGCTTCTGTTTTCGTGTTTGTGTTTATCACTTTAGGTTGCATGTTTATCTTTTGATTCTTAGGATTTCTATTTAAGCATTGTAAACTCTTTTGGCTGGTTGGTTGAAATTTATTAAAGTTTTTTAGGAACCAAACGTGTTCTTGTTTATCTTTCTCGGTTGGCCGAGATCTTTTACTGGTTTCAGTAGCGAACCACATCAAGTGGTATTCAGAGACCAGGACTCTCAGTATGTCAGGCAACGATACATACCGTCGATTCGCCGCCGGAGGCAACGGATATGAAGAACGTGATCCTCGAGATGCTGAGATCGAACGCCTCCATCAACGGGTTCGTGATTTGGAAACTAACTCTTTTGACAGATGTGCGACGGCGAGTAGACAAAGCATGGCAACCAATTCAATTGTAGATGACCATGACGACAAGGACGACGGCTATGACAACCTTGTCGCCTGTCGTGACCATCGCCAACACCAACCACACAACAGACAACATAGACCACACCCGAGACAACCACAACCACAGGTAGACCGCCGTTCCTTAGGTCTACGCGACGCGAAATTCGAGTTTGAAGGCGAGGTTACAACGGGCGAGTTTCTCGATTGGATCCAGACTGTGGAGCGCATATTTGACCTTCGTGATATCCCCGACAATTTAAAGGTAAAACTTGTTGCAATTAAGTTAAAAAAATATGCTTCGTTATGGTGGGACCATGTGCAGACTAAGCGTTATAGGGAGGGGAAACACAAAGTGGACACATGGGACAAGATGAAACGCCTATTACGGGCTAAGTTTCTTCCTGTTACACACAAGCAGGATGCATACTTGGATTATCAGACGCTCAAACAGGGTTCTTTATCAGTTGAGGAACTAATTAGTGAATTTGAGCGATGCGCATGCGTTGTGGCGCGGAAGAAGATGACGAACAGGTTATTGCCCGTTTCTTGAGTATTCTCCGCTCGGATATTGCGGACGTTGTTTCATTACAACAATACTATTCGTTTTCTGATGTTTGCCAACTTGCTTTGAGGGTGGAACGCCAACTCGCTCAAAAAAATAAAGGGTCCTCCAAGTTCCCACGTATCCCGAACAACACTGAGGTTCTACCAACACCGGATCGGCCCAATCAAAGCCGACCCACACGCTATTCCTACTCCTCAACCCGGTACCTCAAATACCCTACGGTGTTTCAAGTGTCAAGGGTTGGGTCACATTAAACGAGATTGTCCAAACAAACAAGTTCTCGCCAGTGGACGAAGCAGAACCAAAGTATGATACGGAAGAGGAGGATGCCCCGGAAGTCCTTTACCCCGATCGGGGTGAAGTCCTTATTTCTTGCAGGTTGCTTAACACAACTGTGGCTGACCCCGAAGACGACACTAACTGTTTACGCAACAACATTTTCCGTACTCAGTGTACAGCAAAAGGGAAAGTTTGTACGATTATTATTGATGGCGGAAGTTGCGAAAATATGGTAGCCACCACCATGGTTGAAAAACTCGGCTTACCCATCCAGGACCACCCCGCACCATACCAACTCACATGGTTAAAGAAAGGTAACCTAGTTAAAGTTACTCATAAATGTTTAGTGCGATTTTCGATTGGCAATAAGTATATGGATGAAATCTGGTGTGAAGTCATTCCCATGGATGCGTGCCACATTCTCGTTGGGGCGTCCATGGTTATATGATCGGCGTGTCAAACATGATGGTTTTCGCAACACCTACTCCTTCAAGAAAGATGGTCTCCAGTTACTTTGGCTCCCTTAACCCACGCGATGAACCACCCCACATCGCACCATTAACAAAAAGATGATTTTGTGGGGCTTGCCAAACACCAATCCGCCACAGTTTTTGGTTTAGTAGTGGTCGAAGAAAACCCAAAAACCAGGGACCTGCCATTCGAAGTGATCCCACTCATCGATGAATTTTCGATATCTTTCCGAGGACATTCCTGCTGGACTACCATTGATGCGCGAGATACAACACTGCATTGATTTTGTGCCCGGTGCTAGTATCCCGAATAAACCAGCATACCGAATGAATCCTAAAGAGTTCGCTGAGTTACATCGTCAAGTTACCGAGTTACTCGAGAAAGGCCTTATCCGGGAAAGTATGAGTCCTTGTGCCGTACCCGCGTTGCTGGTCCCAAAACCTAATGGTACCTTTCGAATGTGTATTGACAGCCGCGCAGTCAACAAAATTACCATCAAATATCGTTTTCCTATACCTCGGTTTGACGATCTTCTTGACCAGTTAGACGGCGCCAACATATTTTCCAAAATCGATTTGCGGAGTGGCTATCATCAAATTCGTATGCGGACAGGGGACGAATGGAAAACCGTTCAAAAGCGCGTGGACGGGCTTTATGAGTGGATGGTTATGCCTTTCGGCTTGTCCAACGCTCCAAGTACTTTCATGCGCTTAATGAACCACGTTTTCAAGCCATTTATTGGACGATGTGTCGTTGTTTATTTTGACGATATCTTGGTTTTTAGCACAACTTTGGAGCTACATTTATCACATCTTCGCCAAATTTTTACAGTTCTACGGGAGCAAAAGTTGTATGCCAACAAAACTAAGTGTCACTTTTTGTCCAAGGAAGTAATTTTTTTAGGGTACTTGGTATCGGAAAGCGGCATCCGTTTGGATCACAAGAAAGTCGAGGCCATCTAGCGTGGCCAACTCCGGCATCTTTACATGAAGTACGAAGTTTTCATGGCCTTGCCTCTTTCTATCGGCGTTTTATTGAAATTTTAGTACCTTTGGTAGCCCCTATTACAGATTGTCTTAAGTGTAGTAAATTTGTGTGGACGTGCCTCACGAGGATGCTTTCGACAGGACTAAAAAATGGTTCTTGAAGCTCCCATCCTCGCTTTACCAAACTTCGACCATGTGTTTCAAGTGGAATGTGATGCTTCGGGACTAGGAATAGGTGGTGTTCTAAGTCAGTTGAATCGTCCAATCGCGTTCTTTAGTGAAAAGTTCAATGACACAAGGCGGCGTTATAGCACCTACGACAAGGAATTTTATGCTATTGTTCGTAGCCTAGAGTATTGGCGCCACTATTTGTTACCTAACGAGTTTGTTTTGTATTCAGATCATCAGGCTTTAAAGTTTATTCAAGGGCAAGCTAAGCTTAGTCCACGACGCATAAGTGGGTTGAAGCTTTACAAGACTTCAACTTTGTCATCCGCCACAAAGCGAGCCGCAAAACACCGTCGCCGATGCACTTAGTCGACGGCCAGTGCTCGTGACTTCCACCACCATTCACGTGGCTGGTTTTACCCCACTCGCACACTTGTACGCGATGACCCCAATTTCAAGGATGTGTGGGAAAAATGTTGCGTCACCCGTTTGAGACTTTGTTCGACGTAATGGGTTGCTCTTTAAAGGTCGTCGTTTGTGTGTTCCTTTATCCTCGTTCCGCGAAGCTATTATTCTTGAATGTCACCAAGGTGCGTTGGTAGGACGCCGGACGCGCAAAAAAGCAGATTTCTTTAGTTAGTGAGGCGATTTTTGGCCAAAGCTCGTTGCGATGTGATGAAAGTTCTAAAAGCGGTGTCGCGTCGCCATATTGCCAAAACCCATCACACCAACCAAGGGTTGTACACCCTTCACTACCTATGCCCGGACCGGTGGGAAGATGTAAGCCTTGATTTTGTCCTCGGATTACCGCTTACACAACGAAAGAAAGACTCCATTATGGTTGTTGTGGGCGAGTTTTCCAAAATGGCTCATTTTGTTCCGTGCTCGAAGACCTTTGACGCATCCGAGGTGGCCGGTTGTATTTTTATGAGATCGTCAAGTTACATGGAATTCGAAAACAATCACTTGAGATAGGGATGTGAAGTTTGTTAGTCATTTCTGGCGTGCACGCTTTGGAAGCGTTTGGGTGCCAAGCGCAATTTAGCTCTTCACATCACCCACAAGCGGATGGTCGAGACGGAAGTCACTAACCCAGCGGTTTGGGTAATCTTCTTCGTTGTCGTGGTGATAATAAAAGCAATGGGATCTTGCTCTTCCCCAAGCTGAATTAAACACAACAGATCCTCTCATAGTTCAACGGGTCGTAGTCCTTTTCTCGTGGTTTATGGTCGAAACCCGTTCACTCCGCTTGATCTGGCACCGTTGCACGGTGTTGAGACCTTTAGCGCCGAGGGCAATGATAGAAGCGAACAAATTAAAGAGCTTCACGGCGAGGTGTGCGGGAGCAGATTACTAAGCATAATTTGCAATATCAAGCTCGTGCGAACAAGCATAAAGTAAATGGCGGTGGTTTTCGGGGAAGGTGACCTGGTATGGATTTTCCTACGCCGTGACCGTTTTCCACAACGGCGTTTTGGCAAGTTACAACCTCGGCGGATGGTCCGTTTGGGTTCTACAATGCGAATTAATGACAATGCCTACAAGATTGAATTGCGAGGTGATTATGGTGTTTGGCTACTTTTAATGTTGCGATTTATCCCATTATCTTGAAGGGGCGAAATTTGGGTAATGACTTCGGGGACGAGTCATTTTTTAGAGGGGGAGGATGATACGGATCCGGGGCGTTAGCCGAGGCCCAAAGACAAGAGAGTTGGTTTATGAAGTGGCTAGAAAGCGCCTAACGAGTGAAGCCCATTCCAGCCAAGTAATAAAGAGAGTTTGAGTTCGTGTTTGCTTCTGTTTTCGTGTTTGTGTTTATCACTTTAGGTTGCATGTTTATCTTTTGATTCTTAGGATTTCTATTTAAGCATTGTAAACTCTTTTGGCTGGTTGGTTGAAATTTATTAAAGTTTTTTTGGAACCAAACGTGTTCTTGTTTATCTTTCTCGGTTGGCCGAGATCTTTTACTGGTTTCCAGTAGCGAACCACATCAAAAATACTCTGTTTTTATCTGCTTTTCTATCAAAAATATATCATTGACAAACCAAGGGAGACTTATGTTGGAAAAAGGGTAGTACAGATTATGAAAAAAATGTTTATTATAAAATCATGTAGTTTGTAGTTGTATTTTAAGATGCTATCATCATCCAAATGAAGTTCTTATTTGTTTTTCTTGAGCGAAATAGCTACATTAAGAAAAAGTTCATGCGAACATTATGTTTTAATGAAACTTACTGGTCGGTTTGTAAACTGGTTGTGGTCACCAGTATCAGCCATTGGTTGTGTTTTCAAGTACCATTTAAAGGACAATAGGACATGGGTATGCGTATTTGGTATTTATTGTTCAAAAACAAATTTTGCTGCCATAAATTAAAATCCCATTATTGTGTAACATTATTAGTATTACAAAACGTGCGCACATGTTTAAAAATTAGTCCAACTCCAAGGAGGGGTGTTTAGATTGCTTATTGAACTCCCTCAAGAATTTCTCTATACCAAACACTCCAAATTAGTATGATCTGGTATAAAAGAGGGAAGAGGTTTTTCATGTTCATGTTACACGGGGAGGGCGAGTCTCACACAGAAGCTCATGGCCTAAACAGGGTACCCCCCATGACCAATTCCGACCCGTTCCCCCACCCTAAAGGTGTACCTTGTGAGTAGTGAGGTTTGAACACTAAACCTCACGACACTAGGTACCTTACTACTAACTTACTAAGCCACTTTGGTGGTGGTTTAGTATGATCAAGTATACATCATGAATTCATAATCATTATAATCAAACCACAAAATCACTTCCTAAACAATTATTTACTAACTAAACATTAACAAAAGGGGAATTCAAAACACTGTTACAAAATCAACCTTTGGACTTTAAAGTCAACCTTAAAACAGATCTAAAAACAGAAAGAAAAAAAAAAAGAAGATATTATACCAGTAACAATGGCAGTAAGACCAGTTGCATCAATTCCATTAGTAACATCTTCAGCTGTTGAATTTGCTGAAAACCCTGATGCTCCTTTAAATATTGAAAATATCCAAGGCATTTTCCACAATATGATGATCACCGAAACTTGCTTTTGCTAAGAAATAGACAGACACTTGTTTTTTAGATGATCTTTTTTGGTTTACAAATGATGTATTTATAGAAAGTTTATTATTCAAAGGGTGGTATGAAAATAATACAGTAATACAATCTAGAAGAACAAATAAGGTGGCTTTTCATTTGTTGAAGAAAACATATGGAAAGTTGACGTGGAAAAAAGAAAAGTCCATGTCAAAGCTGTGTCCTTCTACTTTACATGTTTTTCAGTTCACACCCACTTCTTTTGCGATGCTTTCTTTTATTTTCAAACTTCGTAATATCTGGTTTTTGTTTCTTTTGTCTGGTACGCATCATTAAATTTAAACATGAATTTTGGTACAAAGAAAATTGTGTACCACTATCCGCGGTTACAAAAGACAGCAGTAATATGTAATCTCGTTAGAATTGACTACGAAAAGGCATAGATATAGATAGATATACAACTGCTCGATAATAATGATACTATTTATTAAATGACATAAAATGAAATCCGTTTATATTAGTTTAATTGTGAAGAAAAAAATAACACCTAAAACTAAACAAATGTAAAGTTATGTTAATGTGATATAATTTATTTCATTTAGTTAATTAATACTACGTATTATGCATGAAATATTTGTGTCCTTAGAGTTCTATGATCAAAGATAAAGTAATGATAACTTTTGGTTTTCAAAATCCTAACATCCAATTAGACAATTAGTGATTCAAATAGTCGTCCACATGCTTAATTGAGGTATGCGTCTGTTAGTTATTCATTTTATCTTAGTTATCAATTACTCCTTTTGAAAGTGATGTTTGGTGATCTATGTTTGTTGCAATATGCTTGCTATGTTATGGGACAATTGATCACAAATCAATAGTTAGGGCACTAGGAATTGTGTGGTATTATCATATATATCTAGTTAATCATATCAATTTCTTTCTTTTCTAATTGTAGTGTTGGCTACTTGTTTTCGATTTTTTTTTTTTTATTAATATTGGATACTTTTTTTTCTTTTGATAATTTGATGGCCAAAAGGATTATTTCCGCTCTAAATGAGTAAAATCACATCGCCGTCACTCGTGCTCTTATGTTAGGGATCTTGCATTGGGGTCAATTTCATGATATGAGGGTCACTTCTTGTCAAGTGCTTAATGTTGAAGGTTAACGAGTTTGGTCAATATAAACGGCTGTAATTATTAATTTCGTTTTGAATGGAAAACACGCTGCAATATCATATTCACATGTGTAAAGTCGTAAACAAACAGCCAATTATCTGATTTTAGAAATGGGGATCTTTTACATGTGTTCTATATTATATTTCATTATTCTGTAATAATTTGTAGATTCAAAAGTTCATTCGCTTATTTTTATTTTAGTGTTTATTAAAGGACAATCCTCATTATCTATTTAGTTTGATTTATCGGTGGAGATTAATTTAAAATTTAATAGATAAATCTAAGTTTATATTTTTTTCTGGCATTTTTGTCTTTCTTTTTTATGAGGAGAGTTATTTTACATACCAAACTTTTCTTACATATCAAGGGACTCATCTCTACCATCCATCTAAAAAGAAATCAATGGCTGAGATTAAAAGCATTTTATTATTTCACCTATTTTTTATAAATTAAATATCTCTTAAACGTTAATCGTTAAGTGAAAATATTTACACCGTCACGAAGAGCATTTAATTATCTTTCTATAAACGCTTTGATATACTTTCGAAAAAGAAAAACAAAATCGTTTTTCGCGTTTTTCTTCTTTTTTTACGTTACTTGAAATTTGCATGAAAAAATCATATATGATTAAACACTAATTTGAATATCACATGTGATATTAGTGTTAAATCATATATGATATCTGATATCACATGTGATATGATATGTATATCATATGTGATATTACACTAATATCACATGTGATATTAGATATCATATATGATATAACACTAATATCATATATGATATAACAGTAATATCATATATGATATAACACGAATATCACATGTGATATTCAAATTAGTGTTTAATCATATATGATTTTTAATGCAAATTTCAGTAACGTAATGAAACGAAAAAACTTTAAAAAAAATTAAAAAAAAAACGTGAAAAATACGGAAAAAAAATTTTGTCGAAAGTATATCAAAGTGTCTATTTATATAAAGCTAATTAAATGCTCGTCACAATGATATTTTTTTTTCCGCTTAACGATTAACAGTTTGAAAGTTATTAATATTTGAAAAAAGATGATGAAAGTGGGTTTTTTAAATTGTTGGGATTAATCTCATCCATTAGATCAAATAAAAATGGATTGTGGAGATTGATCCTTGGTATGTAAATAATCTTTTGTCCTCAAATAATCTTAAATCCTTTTTTATTTATATTTTTTTTAATTCACGTTAATTTGTTTTCCTATAATTCACTTTTTTTTTTGTCAATTCACCTTTTTTTTTAATTCACGTTATTCACGTTTTTTTAATTCGCGTTTTTTTCTTCGCTTTCATACGTTTTCGTCAGTTTTTTCATACGTTTTCATCTGTTTTCATCCGTTTTCATACGTTTTCGCCCGTTTTTATACGTTTCATCCGTTTATACCTTTTCGTCCATTTTCTTACGTTTCCGTCCATTATTCATACGTTTTCGTCCATTCTCGTACGTTTTCGTCCTTTTTCATGCGTGTTTTTACGCTTTCATACGCTTTCGTCCGTTTCATACATATTCATCCGTTTTCGTTATTAAATTTTTTCGGTCGTTTTCATACGTTTCTGAATATGATAAGCGATTTTCAACTAATGTTTTGTAACATGAAAATCACAAGTAATATTCAGAATATCACAAAGTGATATTCATAATATCATAAAGTGATATTCAGAAAATCACAAAGTGATATTTAGAAAATCACAAGTCATATTCAGAATATCACAAAGTCATATTTAGAAAATCACAAGTGATATTCTGAATATCACAAAGTCATATTTAGAAAATCACAAGTGATATTCTGAATACCATAAAGTGATATTCTGAATATCACAAAGTGATATTCAGAAAATCACAAGTGATATTCTGAATATCACAAAGTCATATTTAGAAAATCACAAGTGATATTCTGAACATCATAAAGTGATATTCTGAATATCACAAAGTGATATTCAAAAAATCACAAGTGACATTCTGAATATCACAGAATATCACAAGTGATATTCGAGTGATATTCGAGAAAATCACAAGTGATATTCGAATATCACGAATATCACGAATATCACTTGTGATAGTCGAAACGTATGAAAGCGTAAGAAAACGAATGAAAACGTAAGAAAACGGACGAATACGTATGAAAGCGTATGAAAGCCTAAAAACACGTCTGAAACGGACGAAAACGTATGAAAAATGGATGAAAGAAAAAAAAACTGATGAAAACGGATGAAAACGTATGAAAACGGACAAAAACGTATAAAAACAGACGAAAACAGATGAAAACGTATGGCGAAGAAAAACGTGAATAAAATAAAAAGCGTGAATTAAAAAAGAAACGTGAATAAAATAAAAAGATGAATTTAGAAGAAGAAAAAATATATGAATAAAAAAAGAAAGACAAAAAGACAAGAAAAAAAAAACATTGACTTAGGTTTACTTTTTAAATCTTATGTTATCTCCACCATTAGATCAAACTAGATGGATGGTTGAGATTTGTCCCTTAGTAAGCATAAATTTATAGGTAAAGCTTTGGTAAGGTATCGTTTGTTTTTTCAGAGCTTTTTTCTTTTATTATTTTTTTATTTTTTTGTACTATAAATCCTTTTGTCATATGGGTCAAATGGATCAAATAGATCAATGGTTTTCTTACGTTTTGGTATATTTTTAAGTTTTCGACCGTTTTTTATATTTTCGTCTGTTTTTTACGTTTTCGTCGGTTTTTAAGTTTTGACCCTTTTTAAGTTTTTGTTTTTTACGTATTCATCCTTTTTTTACGTTTTCATCTCCATTTTACGTTTTTGTCTGGTTTTTACGCTTTCATCTGTTTTTTTAACGTTTTCGACCGTTTTTTTTCACGTTTTCTTATGTTTCTTTACTTTTTTTACGTTTTCATCTGTTTTTTTACGTTTCCGTCCATTTTTATGTTTTCATCCGTTTTTTTACATTTTCGTCCATTTTTTTACGTTTTCGTCCGCTTTATATGTTTTCGTCTGTTTTTTAAGTTTTTGACAGTTTTTTTACATTTTCCAACTATTTTTTTACATTTTCGTCTGTTTTCATTTGTTTTCATCCGTTTTCTTATATTATCTTACGTTTTGTTACGTAAGAAAACGTAGAATAACGTACAAAAAACTTATAAAATCATATGAAAATGGATGAAAACGTAAAATAAACAGACGAAAATATAAAAAATGGACTAAAACATAAAAACGAAAGAAAACATAAAAACATACAAAAGATATAAAACGGACAAAACGTAAAAAGCGGACGGAAACGTAAAAATGGACGAAACGTAAATGTTCTCTCAAGCTGGAATGATGAATTCATACACAAATGAGGTTTGTTTATACTTGAACCAAGCCCTTGGGTTATTAATGCTCAACTTGGCCAACAAGTAGCCCAGAATGGACTAGAAACTAAGTGGAAAGGGTCTAGAATCATTTAGTATATGAATGGAAGCATAAAAACTGGATGGACTTGGCTAAAAAAGTGGTTCTAGCCGAATGGAGGAAGCCTATCGTTAATGGAGTTGGTCAATGAGAAGAATGGATTGGTCATAATATAGATATATAAATGAACTGTATTATCTAGTTTCTATTCATTTCATTAGGTTTTTGAAACCAAACTTTGATCATTACAATCCTGCATCAGATTCCTTATCAAAAGAATGAATTCTTATGTTTGTTGACGTATGTACCGAAGCACCCAACCGAGGCAAAGCATCACATGCCGAAGGGTTGGGCACAACCCCCCCCCCCCCCCCGGCACAATGGCTACATGGCGTCACCTCACATAAAGGGAAAGGAATATTGATCGGAACCTCGACTGATCCAAGCGAAAGCCAAACAGAGTAAGTCAAACTCCCGCCCGAAAGAGTCACTTTCACCACACGTGACCTTCAGGTAAGGACAAGATTTCTCGCCTATAAAAGGAGAGAAGTTACGGCATCTAGGTCAACTCTCTCTACCCCTACTTTTACACACAGTAACTCTCCTCATCATATTCTTACTCTCACGTCGGAGCTTGGTCTAGGGATAAAACCCTAAGCGAGGCTAACGCGTGTTGTTCTTGTGTTAACAGATCCGAAGAGTACCAATCCGAAGGCTCGGACGAAGAGTCAGCCGAAGGATAAAAGCTTGTTTGGGTGAAGACATATTTTTACCTCAACAAATTGGCGCCATCCGTTGCACCTCTATTCAATCTACCAAGACAAGAAAATGGCGAGTCCTTCAACCGAAATGCCATCCGGCAATACCGAAGGAAACAATAACCCACCCAACCTTGAAGAACAAATACTAAGCCATATCACTTCATTAAAAGCCCTGATAAAAGAGCACAACACCAAAGGTACCAGCCCCCTGAAACCTATACGAATCGACTTCGGAGACGAAGCGGAGGAACCGCAAAAGGAGGTAGGAAAAGAAAAAGAGAATCTGAAGGGAAAAGGAGTCGAAGAGGAAGACCTGCAGAAACCTTACAAAGATGCCCCCAGGTGCCCATTCACCAAAAGAATCATAGAATTTGCAGGTCCGAAACATGAGCTATCTAAAAACATCAAACTTTATGACGGTTCCACAGACCCGGATGACCACATCACTCGGTTTTCAGGAGTAGCTAACCACGGGGGATGGCAAATGCAGTGTGGTGTTGGATATTTCAGCAGACTTTAGACGGGTCGGCTAGGGGTTGGTTTGACCGCCTTCCCAACAGTATAGATAGTTGGGAGGCTCTCCGAGAGTAGTTCCCTTCAAGGGTTTCCCTTCGAAGGAAATGTTTGAAAGATTCGATGAAAATTACCAAGATCATACGAAAAGCTAATGAGACTTTGCCGGAGTTCAAGCAAAGATGGACGGACGAGGCTAGCTACATCCCGGGAGTGCCGGAGGTCATGCAAATATCCTCCTTCATAAACGGAAGTAAGTGCCCACAGTTGGCGAAGCGTTTTTCGGATAGGATCCCCAAAACCGTGACAGAAATGATGGTGAGAGTGGATGATTTCGTGCGCTCCGAAGAGGCTTACAACACCACGGAGCTTCCCCGAGGAGAACCATATAGGAGGTCATATTCGACCGTTCAGAATACGGATCGATCAACCCAGGTGCTCAACTATTCAGACAGGCGAAGAGGAGACCGAAGGGTAGATCACAAGCCTCACAACCAGTACACCCCTTACTACCCAACAAGGACAGATGGAGCTCATCGAAATGATTGCAGGAGAGGCGATTCTGGGGAATGACACACGCCCAATAGACCTGAGTCTCCTCACAAAACCCCCAAAAGAAATCTTGGCAACCGAACTTCAGTTGAAATTACCACCTCCCCCACCCTTAAAGGGAACACCAAGGCGGGAAAACCTGGACAAATTTTGTGATTATCATGGCGAAAAAGGTCACCTTACCAATGATTGCTATCACCTCAAGGAGAAGCTGAATATATCTTTAGAAACGGGTAAACTAGACCATCTCTTGAAACATGGTGTATGGCGGAGGAAAAGATAGAAAAAGGAATGTCATTGATCAAGAGGAAGATTGGATGAGCATTCCCATAGCGTTTCCTCCGGTGCTACCGGGAGACGTATCCGAAAAACCACTGATAGTCGAATCGGACATCGAAGGGTACACAGTTAGAAGGATCTATGTGGATCAGGGAGCAGCAGTAGTAGTAATGTCGAGCAACTTGTTTGAACTTGAGCCCATCAATCAAAGCAAAGCTGAAGGAAATGAACACGCCAGCGGTGGGTTTCGGGAGAAGCTATCAAACCATTGGGAAAGATCGAACTGAATGGTCGCCGGGAATGATGGTTTGTTTTGACGGACGGCGATGACATTCGCGTAATCATATCACCCTCTCCTTACGACATCATACTAGGGCGGTCGGCATCGATAGCTAGAGCCATCCCTTCCACCATACATTCTATGATGAAGTTCCCTACGCCGAGGGGTATTGCAACCCTCGTAACTAGGTTAGTCATCATATCAGAATGCAGGAGATTGGAAAAAAAATTAAAAGAAGGATCAAAGGACAAGGAGTTTAAACAGGCCGTGGAAGTAGAGGAACTCCCCGGAAGGACAAAGGAAGTTATGGTCAATCCAGAATTTCTTCAACAGTTGGTCACCATTGGATGCAACTTTTCCACGGTTGCAAAAGACAATTTGTCGAATTGTTAAAGAATAACAAGGATGTGTTTGCATGGCAGCCGGCCGACATGACTGGGGTCCCTCGGCGGATCATAGAGCACAAGCTAAATGTCAACGTACAAGACATGCCGATAGCCCAGAAGAAAAGGACCTTCTCGGCAGAGAAAAATCAAGCGATCAACACCGAATTGGAGGAATGGTTGAGGGCAGGCATAGTCCGACCAGTAAAATATTCGACGTGGATCTCCAACCCCGTGCTAGTCAAAAAGTAGGACGGGACATGGAGGATATGCAAGGATTTTAAAAGCATCAATGCGTCTTGCCCGAAGGACTACTACCCTCTCCCAGAAATAGAATGGAAGATTGAGTCAGTTATGGGATATAAATACAAGTGTTTTCTCGATGCATACAAGGGGTACCATCAAGTACAGATGGCTAAGGAAGACAAGGAGAAAACAACTTTCTACACAGAGCACGACACTTATTGTTATACAAAAATCCCATTCGGTCCGAGAAACGCCGCAACGCGTATCAAAGGTTGGTTGACTCCACATTCAAAAGGCAAATCGGCAGGAACGTGGAAGTGTATGTAGATGACATGATAATAAAGAGCAGGAGTGAGATGGAGCTGTTAGCAGACATGGCCTAAACATTCGACAATCTCAGCGGAATCAATATGAAACTCAACCCCAAAAGTGTTCATTCAAGTAAAAGAAGGAAAGTTCCTCGAGTATATGGTGACATCCGAGGGGATAAGGGAAAATCCCAAGAAAACAAAGGCGGTAGCCGACATGCATCACCAAAACCCTAATGGAGATGCAGAGTCTAAGTGGGAAAGCGCGCCATGAACAGAAATCATGCATCGCAATCAGAGAAAAGCTTTACCGTTCTTCAATACGTTAAAGAACATTACCAAGGAAAACCAGAGTGAATACTGATGGAACGAGCAGGCCGAAAGGGGATTTTCAGGAAATGAAACACATAATCCTGGAATTACCTCACCTCACGCCCGGTAGCATGAGAAGGTCTGTTTGTGTACTTGGCGGCAGCCGAGGAGGCTATAAGCGCCGTCCTGATGGTGGAAAGGAAGGGAAAGCAAATGCATGTGCACTACGTAAGCAGAACGTTACATGAGGCCGAACAAAACTACGCTCCGCTAGAAAAGTTGGCCTTGGCTCTGTTACACTGTTCTAGAAGACTCCGAAGGTACTTCGAAGCCCACCCAATCAAGGTAATCACGGACCAACCCATCAAAGAGGTGTTGAATAAACCGGAGACTTCAGGAAAGTTGATGAAGTATGCAGTGGAGTTAGGGGCATACAAAATCGCTTACATCCCGAGGCACTCAGTCAAGGGTCAATTATTGGTGGATTTCTTAAGCGAAATACCGGCGCCAAAGAAAACAATGATTTCGGAGTAGGTAAGGAAATATATGATATCTCCACTC
Organism: Chrysanthemum makinoi; assembly: GCA_910596185.1. NCBI lineage: Eukaryota > Viridiplantae > Streptophyta > Magnoliopsida > Asterales > Asteraceae > Chrysanthemum > Chrysanthemum makinoi. The sequence continues at coordinate 187,143,979 of OU343222.1, read as the reverse complement.
AAGAGGAAGAATGGACGCTGTTCACCGACGGGGCATCCAATAAAAAGGGTGCCAGTGGGGGTTTAGTGTTAATCAGCCCGGACCAGACGTGTGGAAAACTAGAAGGGGGTTGAATAGTTTTACCAATTAAAACTTCGTTTTAAAATATTTAGATCGACTTATGTCAATCTATTTGGGTGTGTATGTTGGACATTGATAGATAGATATATAAGTGTGTAATAAAAGATAAAGAGTAAGAAGCACATAACCACGACACGAGTATTTATAGTGGTTCGGCTACAAGGATACCTTCCTTGCCCTACTCCACTCCCCGAGTCACCTACTCGAGAGTTCGTAATCACTACACGACACCAACTCCTTATGGCGGAGAAGCCTTCACAACATCGCCTACTCTTTTTTCGGTACTAGGCTAACCACCAGGTTCTTCCACAAGGTAGAACCACACCTATCACAACGTCGCCTACCCTTTATCCGGTACTAGGCTCAGTACCGAGTTCCATTACGATGGAGGAACTACTACCCAACACTACACAACACCTAACCCCAAAGGAGACCAACTCCTTATTACAACACCATCAAGGATATTAATATCCTTGGATATAACCTATCTCTATTTTTATATCGAAGCACCTCATCGAGTATACAACCTTGACATTCTTCACTAATGCCACTTGACTTGACTTCTAGGCATCTTTCACTAATGCCCTTGACACGGACGTTTGGCACCTTTCACTAATGCCTTCGTCTTGATTCCTTTAGCATTCTTCACTAATGCTTTTGACACGGACGTTAAGCATCTTTCACTAATGCGTTAGTCTTGACTCTTTCGGCATCCTTCACTAATGCCTTGGACACAACACTTCTATGGAGGAAGAAAGAAGTATCAACAAGAGAACCTCAGTAGTCTTGATGATGATGAAGCATGGCAACTCATGGACTTGAGCTTGCTCGACTTCAAGAGGTGGTGATCTCGCCTTTAAGAGGAACCTAGAGAATCACACAAAAACAAAAGACAAACTACATAGAGAGATCCTTAGGATATGAGGTTAGAGGGTTACAATACTTGGGGAAAGTATGTGTGAGAGTGGCAACCCAAAAGGAAGAAATGGCTCACTATTTATAGAGGTAAAACAGCTACTGTTCCACGGATCCCTCACCTGAGGGATCAGTCCAGTGTATTACTGGGGATCCGTGGGACGCTCCCTTTTGCCCATGGGTTTTGGGTCATGGGTCATGGATCATGGGTATCCAAGTAGATACAATGTATCTACAAGATGCAATGCATCTAGTCCATGGGTCATGGGTTAAAACCATGGGTCATGGATAATATCCATATATGACTTAAGCATGATGTCATGAAATGGGTTATGGGTCATGCTCCATGGGTATGAGTCGTGGTGATGACGTATAGTCCGCATTCGGGTCATGAACCCGACCAACGGACGCTACTAACACTCGAGCCCGTGACAGTGGGCTAACACGGTAACGGTTTGGGCTCACGAAGGCCCAAACCCAAAGGTATTTATGGTCTTGATATCGGATATCTCTTATTTATGGGATATGTATCAACCAACCGACTTAGGCGGGATACGCCGAAGGTTGGGGAACACGAAACCAACAAGGACTTCGTGTGTATATAAAGGGCATCTCGGCCCTCATTAAAGGTACGATCACAAAACCTAACTCTCCATTAAACCCTAAAAACCGATTACTTACTCTAACGCCGGAGGATAATCGTGGGAGACAATCCCACGATAAGCCTAACGGTGTTTTCTATTTTCTTAGTGCGCATGTCTCAAGCATCAAAGTCTAATTGATACGAGAACCGGAGTCTAAATAAGGAACGCCCAACTTTTGTATCAACAAGTGGCGCCATCCGTGAGACCAATCACTAAGAACTAGAATGACAAAGCACGGAAACCTAAGCCGGCGATGCATAGTGACCTACAAGGGAAGAAGCAGCAAAGCGGATCAACCCTTAAGCAAGCCTCTGGAACAACCAGGTCGCGACCCGAAACTAAGGGTCAGGCCCAGATCCGGTCTTCACAACAGTGGGACCACGCGACGGGACAAGCCATGCCACTACGACAACCACCAGCAGAGGTCCCACAGCACCCTTCTACCACTCCCCTCCAATCGGTGCCAGAAACGAACCTCACAACCCCGCCAGGTGCACCTGAGCGAAACAGGGGTCTAGAGGTGGAAACAGACACCCTCGCGCTAGAAGGAGTCGCGCCTAAACTAGCGCCAAGTGACTTCGTGTCTCAAAACTACGAAACCTTGGCTGCCCTCATGCAAGAGGAAGCGAAAAAGAGGTCGATTCAGAGCATGCAAGCCCGACTCAACTTCGACCCAGAGCATGAGACATCCCCATCACGTCACCAGAGGGAGAGGCGCGAGAGAGATAGCCGCCGACCCCCAGTGTTTACCAGGATCGGGATGAGAGTTGTGAACGATGAAGCAGCTGACCTACATTATCTAGGAGAACACGAAGATGATGAACGGCTTACCAATGTCCACGCTAGGCTTGGTAGCCGCAGGGTCCATGACAGATTTGGGCGACGGCACTCCCAAAGTGAAAGCTCTTCGAGCTCGGATTCTGAGGACAGTCGGTGCAAGCGCCGAAAGAGAGGAAGCTCGTCCTCCAGTGACTCCTCGGAAAATGAGGACAGAGAAACAGGACACTGGAAGTCTAGGAGAAGATATCGCGACCTGGAGGACGAAGATATGTCTCTTCCCTGGCGCCGCCAAAAATTGGATGCGTTCACTCGGTGCATCAACGATTTTTCAGAAGATAAGAGAAGGCGCATGCCCGCCAATGTAAAAACCTACGATGGAACAAGTGATCTGGACGATCACCTAAAATTTTTTGAGTCGGCTGCTACCATCGAAAATTGGCCACAACCTGTGTGGTGCCACATGTTCAATTCCACATTAGTGGGAAATGCGCGAAACTGGTTCAGTAAGCTTCCACACAGAAGCATTGGTGGTTTTGAAGAGTTGTGAAAGGCGTTTCGCCTGAACTTTACTCAAAGGAAGAAGTCGCCAAAAACCCCTGTCGAACTTGCGGGGTAAAAGCAAAGCCGTGGGGAATCTACAAGCGCTTATGTGGAACGCTACAAAGACAAATGCATACATGTCAAGGCGTGTCCCGAAATACTAAAGATCTCAGGGTTCATGAACGGTGTCAATAACCCAAAACTCATCAAAAGGCTGAACGACAAGGTCCCCCAAACCTTTGATGAACTTATGAAACGCACGAGGTCCTTTATCCAAGGAGAAGCTGCTGCGCGCAGCAGAAGAAAGGCTACTCAAACAATAGGTCACAAGAACAGCCTAGGAGACAATCCATTGACCAGAGTAGCAACCGCAACAAGAACTACCGCGGTCAGAGGAGCGGACGAGAGAATGACAAGTATACCCCGCTAACCAAGACTCCAAAGGAGATATTCGCAACGGAAGGCGCGAACTTCCCGAGACCCCCACCAATGCGCACCCCGGAAGAGCGGCGCGTGGGGAACGGATACTGCGACTATCATGGACAGAAGGGCCACACCACTAATGAGTGTGTCCAATTGCGCCAACTAATTTACAAGCTAGTAAAAGAAGGCAGGTTGGACCATTTAGTTAAGAGCATCAAGGATGGGAAAGATAAGTAAAAGACTGGGAACAAGAAAGAAGCACCCAAAGATAAGGCTGATACCATTTACATGATACAATCATGGCAGCGAAAGACTAGGCAGAAGGTCAGCCAAAAGTTTTCCTATGGAAGCGAAATTTCTTTCCCCACCTTGGCTGCGGACAACGCAGGGGTAGAACCTCTTACCATCAAAATTAATGTAGGGGGTCACGATATCCACCGCATGTATGTTGATGGAGGAGCATCCGCATATATAATGTATGAACATTGTTTTAAGCGACTGCGACCTGAGATACGAAGTCAGTTAAGCCCGGCCGTGACGTCATTGATTGGTTTTACGGGAGAAAAGATATGGCCCATGGGGCAAATACGCCTACTCGTCAATGTAGGTAATAAGGAACACTCCATAACAGCCTGGATGACCTTTATGGTGATCAGATCCCCTTCGCCATACAATGGCATTATTGGAAGGCCGGGATATCACCATACTGTAGCGGTACCGTCTACGGCACATGGGATGCTCAAGTTCCCGGTAGAGGGAGGCATTGTTACTCTCTACAATACCACCGTACCACCTAGAGAATGTAACACGATTACATGTGAGGCGGCACACATCCCGAACAGCGTGCAACTAAAGTATCAAACCCGAGGGTCGCAATTCATCCCGATTACCCGCAGCAAGAAGTATCGATTAGGGGATCGCTGTCGATAAAGGCGAGCCGTGTGCGCGCTCTTGCAAAAGAATCTGGATATCTTTGCATGGGAACCAAAGCACATGACTGGTGTACCACGCTCGATTACAAAACACAAGTTGAGAATCCGACAAGGATACTCCCGATCGACAGAAGAAGCGGCCGGGGCTCCGAGGCCGCAAAAGCAATTCTAGAAGAAGTACACAAACTTGTAGATGCAGGTATCATGCGCGAAGTCTATTACCATGACTGGCTTTCCAACCCGGTGATGGTCAAGAAGAGTGATGGTAGTTGGCAGATGTGTGTGGACTTCACGGATCTTAACAAAGCATATCCACAAGACTGCTACCCACTACCAGAGATAGGTTGGAAGGTAGAATCTTTGTGCGGATACCCACTTAAATGTTTCTTAGACGCATACAAAGGATACCACCAAATCCAAATGGCTAAAGAAGATGAGGAAAAAATGGCCTTCCATACAAGCCAAGGCGTCTATTGTTATATAAAGATGCCCTTTGGCTTGAAGAATGCAGGTGCCACCTACCAGCGACTGGTAGATAATGCATTTGAAAAACAGGTGGGCCGCAACCTAGAGGTCTATGTTGACGACCTTGTCATAAAAATCCATACTGAGGACGAGTTGTTGCGCGACATTGAGGAAACATTTAAAACACTACGAGAGATCAATATGAAGTTAAATCCTAAGAAATGCACCTTTGGCGCTACAGAAGGCATGTTCCTCGGATATTTGATAGAGCCCGATGGCATCAAACCGTGTCCAGAAAAACGAAGGCTGTCATCCAACTTCCTTCACCGCGCACGTTGAAGGAAGTCCAGTCTCTAAATGGAAAATTAGCCGGTTTGAACAGATTCTTCTCCAAATCAGCAGATAAGTCACTCCCCCTCTTCAAAACGCTCAAGAAGTGTACAAAAAGGGATACTTTCACTGGACCAAGGAAGCAGAAGAAGCTTTTATACAGCTTAAACAACACATAGCAGCGCTCCCCACGCTAGTCGCACCCCGCCCAGGGGAAGAATTAATTATGTATTTATCTGCGACTCATGGAGCGTACTTACGGATAGGAACTCAGTACAAACACCGGTATATTTTGTAAGCAAAGCACTCAAGAAAACGAAGGTTAACTATAGCGCAATGGAGAAGTTGGTCTTGGCATTAGTATTTGCCGCCAAAAGGCTGCGCAGATACTTCCAGGCGCACCCAATAGCGGTGATCACGGACCAACCTATCAAGCAAGTCATCTCCAAACCCGACGCATCAGGACGACTACAGAAGTGGAGTGTGTTGCTAGGTGAGCATAACATCTCCTACAGACCACGTACTACGGTTAAGGGGCAGATACTAGCAGACTTCATCATCGAAAACCCAGGTACTGATGATGCACCTTCACAAAGCAAGGTGGAACTACAAGAACCATAGATCCTATTCACAGATGGATCTTCATGCGTGGACGGGTCAGGCGCATACCTTATCCTCACAAATCTAGAAGGAATGAAATTCACTTACGCACTGCGTTTTGAATTCACAGCCACAAACAACGAGGCAGAGTATGAAGCCCTGATTGCTGGATTACGCATTGCAGCTCGAATGGGCATACGCAACCTAGAAGCAAATGTGGATTCTCGGTTAGTAGCCAACCATATGTGTTGGGCGAATACGTGGCTAAAGAGGAAAACATGGTTCAATACCTCGACAAGACCAAATCACTAATCCAGGGTTTCGACAGGTTTACCATCAAACAAGTTCCTAGAGGGGAAAAGCAGAAGGCGGATGCACTAAGCAAGATTGCATCCACAAGCTTCGCGCACCTGTCAAAACAAGTATTAGTGGAGACTCTTAAGAGCAAATCCATCTCAGAGATGGAGATATCCACGGTGATAGAGGAGCAAGGTCCTACATGGATGACTCCAATCGTCGAGTTTATTAGCAAGGGCATACTGCCCCAGGAGCAGAAGGATGCCCGACGAATACGTCGCACATCACGCGAGGTTCGAACTTCGAGATGGTATATTATATCGGCGTTCATTTCTACAACCATGGCTTCGATGTGTCGGACCCCTTCAAGAAGATTACGCATCTCGAGATCCACGCCGGTTCATGCAGGTATGCACTCGGGACCACGGTCCGTTGTAGCACGCGCCTACGGTCGGGATACTACGGCCTACGATGCACCGTGACGCGCGGGATTTGATAAAAAAGTGTGGAGACTGCCAGGTTCATAGACCCATCCCACGTCGACCACAACAGGAGCTAACACCTATTACGTCGCCATGGCCATTCTATAAATGGGGTATCGACATTGCAGGTCCCTTCCCTGTTGCAGCAGGGGGATTGAAATTCCTTATTGTGGCTATAGACTATTTCACTAAGTGGATTGAGGCAAAGGCGGTGGCGACAATCACAGCCTCACAGGTAATCAGGTAAAACGATTTGTTTGGGAGAATATCGTTTGCCATTTCGGATTACCTGGGGAAATCATTTCGGACAATGGAAAACAATTCTGTGACAACCCTTTCAAGGAATGGTGCGAGAAACTAAATATTGCACAGCACAGTTAAACACCCACAAACCAATGGTTTGGTCGAGCGTGCAAATCGTAGTCTGGGTGAAGGAATTAAAGCACGCTTAGACAAACACAAAGGGAGGTGGGTGGAGGAATTATCGCATGTTTTGTGGGCGCACCGCACGGCAATCAAAATTAGCACGGGAGACACTCCCTTTTCCCTTGTCTATGGGACAGAAGCCGTCATACCAGCCGAAATTGGGATGCCAACTATTCGTACTACCGAAGTTAATGTCACAACCAATGACGATGAACGGCGTATAGACTTGGACCTGTTGGAAGAGAGGCGCGAACACGCAGCTATATGTGAGACGAGAGCTAAGTTAAAAATGAAAGGATACTACGATGCTAAAGTTCGAAGCACCTCATTCAGCCAGGCGACTTTGTATATCGCGCCAATGATGCGAGCCATGCAGAAAATACAGGAAAACTTGGACCGAAGTGGGAAGGACCTTATGAGGTCATTGAAGCATTGGGAAAGGGCGCTTACAAATTGCGTGACATGGATGGTCGTGAGCTACAACGCACATGGAACATTTGCAATCTCAAACGATGTTATCTTTAGGAAAGGCTACGACCCAGCGCACGGACACCCCCACACTTTAGTAAAGTGCTCAATAAGTATCTGTGTATTTACATTATGTTTTACTTAGGCAACTGTCTTTTTTCTTTTTACAAAACTTGCAAGTATTAATAAAACGTCGCGGTTTCTAGCTAACTCCACGACACATTTTACTTTGTTATTTACATATTATTTATGTCTCAACATTGTTATTATATTATCTTTTGCCTACATGGCGTGCATGCACTTACTAAAACCCACGATGGTAAAAGGATGAGTAAACCTACTAAATAACTCATTGAGTAAGAGGGTTGCAAACCCATCAACATCGGATCATGCATCCTTGTTAAACACCTTATTCTCAAGACGTTGGAATAAGTCCAATGTGCATTCCACGATGGGTGCGCAACAATGCACATTGTGCGCGTTTAACAAACTAAGAATCAAGACTCTTGACTCCTTGATATGATATTTACAGTACGCTGCATATCACACCATACACGATTATGATACAAGTACTTAGAAATTATTTTTCAAGTACATTAAATCATGATTTTCATACACAATTATGGACTTCATATGCTATTCGCGTTTATATAACCGTTTGATTCTTAGACAATGTGGACGTTTTTATGATACGACAGATAACTAAGTACAAATATTATAATCGCAACCACATTCGATCAAACATATGGATCAACACACATTCAACAAAAAAGGGAAATTTCATTATGGACCACAAGTTCATACATAAGGATATCTACAAAGAAGCTATAGCCTATAAACTATTACAACGCCTAAGATGTGAGCTCTCAACACTGCACGCAGTGTCCCCAGCCTCTTTAAGTCTCTTCAATAGATCAGAATCCTGGCGCGATACCGTTGCCACACTAACAGGTACCCCGTCGGATCTCGGGAGATGCTCTGCGCCAAGACCACAAAGAATGGCCATTCCCTTCACGCCCTTCTTCTTGGCAAGGTTCATGGCATGGGCTTCTAAGGATTCTTTCAAAGGGATTTCCTTCTCAGCTAGAAGTACAGGATATCGCGTGGACGAGCAAAGATAGGTACTTGCAGCTGTGACTCGTCAGGCTTCAAAAAGTAGTCAGGCTGCGCCTCTGCATCATCAGCACGGTGGCGGGCCAAGGTTAACCCCTCCATAATCAAGCCTATGGGATAATCCTAGTCGCGCTCCAACTGGGCAATCTGAGGAAGCTCCAACAGCTTCATCTTTTCCATCGCAGAGACCATATCATCGTAGGCATGCTCATTGTACCCGGGAACCTGTGCGGCAGGCACTGTCAACAGTCTGTTCTCATGAAGCTCTTATATAGCCTCCGCCTTGCCACGCGCCAACGCCAAGATGAACAACAACCGAAGGTGTCTATCACCTCTCAAGATTCCAAAGTGTTGAGGACGAAGGCGCAAACCATGGTGATGAGCTACTGCGCTCAGAATCGTGGAAACTAGCCGAGGATATAGCTCCTCATCGTATTCGATGCTGAGCTTCGCAGCTTCATCTCCTCGCTTCTCCAAAGCCTCCCACGGTTGCACGAAACTCCTCCAACCGAGAGAAGTGCTCGTCCTTCCCATTCTCCAAATATTTAAGAGCCCGAAAGCAAGTAGCCTTATAATCCTCTAATGCGCACGCCCTCGACTCACTTGGGTAAGCAACGACATCTTTTCTTCACAAGTTTTTGGCATAAGAGCTCGCCGCCTCTGTTTCAGCCTGAGCACTGGCCAGCCGCGACTCCAGCAGCTCAATTTGCTTATCCTTATGCGCGCTCTGGCTACTCTCCCTAGAATACCTTGACTTTAGTTGCGCAACCAATGTAGCCTGGTGCGCAGCAGCCAACACCAGCTCCTCAACAAGCTGATCCATTGGCACATCCCCAGATGCCAACGGCTCGGTGCCTTGGTTCTTTGGCTCTGAAAAATCAGCGCGAAAGGGACTTGCCTTGGGGTGGCGACTCCCCAGAACGCTCAACAGTAACCCCAACGGTTTCAACACTGCACGCAAAAGAAAAGAATTAGTGATTATTTACACAGGGAATGAGATAAGTTCTTCGGCGACAATACTTACTTGGGGGAGCAGTCTCAGTTGCACGGGGTGGCGATACGTCGTCTGATGACGACCCTGCATCAAGAATGACATGACGTTTTCTCCTGGATGAGCCCGCGCCATCACCAGCAGGCGCTCTCTTGCGCTTTACTCCTTGGCTTGCCTCCTCTGGTTCTACCATGAGGACCCCTACGCTCTCCGCTACGTCTGTGCGTGAAAGATCCACTTCGGGGAGTGTACCGGGGGCACGCCGCGCGAGGGGTCGCCTCCAGACAACGGGGAACCACCCCGATTCCTCGATTCATCTCCATGGTGTGCCCGCGGTGGCATCCAAAATGGGGACTTCTCCTTCTCTCGTACGCACCCCACGGTGACTGGCGGGTTTCGCCAAACGAACAACGCTGAACAAGTCCATCTCTCACAAGAAACAAACAAAAACACGAGTTATATAAAATACAAAGGCGAAAAGAAATGCTCACACTAATAAAGCAAAGGAGAAGGAAGGACGAGCATCCACCCTGGTCATTTGTGTCTAGGAAGGTTGGCACCTCGTCAGGACTATCGAAATAGTTGCGACTGATGCCCATGTGCACCAAAATTCCTCTGGATAGGAATTGATGGGAATACGATTGGCGTTTATCGTTTCCGCATCATCGCCAGACGTTCCAGGGGCGCTCATCCTTCGTAGCGAACTCGGGTATAGAAGCCGAAGCCCCAAGGTAACAACGCCTCATCAACCCGAAAAATTTCTCTCCAGTTCCTAAGCGCGTCTAATTTCTCGATATAACACGCAGCCGTCCTGGCGGCTTAGCAAAAGAAACCCACCCATTTGACCACGACGTATGGTAAAACGTGCGGAAGAGATAGATGGTGGGATTAATCGCTAACAAACGGCAATTCACCTCGAAGTTTGTTATTTTTGCTGCGCCTATACAGTGCAATTAGGATATGTGTAGGCGATAGTAATTTAGAACGTCGCACAAGAATAAGGAGATAGGCACACGTTGATTTGCAAATTGAAAAACGGTGTATACCCCACTTTCCCTTCGGGAAATCCGCTATCCACGCCGCACCGAAACTACCGGATGCAGCTTGGCGGGATATAATACTCCGAAGTGAACTCACGAAGTTCGTCCTCAGTTATATCGGATGAGAAGTCAGTTAATCTAAGAACCATGATGAGACTTTGAATGCGCACGCGCTGTTACCTTCAAAAGTTTGTGGGTTTCTTGGTTGATATTTCGAGCTTTTTTAACAATGGTGGAAATGCTTTTTACTGTGATAACCACAGTGAAAGGGAGGCGGTGGCTTATATAGGGTTCCACAGCCATGCGATGATTGACATGTGGACCCCACTATCTCTAAATGTATGGATAGGAGTTGCTGACGTGGCACACTTTCCACCCACTCTTTCACGTTTTACGAGGATATATTTGACCTAATTAGATTAGATCCACCGTATCTTCTCTTAGGCAGGAAAACTTTGAAGCTTCTCCGCTACGCCTCGAGGAATATATTTGCTACAGATATTAGTCTAGCATCCGCGGGTTACACCCTGCGAATACTAGACTGGGGGGGGACATGATGACGTATAGTCCGCATTCGGGTCATGAACCTGACCAACGGACGCTACTAACACTCGAGCCCAGTACGAGTGGGCTAACACGGTAACGGTTTGGGCTTACGAAGGCCCAAACCCGAAGGTATTTATGGTCTTGATATTGGATATCTCTTATTTATGGGATATGTATCAACCAACCGACTTAGGCGGGATACGCCGAAGGTTGGGGAACACGAAACCAACAAGGATTTCGTGTGTATATAAAGGGCATCTCGGCCCTCATTAAAGGTACGATCACAAAACCTAACTCTCCACTAAACCTTAAAAACCGATTACTTACTCTCACGCCTGAGGATAATCGTGGGAGACAATCCCACGATAAGCCTAACGGTATTTTCTGTTTTCTTAGTGCGCAGGTCTCAAGCATCAAAGTCTAATTGATACGAGAACCGGAGTCCAAATAAGGAACGCCCAACTTTTGTATCAACACATGGACTTTGGGTTATACCCAACTACATTTAATGTATTTGGTCAATGGGTCAAATACTTAAGTTTCTACCTATTTATATTACCCATTATAATACATACTAGTTATGTATATATTTACCCAATATGTAAACACTAGTTGTTGTACATATGTATTACTAAATCATAAAATCACTTATACTTGTTTTAGTGTTTTATGTGAAAACGTAAGTGTGTTAGTAAACTATTGGCTCAAACCTTTTAGGTATTTTATTTGTTTCGTTAAAATGATTTTACGTTTGTTATCGACAAAACATTAGAAGATCGTAAAATATAAATAAACGTTTTTACGGCTTATTTGTATTAACAAGACGGAATATACTTATGCCCTCCGGCTAAATTTTCCCAGCACCAACAATGAGGCAGAATACGAGGCATTGCTGGCTGGTTTAAGAATCGCCAAGGATATGAAAATACAAGTATTAAGCGCAAAAGTAGACTCAAATCTGGCGGCAAGCCAAATTAACGGAGAATTCACAACTTACAAGGAAAGCATGGCAAAATACCTAGCTAAAGCAAAAGAGTACATTGAATTTTTCAAGCGATTCAGAATACAGAACATCCCTAGGGCACATAATCAGAAACCCGACATGCTAAGCAAGCTAGCATCAGTAGCATTCGACCACTTAAACAAGGAGATACTTGTTGAGGTTTTGGAAGCACCATCAACTGAAGAGGAAGTCATTGGGGCAATACTCGAAGAGGAAGAGGAAAACTGGATGACCCCGATCATTCGATGCATCACCGAGGGAATATGGCCGGACGATGAGAACAAAGCGAGAGCTCTCCGGATGAAGATCAGTCACTATACCATGGAAGACGGAGTGTTGTTTAAGAAATCATACCTAGGACCTATGCTAAGGTGCGTAGGACCGTTACAAGCTAACTACGTGGTAAGAGAGGTACATGAGGGGGCGTGTGGAATGCATTCTGGCCCAAGGTTTGTGGTAGCAAAACTGTTAAGACAAGGGTACTATTGGCCGACGATGCACAAAGACACGAGAGAAGTCATTCAGAAGTGCGTATCCTGCCAGATACACGCCCCGGTCCCTAAGTTGCAAAAAACCCTCATGACCTCCATCATGTCACCATGACCATTCTTTTAATGGGGAATAGACGTGCTGGGCCCTCTCCCCGAAGCTCCCAGAAAGGTCAAGTATGTTATTGTGGCCATCGACTATTTTACCAAATGGATGGAAGCAAAGCCCTTAGCAAGGACCACAGGAAAAGAAGTCAAGAAATTTGTGTGGGAGAATATAGTGTGTCGCTTTGGTTTGCCCCACATAATTATAACAGATAACGGTAACAACTTCATCCATGATCCCTTCAAAAGCTGGTGCGAAAGGTTGAACATAAAGCAGATAAACACCACCGTAGCTCATCCTTGAGACAACGGTTTGGTAGAAAGAGTGAACAAGAGCCTAATGCACGGTTTCAAGGCAAGATTGGGAAAAAGTAGGGCCAGATGGGTGGATGAACTACCAAATGTATTATGGGCTCACATGACATCCCTTAAAACAAGCAATGGTGAAACTCCATTCAGCCTAACGTATGAAAGTGAGGCAGTAATCCCAGCGGAGATAGAGATGCTGACTTTCCGGACGATGATGATCAAAGAGGAAGGAAGCGGCGAAGAGATCCGCCTTAATCTGGACCTGCTACAGGAAAGAAGGGAGTCAACGGCAGTTGAAGAAGCCATATACAAGAAGAAAGTCGAACAGTATTCAATCGAAGAGTCCGAGCTGAAAAGTTCAGGGTCGGAGACTTTGTATATAGGAAAAACAAAGCAAGCCGGCACGAAAACCAAGGAAAGTTAGGACCAAACTGGGAAGGACCGTATCGCGTCACAGAAGCATATGAGAACGGCTCGTACAAGTTACAAACGACCGAATTGAAAAGAAGTACCCCGCACCTGGAATGCTGTGAATCTCAAAAAGTGTTTCTTGTAATTCTTAGCCCAAGGGGCATTATCATTGTAAGATTACTATTACTATGAATGACAAGTATTGCTCCCCGGACATCAGGAGAGCAATTTTCCCTAGTATCGTGTGCTGAACATTATTATCAAGTGACCCCCCGGTGGGCTCGCGACCTCCGGGGACAGATGGTCAATGTTCAAAGATGGTTCATACCCAAAAAGGGTTGCCATAGATAACACAATGCCAAGCGGTTCATACCCAAAAAGGGGTTGTCGTGGCAAAAAGCCAACCAAACAGTTCATACCTAAAAAGAGTTGACGTGGCAACAACAAACCAAACGGTTCATACCAAAAAAGGGTTGCCATGGCAAAAAGCCAACCAAACGGTTCATACCCAAAATGATTTGCCGTGGCAACAGCAAACCAAACGGTTCATACCCAAAAAGGGTTTCCGTGGCAAAAAGCCAACCAAACGGTTCATACCTAAAAAGGGGTTGCCGTGGCAAAAAGCCAACCAAACGGTTCATACCCAAAAAAGGTTGCCGAGACGACATCGAACTAAACGGTTCATACTCAAAAAGGGTTGTCGTGGCCAAAAGCCAGCCAAACGGTTCATACCCAAAAAGGGTTGCCGAGGCGACGGACATCTAAGTGTATCATACCCAAAAAGAAGCTTTATATTCGTGACTCTGAAGAAGGCGATCCACAACCGTAGGGACGAACTCCTTGAAAGTTTTAAAACGTTGCATTTCAAGCTCTTCGGTGGTCACCGCCAGTTCCGTGCGCAAATTCTGAAGGGCGGAATTCTCTTCCTCATCGTTCTTCAACGCCCATTTAACCTCCATCAACTCCCTCTCCAACCTAGAAATCTTCTCACCCTGAGCCGCAGATAATTTTAACCACTCAGTTTTCTCTGCTTCCAAAGTTCGGATTTGCCTCTTCAAACCCTCATCTTTAACAGAGCATTGAGTACGCTCATCCCTGACCTCCTTCAGCTCATCCATCACTTTTCCCAAGTAATCGAAGTTCTCCTGAGCACTCTTCTCACATCCCTTGTGCTCAGCAGACAACTCCTTATAATCATTGCTAAGATTCTCGAAGCGAACAAGCATGTCTGTCAAGGCGAGGCTCCCCCGGGCCAAAATACACCATGACTGTTGGGTCGCATCAGTGTCAGATATGTTCTGAAGATAGGTCTCTTCAGCAGGGGGAGGTAGATGAAGCAGCAAATCCCTGTATGAATCATAACCCTTAACTCGTTGGCCTTTCAAAATACACCATGTCGGCACATAAACCTCATCGGCAGAAGCTTTCTCCCCTTGGTCCACAGCCTTCCCATCTCGCTGCTGAGGAGGTGGAGAAGAAATCCCTTCAGAAATACAAATAATCGGGCAAATGAACAAGAAACCAATAGTCAAACTAAAAGCGACCACTCACTAGTTTCTTTCGGAGGAGGCTGCTCAAAGATACGGGAAAGCTTATGATCCCCGTTATGGCCAGCCGGCTGCTCCACGAAAGAATTCCCTTCAACGTTGGCATGATCTAGGTTATTACTGGAATGACCCTCCAAGTTCTCCCTAGCAGCAGTAGCAGTTGGTTCATTCGGCAAGGGACCTTCGGGCAGAATAACGTTCAACGGAGAGGCATTAGTTGTAGAATCAACATTGATGACGGGTGGCGAAGGACTCTTCGTTCTCCTTTTCTGAGGGTGAGCAGAACCACCCTCTCCAGCGGGCCGTTTCCTGGGCACCGTCCCCCCGGTCCTAGCTTCAGCAGCTTTCCTCTTCTTATCCTTGGCCTCCAGAACCTTTGGATCGGTCGTTTCCACCTTCTTCCGTAGTCCCCGTTCTTTTTTTTTTTTGCTTTTTTGCTCCTTATGGTTTACATATTGCACGCTGTCAGTCCTTATCGCTAACTGTCGTTATCTTCTCCGTTAGCTCAGTGGCAACGTTAGTCCATTAACCAAACGATCGTTTGCAACGTTAGTCCTTTATACTAACGACCGTTAATAACTAAAATTTTGGTTTTCTTAAAAAAAAATATTTTCTACGCGGTTTTTATCGTTTTCTTACGTTTTCACCCTTTTTCTTACGTTTTCGTCTGATTTTATACGTTTTCGTCAAATTTTCCAACTTTTTTATCCGTTTTTAAACATTTTCTTACGTTGTCATACGAGTTTGTCCGTTTTTATACGTTTTTGTCTGTTTTTATACGTTTTCCTCTGGTTTTTACCCTTTTGTCCGTTTTTCTTTCGTTTTCATCCGTTTTTATATGTTTTCATTTGTTTCTATACGTTTTCGCTCGTTTTCTTATGTTTTCACCGTTTTCTTATGTTTATGTACATTTTCTTACATTTTTGTCCGTTTTAAACGTTTTTGTCTGTTTATATATGTTTCCGTCCATTTTTTATGTTTTTCTTGCGTTTTATTCGTTTTTATCTGTTTATATACGTTTTCATCCGCTTTTATATGTTTTTATCTGTTTTTTTACGTTTTCATCTGTTTTTATACATTTTTGCTCGTTTTCTTATGCTTTCACCCGTTTTCATCCATTTATATACGTTTTCTTCTGTTTTTATATGTTTTTCTTACATTTTTATACATTTTTTTATCTTTTTTTATATGTTTTATACGTTTTTATATGTTTTCGCTTATTTTCTTACGGCTGAAAGTATATAAAAACAAATGAAACGGATAAAAATTGATAAAAATGTTAGCCTTAATAGTTTATATTAGAAGTGATGGTCATTCACGTTTAGGAACTTTGTAACGTGTGTTAGATATCGTGCTAGAATAGTCAACGGGCTCGTGGATTGGACTAAGCTAAATGGGTACTAGTTATGATAAGCTTGCCAAATATCCAATCCAACCCATGTCCAAGCCCACGAAGCCCATAGAAAGCCTTTAGGGCATCAATTCACTTGTACTATATAAACCCCTCAAAGTCTCATTTGAGGGGTGTGCTTGAGTGTGTGTGTGTGTGTGTGTTTTCTTTGGAATATACAACATATTGTGTTCATCTTCTCTCTACACATATACACGGTTTTAACATCAAGTCACCATCTTTCTCATCTTTATTTCTTTCATCTTCACGCATAGTTTGTATTTGTGTTTAACGAGTTCTACGCATAACGTGTTGGGTTTGTGATAAGGTTGATAGATTTAAGGTCCTACAATTGGTATCAATCGCCTAACAATGGTTTAAGAGTGTTTGTGTTTATTTTGAAGTTTTGGTACCATACGCGTAAAGCTCTCGCTATACATCTTTGACACGCTTAAAGCTTTGATTTTTACACTTAAAAATTCAAGATTCTTGTGGTTTAAGGTTTATTTGGTGTTAAAGTTTCAGTTCTTTGAAAAAAGTTCGAAGCTTTACGTGTTTTAAATCATTTTTAAACTCGTACGAATTGGGTAGGTCATTTCTACGCATAAGCTATCTAAGCACTTTGGGTGAAAAAGGTCAACATTTTTGTGTTATTCGAGTGTTTTTAAGGTTGTTTGTGCAAGAGAAATTGTTTGAATCACTGGAAATTTTTTACGCGTAGGTCAAAACCCTAGTTCTACGAGTAAGAAAAGTCAACACCCTATTTCTACGCATAAGAGTTTTGTGCAGTTTCTTCGAGCTATAACGGTTACTCAGTGCTTCCCTCACTTGGATAAGTTTGTGGAACACTTCGACTTTTGGATATCTTTTACACTGTGATAGTGTAAAGGATTTTTGGGCAAAACCCAAGATTTAGGCATAAGCTAAATCTTACGCGTATAATTTCTTACGCATAAGTATTTTCTTACGCCTAAGCTTTTCTTACGCATAAGTAAATCCTACGCATACGGATTCTACGTTTAAGTTTTTAGTCTACGCATAACTCTATTTGTTATGCGTAACTTGGGTATTACGCGTAAGTTATCTCTACGCCTAAGCACAATCTCTACGCCTAAGCATCGTCTACTCGTAACTTCGTGTGTCTACGCCTAAGCTCTTCATTTTCAAAAAAAAAAAAAAAAAAATTTTTGAGGAGACTAAACGTTCAATTTTTACGCGAAATTCAAATTTTGGTATAACTTGGAAAATTTTGGTCAAAAATTCAAATTTTTGGACCCAAATTCAATTTTTTCGGTCAAATTTGGCGTCAAAATTGTCATAACTCAAAATTTTCATACGACCTTAGAATTGATTTTTATAGTGAATTTCAAATTTTGGGAGAAAATTTTTCATACGACCAAGTTCACGAGTACGACTTTCAGAAAAACTTCAAACGGCAATATCTTTTGAAACACAACTCCTTTATCGTTGAATCGATCCTACATCAAATTTATCATAACATACCTTCATCAATGGCAACTCAACAAGACATTCATTCAGGCGGTGCCGAAAACCGTCATCCTATGTTGGAAAAAGGTGGTTATCTTCAATGGACAAGTCGTTTGCGTCGTTACATAAAGACCAAACTTAATGGGAAACTCATGATTCAATCCATTCAGAATGGACCCTTCAAGCCTCGACAAGTCCATGTCCCTGGAAATGCTGATGCAACACCTCCCATCCCACCATCCTCTCGTCTTCAAAACGAATCAGAATACACTGAAGAGGATCAGAAACAAGTCGATGCAGATGACATGGCAATTCATATTGTCCAACTGGGTTTACCAAGAGACATCTTTGCTGTTGTAGACAGTTGTGAAACTGCTTTCGATATGTGGGAACGTGTTAGACGGCTTTGTCATGGAACGAAAATTGGTCAACAAGACATGGAGAACAAGTTGCTAACTGAATGGGAAAAGTTTACTTCAACTCCAGGAGAATCCATTGAATCCTACTATGGGAGGTTTTGTACTTTGATGAATGAGCTTATCGAAACAAGTTAGCACCCGAACTATCGTGCAAAATATCAAGTTCCTGAACAATCTTCCAACAGAATGGGGACGATATGTCACTATTGTCAACCAAACAAAAGACCTACATCAGGTGAACTTTGATCAACTAAACGATTTTCTGAAACAAAACCAAGGTGAAGTGAATGAAGTCAGGAAAGAAAGATTGGCTAAAAATCATGATCCATTGGCACTAATTGCAAAGACTCAACCCTCAGTGAATACACAACAACAAGCTTCATCATCTTCCACCAACAACAACTTGCAGCAATACATTCCACAACCACAAGCTGTCTTCCCTCAACAACAATTCTATCCACCAGCACAACAAGTCATTCAACAACAACAGTATCCACAATACCAGGAACAAGGAATCACTGATCCTGAAACTGAACAAGAAGCAACTTTGCTACAGGTATTTTCTTTATTGGGAAAAGCATTCAGCAGTCGCTATTCCACACCAACTAACAACAACCAAAGGATTTCATCAAACACTCGCAACAGGCAAATTGCACAGCCGGGTGTGAATATGGGTAATCAAGGTCAAATGGTTGGAGTTATTGGGAATCAGCAGGAATATGCTACTGGATTTTGCATGGGTAATTAGGCGGTTCCGTATCAGGGTAATCAGTTGGATCAGAATGTTGGAAATCGATGGGACGAATGTTGAGAATAGAGCATGGGTAATCGAATGGGAATGTTGTAGCTTCAGTCGTTGGGAATTATGGAAATGTGAATCAGGGTAATCAGGTTAAGTGTTACAACTGTCAAGGAGTGGGTCACATGGCAAGGAATTGTCCTACTAAGCCGAAAAAGAAGGATCTTGCGTATCTTCAGAAAGCTATCTTGTTGGTACAAAAGGAAAACGCAGGCCTTCAGTTGAGTGCTGAGGAACATGACTTTATGGCTATTATGGATGATTTGGAAGACCTCGAGGAACTCAATGCAAACTGCATCTTCATGGCAAATCTTCAGGAGACTAAGTACGACACTGACTCTGACGCACCTCCTGTCTATGACGCCAACGCAGTATCTGAGGTACCAATCATTGATCCATGTTATAACAATGTCATATTTGATGTGTTTACTCATGACGAACAGCATTCTGTGACGCCAGCACCTACTTATGATACATACCTGGACAATCCGAGTTGTAGCAATACTAACTCTGAAACTCCAGATGTGGATCCTAGTGGAGGCTGTGTGGCACAAAATACTGAGACTGATGAGGAAACACGTGCTTACTTTGAATCATTAATCAATAACTGTGGCATTGAAATTGAGAAAGTTAGAACGGTCAATCGCGAAGTTAAGGCAGCGAATGCTAAATTGACCGCTGAGCTTGAGAGTTACAAAGAGAACGCAAGAGCCTTTGAATTTCATACAAACAAACTATCAGAATTAGAAATTGGTTATCGAGATTCTGTTTTAAGAGAAAAACAATTGCAACTCAAGTATGACACACTTGATGTAAATTTGAACTTGAAAATAAAATCTTTAAACAAGGAAATTTCTGAACTAAATGACAAACTTTCTAAACAAAAAACACTATTTTCTGATCTTGAAATAGAGAAGAAACAGTTGATTGCTGATTTTTCAAAACGAGAAGATTCTCTTCTTGATGAAATTCTGGATAAAAATGAAACTATCAAAAAATTGGAAAATTTGCTTCTTACAACGGGTCATTCCGCAAAAACAAACAAGATGCTTTCTAATCAAGTAAATCCGATTTTTCATACTGTGCATAAAATAGCTCTTGGTAACTCACCTCCTTGTTTCCTCAAGAATGCTCAGAAAGAACGGAATGTGTTGAACAATGGAAAACCTTTGCATGCACCCATAATTTTACATGATTCTCTTGAAACGTTGGAACTATCTGCGGAGAGTAGATCAAAAATGAAACAAAAACATCCGGAAATCAAACCAATTGATTATAACAAATGGAACAAAATTAATGGTATTTCGTTTGTTTCTCATAAAGAACAATCAAGGTTTTCCACCAAACCAAGTGTTTCAAACAAAGTGTCAACACTAGTTTCAAAATCAGTTTCAAAACCAGTTGTTGTCTCCAAATCTCTTTCGAACATTGAACAAATGTCTTCAAACAATCCTTTTAACACAAGTGATGCGCGAAGTATTTTAGAAAATGTGAAAACTAGAATTGCAGATCTTCAAGAGACTGTTAAAACTAAAACCAACATTACAACAAACATCTGGTTCAATAATAATGAACAGAAAAAGTTTTCTGAAACTCCAATTGCCCCTCAGCTGAATAACATCAACTCAAGGGTAATTCATTTTGAACAATCATTTTTGAAAGAAACAGCTGACTTTGTCAAGGACCATAAATCCCTGGTAAAGCAAGCTAATGAAAGTGTTGAACACATCAAAGTTTTGGAAAATTTAAATGATTCTCTCTTCGAAGATGTTCTGACTACTGATATTATGTCCATCATTTTGCAAACATATTCTGTTGAAGATCATGAAAGACTCCAGTCTGAGACCTCCGAAATTGTTTCAAAATATGAAAAAGCTCTTGAAAAACTTGAAAAAGAAAATGTGTCATATTTTAAACAACTTGATCGAAAAACTGAGGAATGAAAATATGACAAACTGTTGTATGAGCGTGCCTACAATGACATGAAAGCGAAAAATGATCTTTTGAGAGCTCACTGGAAAGTCAAAAGGAAAGGCGTGGATACCGTGATTACAAAACCATTGGTGAGGAGAGCAAATGGTTCCCAAACCGGTTTTCAAACCTAAAATGTCTGTTTCTATGCCTCCTCCAAAAGTCAATGAGAAAAATGTTTCATCAAAACAAGTCACTCCACCTGCCCTACCTAAACAAAATGTTGAAAAAGGAAAAGCGGTTATCGAGAAACCAAAAGTTTTAGCACCTGCCTTTTTAAGATGAGTACCACTAATGCGTCTGCCTCCACATCTAAAACATATGGAACAAACGACATAAGTTTAGAAAAGCACTCTAAAGAGACTAGGAAACCTGAAACCACCTCCCTTCATAAAAATGTGAATCCTAATGCGTGTGCCTTACCTTCTACAGGACTAGAAAGCCCCTCTAGGAGCAGCAGACTAAAGCCTAAGAGCAATACAAGGAACAATAGAGTCTCGCATGCCTCTAGGAGTAGTAGCTTGAATAAAGAGAAGAAAGTAGAAAAACACCCTAGGAATTTACCGCTTTTGAATAAGAAAGACATTTCATCTGAATGTCCTGAACCTATGAAACTTGCTAAGTCTAATGAATGTGTTGAATCTCTTTGTTTAACTTGCAAGAAATCTTTAATTAATGTTCAAGATGATTATGTTTCTAAGAATGTGAATGATAAGCCTGTTAAGAAGAACGTTCCAAAGATATTACGCTAAACGAGTAGGAAGACTAGTTGCAAAACTTAGGCTTTACACTACTGACAGGAACTATAGTGTATACTTTAGGGATGATATTTGGAAACCCACGGGTAGAACTTTCACACTCCAGAATGGTACAATGAGTGATAAACCGAATTCCTGTTGAAAAACTCTTTGAGTGTGATCAGGATTTTACCTCTAACCCAAAGGAACCAAAATCAAAACGGTTTCCAAAATATTCTTTTTCGGTAGGTTATTGAAATTTGTCTTTGGATCGTCGACTCGGGTTGCTCCAAGCACATGACCGAATCAAGCTGCGATCAATTTCGTCCTAGAAATTCATGGGAATCGTACGTTTTGGAAATGATCATGTAGCAGCTATCATGGGTTATGGAGATCTACCTTTTGGAAATTATTTGATCACTCGGGTTTACTATGTCGAAGGGTTGGGACACAATTTGTTTTCAGTCGGGCAGTTCTGTGATGCAGATTTAGAGGTTGCTTTTAGGAAATATGCTTGCTTCGTTAGAAACTTGGATGGCACTGATCTCTTAACTGGGAATCGTGATACAAACTTGTATGCAATCGACATCAATCAAATGGCCTCTTCATCACCAATATGCCTTATGACACGAGCATCTGGAACACAGTCCTGGTTGTGGCATAGAAGGTTATCCCATCTCAATTTTGACACCATCAACAATCTTGCCAAAGACAACATCGTCAACGGACTTCCAAAGTTCAAATACACCAAGGATCACTTATGTCCATCATGCGAACAAGGAAAAAGCAAAAGAGCATCATATAAACCCAAAACCGTACCTAGTTCGGAAGCAAAGTTGCATATATTGCACATGGACTTATGTGGCCCAATGAGAGTTGAAAGCATTAATAGGAAAAAGTATATTCTTGTCATCGTCGATGATAATTCGAGATATACATGGGTTAAGTTTCTGAGATCAAAAGACGAAGCACCGGGCATCATCATCACCTTTCTGAAACGAATTCAAGTACTTCTTCAAACTCCAATAAGGGTTGTAAGAACAGACAACGGCACTGAATTCACTAATCAGGAGTTAAGAACTTATTTTGAAGATGTTGGAATTACACATCAGACATCAGTTGTTAGAACTCCACAGCAAAATGGGGTAGTTGAAAGAAGAAATTGTACTCTGTGGAAGCTGCTCGCACAATGCTAATATATTCTAGTGCACCGTTATTTCTATGGGCTGATGCTGTTGCCACTGCTTGTTTCACTCAGAACCAATCCCTAATCCATCCTAGATTCAATAAAACCCCATATGAGCTTGTGAACAACAGAAAACCGGATATCTCTTACTTTCACGTGTTTGGCGCTTTGTGCTATCCTACGAATGATAGAGAAGATCTTGGAAAACTGAAAGCAAAAGGTGATATTGGAATCTTCATTGGATATTCAGATAACTCGAGGGCATTCAGGGTGTATAACAGGAGAACTAGGAGAATCATGGAGACGATGAATGTGAAATTTGATGAACTTTCAAAATGGCTTCCGAGAGACTCGCTCTAGAACCCGCACTAAACCAGCAGACTTCTGGACACATCAGTTCAGGACTCGTACCTCAAAGAGCTCAATCAACTTCGCTTGACAATCCTAAAGAACAAGAATGGGAGAATTTCTTTGAGTTAATGTTCGATGAATACTATGGTGGAACTTCAACAAATGCATCAAACCATCAATCCGCTGCACCCGCTCAAAATCATCCTCCACCACCAACAGAAGATGCATCTACAATGGTGGAAACCAATGCACCAACTCCATCAACATCATCTACATCTACTCCAGTTCTTGCACCCGTTCTACCAGCGGTTGATGAGCAACACCAAAACCAGAAAGATGCAACGTTAGATGACGACTTATTTGAAAACCCTTTTGCTACGGAATTAGCTGAATCATCTTCAAGCTTACGAGAACCATCTAACTCGCATACGTTTAACCAACGGTATCCTTCTACTCTGAAGTGGACAAAAGACCACCCAATTGAACAAGTTATTGGTGAACCTTCAAGGCCAATTCAGACGAGATGCCAACTTGCCACCGATTGCGACTTATGCATTTACCTTTGCTCAATTAGCAATATCGAGCCAAAGAACATTCGCGAGGCAATGGCAGATCCCGCATGGATAGAAGCAATGCAGGAGGAACTTCTCCAATACCGTCTACATGAATCTTGGGAAATGGTTCCAAGACCCATTGACGTTCGCGTCATTGATCTTAAATGGTTATGGAAGAACAAACGGGATGAAGAAATGACTGTCATTCGCAACAAAGCTCGTCTTGTGGCCAAAGGATACAGACAAGAGGAAGGGATAGACTTTGAAGAGTCATTCGCGCCGGTAGCTAGACTAGAAGCAGTCAGGATATTCTTAGCCTATGCAGCTCACAAAAACATCACGGTTTATCGGATGGACATTAAGACCGCGTTCTTGAATGGAACTCTGAAAGAAGAAGTGTACGTGAGTCAGCCCGAAGGCTTCATCGACTTGGAACATCCAGACTATGTCTACAAACTCAAAAAGGTAATCTATGGTTTGAAACAAGCTCCGAGAGCGTGGTATGACGAACTGCCCTCTTTCCTTATCCTAAACAATTTCACCAAAGGAACAGTTGATCCTACCTTGTTTACACAAAAATGCAAAACGACATTTTGATTGTTCAGATTTACGTGGACGACATCATTTTTGGGTCCACTAATCTGAATCTTTCAAAACATTTTGAAAATCTCATGAAAAGCAAATTTGAAATGTCCATGATGGGGGAAATAAAATTCTTTCTTGGTTTACAAATACATCAGTCCCCACGTGGAATTTTTATAAATCAAGCTAAATACACAACTGAGATTTTGAAAAATCATGGTATGGATAATTGTGATTCTGTCGGAACACCAATGGTAACTTCACCAAAAATTGGAGCCGATTTGTTTGGGAAACCTATTGATCCGAAGAAATATCGGAGCATGATTGGTTCTCTCATGTACCTCACTGCTAGTCGACCAGATATTCATTTTGCTGTTTGATTATTAGCACGGTTTCAGGCAAAGCCTACCGAACTGCACCTCAAAGAGGTCAAAAGGATCTTTCGGTACCTGAAGACAACCATTCACATGGGACTTTGGTATCCGAAGGAATCTGGATTTGATCTAATTGCCTTTTCAGATGCGGACCACGCAGTGATCAAGTCACAAAAAAAGTACATCAGGAGGAACACAACTTTTGGGTGAAAAGTTAGTCAGCTGGTCTTCAAAGAAACAAGATTGCACTGCACTTTCAACCGCTGAAGCTGAGTATGTGTCTCTATCTGCGTGTTGTGCTCAAGTTCTATGGATGAGAACACAACTCACAGATTATGGCTTTACTTTCGATAAAATACCTATGTATTGTGACTCGAAAAGTGCCATAGCCATATCATGCAATCCTGTTCATCACTCAAAGACTAAGCATATCAGATTCCGCTATCACTTCATCAAAGAGTACGTCGAAAATGGTACTGTTGAATTATTCTTCGTGAAGACTGATTACCAACTCGCCGATCTATTTACTAAAGCCCTTCCAAAAGAAAGGTTTGACGATTTAGTTCGACGAATTGGAATGCGAAGCCTAACCCCTGAGGAGTTAGAACGTCTTCTCGAATCTTCTTGAAAATGATTTTCCAACAAGCTTCGCTGTAAATATTTTTGAAAAACAAAATACAAAATTTGAAAAATCAACAAAAGCAAAATATAAAAATATAAAACTTTCAAAAAATTCAAAAACAATGATACGGGTATTTACAGATGCTTGAGCGAGAGTTATTTAATATGTTTTCTAAAACATGTCGTTTCTCAAAAATTTCTTAAAAAATGGCTTTCGTATACTTCAGTACGAAACCCGAACTAAAATGATGACTTTTGATTATTTTCAAATCAAAACTCGTGCTTTTTAATGAAAATCATTAGTGTACGCTTCAGTGCACTACATTTAAACTGGTGAGAAATCATCATCATCTTGAGCACCTTTTCAAGATTGTTCAAAAGATTTTCAAAATCTTTCAAAATATTTTGTGCTCAAGATAACTCCCTCTAAAACCCTTTAATTGATTATGCTTTATTAAAGGGGGAGTATAAAACTAAAATGTTCCAAATTCATGCTTAAATCAAATCCGTTTGTCTCCCCAAAAGATTCTAAAATGTTGTTTAATCCGTTTATATCAAAAATATCACAAATATGCTATTTTTGAGGGGGAGGAGACGTGATTAAAATGTGATCAAAAAGTCTAATGATCGTTGTTTGAATCTCAAAATGAGCTCGACTCAGACGGAACCAATGAATTGATGGGAATCAAAGTCAGTAAATGTACCATTTCAAGAAACTTGTGATAGACATGAACTTACATGGGTCTAACCTCCTTTTCAAGGAGTGTTTACAACTTCAAGTTAGTTATTAGAGCTAGTTGTCACCTAAAAACTGACAATGGAACTCTTTAACTAGGCAACGTAACCTTGTCTCGTGGGAAATTGTCTATCATAAGCCGATCAATTCAAAAAGTGCGAACTCTACCCTCTGTGTGCAGATTTCTGTCAAAACTTATAAGCACATGTGAAGGGGGAGTGTTTCTGAAAATATAAAACTCTTCGAGTGTCTTAAACATGTTTTCAATCACAAACACTCTGAGAGATTTTCAAGAAAAGGTTTTATGGCAACAATAGGACAGTCATGGAGTTATAAGGTGTCTAATGATAGGAATATTCGTCCTATGATCCGCCAGAACCAGAGGGATCTACCCAAGGACATCACAAATAGTTAGTATTAGAAGTCCTTAGGAATGATTGAAAAAAGGAGTAATGTGAGAAAGGAGAAAGAAGGGGTTGAAGAATTAAAAGAAAAGTAAAAGAAATGGTGAAAAGAAATAGCCCTCCATATTCAACCTTAGGGCAGAAACCGGGTTCAATTCATCTGCTACTGGTTGTCACTAGATGACACTGGTATTGAAGACCAAGACGTCATGGACCCAGTGATGCACTGCACTAAACCTTCTAGCCACTCAATTCCTCTTAAAAGGATTTGTTTTATTCTCACTGGGAACCCTACATAATCTATCGACTTTCTCTTAGAGATCGTTGGTATTGAAGAAGGAGACCCTCTCCCTAGTCTCCGCTCAGGAAAACCAAAATGCACTAATCGAGTCTAGAGCCACGAGATTCATCAAAAGATCTCATAGGAACACTTGACATGACATCGCTTGTTGTTCATCAATAAGGACACAAGTGATATATTCTAGAGTCCTACGCAGATCTTAGCAATCTGCCAGAACATTTATGAGAAGTCTCATATCTTTGATCTTCAGTGATTGAATGGAAACTCCTGCCAGGGTCAACATCAAGCAGCCCTGACAGCAGGTCACTTCGGTAACTCCCCGTGGATTACGCTTAGTGTGTCTCAAACGGTCTACGGTCGTGGGGTGATGCTTCGGTGTACCTCAGCGACTCATCTGAACTGTAGGTGTACTTCGGTATATCGTGTTATCTCACTTGTGGGACTCCAGTTCAGGAACGGCCCTTGTAAGAATTAGAGACGTGTTTTCACACTATGTTGTTAACACCCTTGAAATTCAAACTTGTAAGTGCCGAAATCCGCTTATTACTAACCTGTTTTATGTTTTCTTCTTATGGAAGCTCCAGAGCGGATTGATCGTGCAGACTCTCCACATGCTCATACCAACAACACATGAAAGTTCTCATCAAAATCAAAGGCTACTCAAAGTTAAAGATGATTCTTCGTCAATGTCAAAGAATCTACAAAGTTTAAAGACTCGAGAACTACATCATTGGTAACCAAAAGACAAATAGAAGTGTGAGCATGGTGGAGAAAGACGTGGAGACACCAAACCAACGAAATTGACAACGGCAGACAACCACATTAACTGATCACAAAGCATGAAGGAACAAAGAATCAAGACTATTATATATCTACACACAAAGTTCAAGCTCGAGAAAAGTAAAGATCTTATCAAGTGGAGCATCTTTTGAATGACCACCCCTTAGGGGGAGATTGTTAGCCTTAATAGTTTATATTAGAAGTGATGGTCATTCACGTTTAGGAACTTTGTAACGTGTGTTAGATATCGTGCTAGAATAGTCAACGGGCTCGTGGATTGGACTAAGCTAAATGGGTACTAGTTATGATAAGCTTGCCAAATATCCAATCCAACCCATATCCAAGCCCACGAAGCCCATAGAAAGCCTTTAGGGCATCAAGTCACTTGTACTATATAAACCCCTCAAAGTCTCATTTTGAGGGGTGTGCTTGAGTGTGTATGTGTGTGTGTTTTCTTTGGAATATACAACATATTGTGTTCATCTTCTCTCTACACATATACACGGTTTTAACATCAAGTCACCATCTTTCTCATCTTTATTTCTTTCATCTTCACGCATAGTTTGTATTTGTGTTTAACGAGTTCTACGCATAACGTGTTGGGTTTGTGATAAGGTTGATAGATTTAAGGTCCTACAAAAAACGTATGAACACGGATAAAAATGGATAAAAATATATGAAAACGCAATAAAAATGTATAAAAACAGACGAAAACACATATAGACGGACAAAACTTATAAAAACAGACAAAAACGTAAGAAAATGTATATAAACATAAGAAAACGGGTGAAAACGTAAGAAAACGAGATAAAATATAAAACATATAAAAAACGGATGAAATTGCATGAAAAGTAAGAAAACGGACAAAAGCATAAAAACGGAGGAAAACATATATAAAAGCAAATAAAACGAGAAAATGTATAAAGCGGACAAAGAAGCGATGACAACGTAAGAAAATGTATAAAATGGATAAAACGATAAATAGACGAAAACGTATAAAATCGGACGAAAACGTAAGAAAACGGGGGAAAACGTAAGAAAACGGGCGAAAATGATAAAAACCGCGTAGATAAGATTTTTTTATTAGAAAACCAAAATTTGAGTTAATTAATCGTTAGTATAAAGGACTAACGTTGCAAACGATCGTTTGTTAATGGACTAAAGTTGCCACTGAGCTAACGGAGAAGATAACGACAGTTGGCGATAAGGACTAACAGCGTGCAATATGTAAACCATAAGGAGCAAAAAAGCAAAAAAAGAAAAAGAAAAAAAGAACAGGGACTACGGTAGTGATTTGAAGCAAACCACAGGGACGAACGGTGTAATTTACTCTATATTTAACTATTAATATGTTATCAAAGCTCGTTTTTATACGATTTCTGACTTTCTTTTATCCGTTTTCGTCTGTTTTTATACATTTTCACCCGTTTATATACGTTTTCATACGTTTTATCCTTTTTCATCCGTTTTTATACGTTTTCGTCTGTTATTTAGGTCCGTTTTTATATGTTATTCTTACGTTTTCATACATTTTTATTCGTTTTTATATGTTTTCGTACGTTTTTACCGTTTTCATCTGTTTATATACATTTTCGTCCGTCTATACACACTTTTGTTCGTTTTTATACGTTCTTAGTACGTTGTCATACATTTTTATCCGTTTTTATCTGTTTTTCATATGTTTTTATACGCTTTCATACGTTTTTATTCGTTTTTATCTATTTTCATATGTTGACAAAAACGTATAAAAATAGATGAAAACGGATAAAACGATGAAAACGTTTAAAAACGACGAAAACGTATAAAAACAGATGATAATGTATACAAATGAAAAAAAGCGTATGAAAACGAAAGAAACGGGCGAGAACGTATAAAACGGACGAAAATGTATAAAAATGAACAGAAATGGATAAAAACGATGAAAACGTATAAACACAGACGAAAACGTATAAAAACATATGAAAACGTATAAAAACGGGTGAAAGCATATAAAAACGGACAAAAAATTTATAAAAACGGATGAGAGCATATAAAAATGGGTAAAAACATATAAAACGGACAAAAGCGTATAAAAACAAACGAAAATGTATGAAGAAGGACGAAAACATATAAAAACAGACAAAAACGCATGAAAATGAGCGAAGACAGATAAAAACAGACAAAAATGTATAAAAACGGATGAAAACGTATAAAAATGATGAAAACGGATAAAAAAGAACGAAACCGTATAAAAATGGACAAAAATATATAAAAACGGACGAAAACATATATAAACGGATAAAAACAGACGAAAACATATAAAAACGGACTGTAACGGATAAAAACGTATGATAATGTATAAAAGCGGATAAAAACGTATGAAAATGTATAAAAACGGTTAAACTAACGGAAATAGTGGTCAAGGGACTAAATCCGTGATACTCGACAAACCACAAGGACCATTTTGCACATATAAAATTAGCCACGTAGGATTTTCACCGGTTATATCCAGTTACCAAAAATATAGTAACAAATATAACCTGTCCCCAAGAAGTTGAGTAACGTGGATGACAACTTTGAAACTTAGTGCTTTATGACAAATTTCACGCAAACTTTAGTGACTTATTTGTATAATAACCCTACAAATTATGAACTGATGTTATGTAAGGGTATACCACATAAAAAAATGTTTATTATAAAATATTGTAGTTTGTAGTTGTATTTTAAGATGCTATCATCATCCAAATGTAGTTCTTATTTCTTTTTCTTGAGCGAAGTAGTTACATTAAGAAAAAGTTCATGCGAACATTACGTTTTAATGAAACTTACTGGTCAGTTTGTAAACTATTTGTGGTCACCAGTATCAGCCATTGGTTTTGTATTCGAGTACCATTAAAGGACAATAGGACATGGGTATGTGTATTTGGTATTTGTCGTTCAAAACACAAATTTTGCTGCCATAAATTAAAATCCCATTATTGTGTAAATTAGTATTTACAAAACGTGCGCACATGTTTAAAGATTTAGCCCAACTCCAAGGAGGGGTGTTTAGATTGCTTATTAAACTCCCTCCATAATATTTCTCTATACCAGACACCCAAAAGTAGTATGATCCGGTATAAAAGACGGAAGAGGTTTTTCATGTTCATGTTACACGGGGAGGGCGAGTCTCACACAGATGCTCATGGCCTACACAGAGTACCCCATGACCATTTCCGACCCTTTCCCCCACCCTAAAGGTGTACCTAGGGACTAGTGAGGGACCTCACGACACTAGGTACCTTCCTACTAAGCCACTTTGGTGGTGGTTTAGTATGGTCCAGTATACATCATGAATTCATGATCATTATAATCAAACCACAAAATCACTTCCTAAACAATTATTTTACTAACTAAACAAAAGGGGGATTCAAGAAACACTGTTAGAAAATCAACCTTTGGACTTTAAAGTCAACCTTAAAACAGATCTAAAAATAGAAAGAAAGAAAAAAAGAAAGATAATATACCAGTAACAATGGCAGTAAGACCAATTGCATCAATTCCATTAGTAACTTCTTCAGCTGTTGAATTTGCTGAAAACCCTGATGCTCCTTTAAATATTGAAAATATCCAAGGCATTTTCCACAATACGATGATCACAGAAACTTGCTTTTGCTAAGAAACAGACAGACACTTGTTTCTTAGATGATCTTTTTTGGTTTACAAATGATGTATTTATAGAAAGTTTATTATTCAAAGGGTGGTATGAAAATAATACAGTAATACAATCTAAAGAACAAATAAGGCGTGACTTTTCATTTGTTGAAGAAAACATATGGAAAGTTGAAGCGGAAAAAAGAAAACTCCATGTCAAAGCTGTGTCCTTCTACTTTAGGCTAGTAGAAGTGTGATGCGTGCAAAACCGTCAAGTTATCTCACGCAAGCTAGTCACTTGTGAATGACCAACCGTAAGAAACTCAAAACAGGTCACACACCAATGCAATTTAAGATCAGAGGAATATAGTGTATTCCCGGGTCGTTAAGTCCCACGGGAGGATGATTGGTGTTAAACAACTTCAGATGTCGAATAATCACTAAGGATAGTGATCAATAAGGATTTTGATGGAAAATTATACCTAAAGAAAAGATCTACAAATTACAGCGACTTAAATGCAAATTAAGAAAATTAAAAAGTTAAAATATATTAAATAAACGCTATCACTATTTTTACAGATCGATGAACGTTTATTTTATAAAACAAAATAACTTAAATAAACTATATTAACTAAAACGTAATCCTAAATTATCTAGAAACGTGGTTTAAAATGAAAACGAGCGTTACGTTAAAATTACTGAGCGCAAGCAAAAACTTAAAATTTATGAAATAAAAGGCCTACGAATGTAAAACTAATTTTCTTACTTACTATATGATAAAAGAAAATTTTACAAAAAAGAATTATATTTTTTAGATTATTATTTTATTTATTATGATTTAAATACTATAAAACACTAATTAAATGTTTAAAAATACTAAAACTAATGAGAAAAATCTGAAACTTTTTGTAAAAATACTTTATACTAATACACTTTTATAAAAAATACAAAAACTGAAAAAGCTAGTAAGAATAAGCTACAAATAAGCAAAAAACTACGTATAAGCTTATTGAGACAAAGATGGTTATGTATTAAATGGTGCAAACCATGACAAGAAAGTCCCAAGGGCGCAGTCTATCCAGGTACACACACTAACACTCTCATAAAGGGGGAGGTCTCAGGTTCGAGCCTGTACCCCCTTTTGCTAAACATTTTTATTTTTGATTTTTTTTTCTTTACAAACCAATTAAGCACATGAAGATAAGCACTTTTAATAACTATGACTTTTTCTAAAAACTGATAATAAGCTCGTATTGAGTGATTATCTTAACAGTTAGCTAAATAAATGGAAATAGACACTAGATTAAGCTAAATCACTAATAAGCTATTTAATAAGTACAAGGTAAGCTAGAAATAAGTTTAGTGACTGTAAATAAGCTAATTTAGCTACTGAGTAAACAAAATAACTTAAATAAGCACTGAATAAGTACTAAATAAGCACAAGTGACACTGTTTGCACAGGACACTTTGGTTTATACTAGACACTTTTAAGCTAGTGATTAAGCACTATAATAAGCTAGAAAATGAAATTAAGCACTGGAATTAATAAGTAGACTAGCTAGGCTTTCTAAAAATCTAAATTACAAAGGTTAGCTTTTACTAATAAACTTATGAGAAGCTTATGAATATGGTGACAAGTCACCGCTTATGCTTTTACTTAAAATGGGACATAACAAAAGCTTATTGCAGGCTTATCAAATAAGCTGCAAGTTGAAAAACAAGACTTGGAATATTGAGATAACTTGGAAAGCTTCTCAAAAAGCTAAGGTACAGAGGTTTAAGCTAACTGATAAGCTTTTGATGAGCTTATGAAATTGTAAGGCTTAACTGTGCACTGAGTTTTATGACAAAGGTCCAAAAGAAGTTAATTAAAAAGCTATCTATAAGCTAATTTTATAAAACCTAGTATTTTTATATTTTTCTTTAGCAGCTAAATATTATTATGCCAAAAGGATTTAGGCTAAATCCTAATATTTAATCCTATGTAAAATTATACTTTTTATTCAAAAACGACTTAATGAAAATTTGACTTTTATAAAAACTAAGTAGGTTGACTTTATTGAACTTTAACTTGATTTTACTTACTGAATATGATATATTAAGCTAAGTTATGGTGAAATTAAGCTAAAGTAACAAGTTCTAAGCTATTTTGATGATTTTCGCAACTCAAAATCCCAACATGGACCTGCGGGAAGGGAGGATTTGGAATTTTGACTTTTAATGAAATGAGGACTGGTTTTTCTACTTAAACTGAGCTATTAGATACCAATATGACTTAAAGCAACCAAGAGCATTAACAAGCATTCAATGGAATACTACTGAATCAGCAATTCCAAACACCTTGTTTTAAGACTGAATTGAAGCTTTTAATACCAAAACAAGTTTTTTTAAACTAATAAATCTGCTTATTAACTGTGATTAACTAAAATAAAACAGTTATGAACTAGAATTATCACTATTCAAACACTTATATTAGGAAATACAAATTTCATGAAATTGGCTTACAAATTGGAATGCAAGTGAAAGCTGAGAACCAAACACTGAAATCATACCCTATGGCTTCCCAAGAAGCATCTAACCCAGGGCAATCCATGAGCAACCCTGCTCCAAGCCTTCATCATCATAAACACTCATTTTTATTTTATTTCTATTTTCTTTGATTTTTATGTTTTTTTTAAGTAAGCTAAATTACAAGTCCTCTAAATGATGACCAAACTTCAAAAAGCTTAAAAGGTGACTGAAATTAGATGAAATGAACAAGAACAACAATATTTTAACAAGATTAAAGCAAAGTGTCAATTTTGCTTAAAAAATGCTAAAAATTGAATTCAAACTTGAGAATTGAAACTGAGAATTATTGAAATAACTTTCATTAACCATGAAACATAATACAACTTTGAAAATAAAACTGAATTTAAAGGTTTACAACAGAAAATAAAAGTTTACACTATGAAATGGTCTAAAAACAGTCGACACCTCCCTCTTCTGCTTCAATCCATCTTTATAGACTTTCAAAAGCATCCTCTCCACTTTCTGATCATTTCCCACCATTGGATGGGTCAAAGTGATCACAACAGTTGATTCTACCTTTTTGGCGCCAAAAAGTCTTGGGCAGTTTCTTTGCATTAATTGGGTTTGGATTGATGTAGAGGTGGAGAGGGGATGTTAACCAGCTGGGGGGATAAGGTTGGTGAGGTGGAAAGGTGGGGAGAGGTGGTGGAAACCACCTGGTTTCAGGTTAACAGGGGTGAGGGAGGAGGTCTACAGTGATGGCGGGTTTTGAATTTTAAAACCTATTAATAAAACGGGGGTTGGGCTTATTTTGGGCTTGGGGTTAACTGGGTTGTGTTTGTTTTGTTTTTGGACTTGGATAATTAACAAAAAGGATCCGTTTGGTATTATAGTAATAACAAGGACCATATATGTAAATCTGATTTTTGAGGGACCATATTTGTAACTTTTCCAAACTTCACATAAGGACCAAACCTGCATTTAAACATTAGTACAAGGACCATAACTGCATAATTATCCAATTTTACACCTTAAGGACCAAATTTGTCAATTTAGAAACTCTAGGGACCAAACTTGTATTTTCTCAAAACTTTTCTCATAAGGACCATTTATGTCAAATATGAATAGTACAAGGTTTATTTTGATCAATTTCCAATTTTAAAACCTTAAGGACTATTTTTGACACTTTTGCAAAGTTGAGGGACCAAAGTTGTAATTTTGTGATTTTAAACTTCAAAGGATTATTTTGAACAACTTGTGAATCCAAAGGACCTAAAATGATATTTTACAAGTTTTTGAATTACCAGGGACTAGATTTGACAACTTTTGTAACTTGGGGACTAAAACTGCCAATTATGCAAACTTGATAATGCGTTTTCATCTCGATTTTGGTATTTTTGCATTTAAAACATATAAAACACTTGTTTGTGATATTTTTATCATTTTGAAGTATTTCTGAGTGTTTTCAGATGTTTTTGCAGTCTAGATAGTATAAAAATGATGAGTATTTAGACACTCATCAATCCCCTACACTAAGATATTGCTAGTCCCTAGCAATGATTTGAACTTTAATGGATTTTAAAAACTCTTTACCAAAAGCCATCACTTCGGGAGTAGCCAAATGTTTCAGTTCAAGTAAGAACCTTGGTACAATGATAACCAAATGATTTTGAGCAAATCATAAGCTTTCAACGGTTTTGATTTGTCTTTACCAGAAGCCGTTTGCTCTGGACTAGCCAAATCTTAGATAAATTATCAATATTATCTTTGGTGAGCCGATTACCAATTATGGATTTTCAACTGCCTTTACCACAAGCCATAAACTTGCGGGCTAGCCAACTTTTCACTAGTTTAAAGATATGGTGAGCTGAACACCATACAATTTTGGGCAAATTGCAAGCCATAAACGGATTTGAGATATCTTTACCAAGAGCCGTTTGCTCCTGGATTAGCCAATCCTTATGTGGGTTAGACATGGTGGACTGATTACCATTTGCTGTGTTTAGTACATAGTACTTCCACTAAATAAAAAATTTTAAAATTTGGCCATTTTGGGGAAAAAGGGACTAAAAGGGTACATTTATGATCAAATTCGCTTGAATTTCCCCACACTTAGAAATTAATATTGTCCTCAATATTCAAAGTACCGGTTGTTATGCCGAAACTTAGAACGTAAAAGGATAACATTACTAGCTAAGTGTAGAAACACAACAATTATTCTCTTTTTTTAAATATTTACAATTTTTTTTAACATGTGGGGCATCTCCCCCACACTAGGGTGGTAGAAAGGGGTAAGAAGACAGAAAACAGGGGTGAAAACCCATGTTGCACTACTTGTTTTTTGATTACCGAGTCGCTAGCTTGACTCGACCCCGAATTAATTTGTTCATGGGGAAGTAAGTGGAAGAAACAATCTCCATCGGACTTTCATTCAAGATGTTTGGATAAACATTGAAGTACGTGAAAGTTCCACACCGATGAGATATACATAGAACCGGCTCAAAAATGATAAATGAAAATGCCGGGATCAAAGATAATGTCTTCATTCCCGAAGGAATGAAGAACAGGAGAAGCTACGGGATAGATAAAGAAGAGAAAGAAAATCATGATAAAAATCATGACTAACTCTTCATCCTCAATAGGAGAATTCATAGTTTCATGAATCTCCTCAGTTAAGCTCGCTTGATCAAGACATATTATGGGAATGTCTAGATCAAAGTGGAAATTATCATACTCCGGCGGAGATATGATATGAGTAAGTTCACAGGAGAACTCCTCGAAGGTAAATGAATCATATTCAGAATTGGTGTGAGTGAGTTCATTGGCGAACTCCTCAAAAGTAAATGATTCATAATCGGGGAGAGAATTATGAGAATGAGAAGTGGTAATACCACTAATTTTCTCTCCATCTCGATCAAAACAGAAGGCTGCCATTTCCGGAATAGAATCATCGGAAAAAATGTCACTATCCTTTATGGGGATAGGAGATGAAATAGGTTTTTCTTTGAAAGCCTCGATTTTAGAAATGAGAAGACCGACATTCAGTAATGTTGCACGAAGTGCTTCATCTTTGATTTCCCGTAGAACTTCATCATTCTCTTCTTCTAAGCTAACAAGCTCAGCAGGTAATTCTTCCATATAACTGATGTCTCCACAAGATAACGAATCGTCATCAATAGAATCGAGCACATCTCAACATGATTACTTTGGAAGACAAGAGGAGGAAGGATATCACACACATGATCAAGAATTCCCTGTGACTCTCTTGGGATTGGGACAAGGTTCTCAACACTAGACTTTATAAATTCGTCCGATTCCTTTTCAGGAACAGTGTCAAGAAGTTCATCCCCATGTTCAGAGTGAGTGTGAACCTCAGGTGTGATAGCAGTTGTTTGAGAATGAATCTCAACTGCTGGAATATCCATTGATGAACTTGATGAATCTTCAAGTGTATCCTCATCATCACTGTCATCAAGAATAAAACGAAATTGAGAGCTAGATCTGGTTGCTTTTTCTTTTGCAATTAATTCCCTAATAGACTTTTCAAAAGCAATTTGGGAATTTATTTTAGCACCTGCTCTTCACTAGCAATTCTTCCAAGGATTTCTCATGTGAATTTTGAATGACAGGACATTGTGGGAGTGGAGATTTGTCAAAACCGGAAGGTTGACATTGATAATCATCATGAGGACCCCACAATATACACAAGAAAAACTGGGAACATTATGAAATGTTGTCTTACTCAACTCCTCATTTCTTTTTACTGACTCCAGAAGCTCTAGATAAGTGTCTTGTTGGGTTTGCTGAGGAGTTTGAGTCATTTGGCACTTGTGGAGATTGGTCGTGATATGGATAGTCATAATTGTTACAAGGAAATGGATTCCCTGTTTGACAATCAGAGCTGAAATGGGGACCTCCACAGTATTCACAACAGTACAACTGTTGAGCCTGGATTGGTGAATCATATGGATATTGGTTATAACCAAAGTTCTGAGCATCATCGGAAAACTGTTCATAGACAATCGTGTTTCCGGATTGACACTCAAATCCTTGGTGAGGACCTCCACAAAATTCACAGTAGTTATGTTGATTATATGAAGATAAGTCGGGCTGTGGTGGGTAATTGGAAAAATTTGAGGGGTCGTTAAATGAGTTCGGATTAGGATCATAATCAAGTGAATTCCTCGAACCACAAAATAAACAACTCCCGTTACGAATATCATTACCACACTGTACACACGTACACCAGCTACATGGTGAACCAAAAAGAGGCTCACCACAACCGACACAAGGAATAAACGATTCTATTTGAGAGTTATGAGAAGGAATCGGTTCATTCAAAGAATCAACAAAACCAACATGGTGATCTGAATGACTAATAAGACTCAAAGAACATTTTGAAAAATCCGGAGGTGGGACAAGTGGTGTGCTCTGAGAGCTAGCAATTTCCACCACTTCTGTTATGGTCTCCGGTTCTGGTTCTTGAGAAACGTGAAGTTTAGGCAAGTCATTCTTACTAGTCACCGGTTTAAATTCTGCATGTTTGCTTTTAACCGTAAATCGTGAAAGTGTAGGATCAATTTTAGATGGCTTAAGAGCAATCGAGGGATTAGATCTTTGGATAACCGTAGGTTGGACGTATTTAGAACCTCCATTATTAGAGGGAAGTACCTGGTCCTTTGTCACCCCGGTTTCTCGTTCCATTTCCCTACGCAGAATGAATGGATCATCATGGACAACACGAATTTTTGACATTTGTGATAAAATAGGAAGTTTTTCAACTTCGTTCCAGATTTCGTCGTAGTCGAGAGATTCCATGAGAATAGAAGAAGTTAGAATCAAATAGATAGAGGGTAAAGGAATAAAGAATCAAAAAGGGTAAGAGGATAAAGATGAATATTTTTGGATTTTTGGATAAATATTTTGTAAAGACAAAGAATGAAAATATTTTTGGTGTAGTTAACACTTTAGAAAAAGTGTTAATGAACTTTTTGATTTTTTTTTTTTTTAAAAAAAAACTGTTTACAAAAAGGTGGTATATGTGCAAAAATGGATCTGGAAATGCTTAAAACACGCTTACAGCCTCCCCGGCAGCGGCGCCAAAATTTGATGCGTGCAAAACCGTCAAGTTATCTCACGCAAGCTAGTCACTTGTGAATGACCAACCGTAAGAAACTCAAAACAGGTCACACACCAATGCAATTTAAGATCAGAGGAATATAGTGTATTCCCGGGTCATTAAGTCCCACGGAGGATGAATTGGTGTTAAACAACTTCAGATGTCGAATAATCACTAAGGATAGTAATCAATAAGGATTTTGATAGAAAATTATACCTAAAGAAAAGATCTACAAATTACAGCGACTTAAATGCAAATTAAGAAAATTAAAAAGTTAAAATATATTAAATAAACGCTATCACTATTTTTACAGATCGATGAACGTTTATTTTATAAAACAAAATAACTTAAATAAACTATATTAACTAAAACGTAATCCTAAATTATCTAGAAACGTGGTTTAAAATGAAAACGAGCGTTACGTTTAAAAATTACGCTGGAGCGCAAGCAAAAACGTAAAATTTATGAAATAAAAGGCCTACGAATGTAAAACTAATTTTCTTACTTACTATATGATAAAAGAAAATTTTACAAAAAAGAATTATATTTTTTAGATTATTATTTTATTTATTATGATTTAAATACTATAAAACACTAATTAAATGTTTAAAAATACTAAAACTAATGAGAAAAATCTGAAACTTTTTTATAAAATACTTTATACTAATACACTTTTATAAAAAATACAAAAACTGAAAAAGCTAGTAAGAATAAGCTACAAATAAGCAAAAAACTACGTATAAGCTTATTGAGACAAAGATGGTTATGTATTAAATGGTGCAAACCATGACAAGTCCAAGGCTAGTCTATCCAGGTACACACATTAACACTCTCATAAAGGGGGAGGTCTCAGGTTCGAGCCTGCCTACCCCCTTTTTGCTAAACATTTTTATTTTTGATTTTTTTCTTTACAAACCAATTAAGCACATGAAGATAAGCACTTTTAATAACTATGACTTTTCTAAAAAACCTGATAATAAGCTCTGTATTGAGCTGATTATCTTAACAGTTAGCTAAATAAATGGAAATAGACACTAGATTAAGCTAAATCACTAATAAGCTATTTAATAAGTACAAGGTAAGCTAGAAATAAGTTTAGTGATCGTAAATAAGCTAATTTAGCTACTGAGTAAACAAAATAACTTAAATAAGCACTGAATAAGTACTAAATAAGCACAAGTGACACTGTTTGCAGGGACACTTTGGTTTATACTAGACACTTTTAAGCTAGTGATTAAGCACTATAATAAGCTAGAAAATGAAATTAAGCACTGGAATTAATAAGTAGACTAGCTAGGCTTTCTAAAAATCTAAATTACAAAGGTTAGCTTTTACTAATAAACTTATGAGAAGCTTATGAATATGGTGACAAGTCACCGCTTATGCAGTTTACTTAAAATGGGACATAACAAAAGCTTATTGCAGGCTTATCAAATAAGCTGCAAGTTGAAAAACAAGACTTGGAATATTGAGATAACTTGGAAAGCTTCTCAAAAAGCTAAGGTACAGAGGTTTAAGCTAACTGATAAGCTTTTGATGAGCTTATGAAATTGTAAGGCTTAACTGTGCACGGGCGCTTTGCAGACAGGGGTCCAAAAGAAGTTAATTAAAAGCTATCTATAA
This sequence comes from Chrysanthemum makinoi, assembly GCA_910596185.1. NCBI lineage: Eukaryota > Viridiplantae > Streptophyta > Magnoliopsida > Asterales > Asteraceae > Chrysanthemum > Chrysanthemum makinoi. The sequence continues at coordinate 187,103,446 of OU343222.1, read as the reverse complement.
GCTAATTTTATAAAACCTAGTATTTTTTATATTTTCTTTAGCACTAAATATTATTATGCCAAAAGGATTTAGGCTAAATCCTAATATTTAATCCTATGTAAAATTATACTTTTTATTCAAAAACGACTTAATGAAAATTTGACTTTTATAAAAACTAAGTAGGTTGACTTTATTGAACTTTAACTTGATTCTACTTACTGAATATGATATATTAAGCTAAGTTATGGTGAAATTAAGCTAAAGTAACAAGTTCTAAGCTATTTTGATGATTTTCGCAACTCAAAATCCCAACAGTGGACTGTGAAGGGGTAGGATTTGGAATTTTGACTTTTAATGAAATGAGGACTGGTTTTTCTACTTAAACTGAGCTATTAGATACCAATATGACTTAAAGCAACCAAGAGCATTAACAAGCATTCAATGGAATACTACTGAATCAGCAATTCCAAACACCTTGTTTTAAGACTGAATTGAAGCTTTTAATACCAAAACAAGTTTTTTAAACTAATAAATCTGCTTATTAACTGTGATTAACTAAAATAAAACAGTTATGAACTAGAATTATCACTATTCAAACACTTATATTAGGAAATACAAATTTCATGAAATTGGCTTACAAATTGGAATGCAAGTGAAAGCTGAGAACCAAACACTGAAATCATACCCTATGGCTTCCCAAGAAGCATCTAACCCAGGGCAATCCATGAGCAACCCTGCTCCAAGCCTTCATCATCATAAACACTCATTTTTATTTTATTTCTATTTTCTTTGATTTTTATGTTTTTTTTAAGTAAGCTAAATTACAAGTCCTCTAAATGATGACCAAACTTCAAAAAGCTTAAAAGGTGATTGAAATTAGATGAAATGAACTAGAACAACAATATTTTAACAAGATTAAAGTAAAGTGTCAATTTTGCTTAAAAAATGCTAAAAATTGAATTCAAACTTGAGAATTGAAACTGAGAATTATTAAAATAACTTTCATTAACCATGAAACATAATACAACTTTGAAAATAAAACTGAATTTAAAGGTTTACAACAGAAAATAAAAGTTTACACTATGAAATGGTCTAAAAACAGTCGACACCTCCCTCTTCTGCTTCAATCCATCTTTATAGACTTTCAAAAGCATCCTCTCCACTTTCTGATCATTTCCCACCATTGGATGGGTCAAAGTGATCACAACAGTTGATTCTACCTTTTTGGCGCCAAAAAGTCTTGGGCAGTTTTTTTGCATTAATTGGGTTTGGATTGATGTAGAGGTGGAGAGGGGATGTTAACCAGCTGGGGGGATAAGGTTGGTGAGGTGGAAAGGTGGTAGAGGTGGTGGAAACCACCTGTTTCAGGTTAACAGGGTGGGGAGGAGGTCTACAGTGATGGCGGGTTTGAATTTTAAACCGGTATTAATAAAACGAGGGTTGGGCTTATTTTGGGCTTGGGGTTAACTGGGTTGTGTTTGTTTTGTTTTTGGACTTGGATAATTAACAAAAAGGATCCGTTTGGTATTATAGTAATAACAAGGACCATATATGTAAATCTGATTTTTGAGGGACCATATTTGTAACTTTTCCAAACTTCACATAAGGACCAAACCTGCATTTAAACATTAGTACAAGGACCATAACTGCATAATTATCCAATTTTACACCTTAAGGACCAAATTTGTCAATTTAGAAACTCCAGGGACCAAACTTGTATTTTCTCAAAACTTTTCTCATAAGGACCATTTATGTCAAATATGAATAGTACAAGGTTTATTTTGATCAATTTCCAATTTTAAAACCTTAAGGACTATTTTTGACACTTTTGCAAAGTTGAGGGACCAAAGTTGTAATTTTGTGATTTTAAACTTCAAAGGATTATTTTGAACAACTTGTGAATCCCAAGGACCTAAAATGATATTTTACAAGTTTTTGAATTACCAGGGACTAGATTTGACAACTTTTGTAACTTGGGGGACTAAAACTGCCAATTATGCAAACTTGATACGTTTTTCATCTGATTTTGGTATTTTTGCATTTAAAACATATAAAACACTTGTTTGTGATATTTTTATCATTTTGAAGTATTTCTGAGTGTTTTCAGATGTTTTTGCAGTCTAGATAGTATAAAAATGATGAGTATTTAGACACTCATCAATCCCCCACACTAAGGGTCCGCTTGGTTCAAAGTGGGGAAAGGAAAAGGGAAAGGGAAAGGGAAAGGAATGCAAAGGAATGAGTGAGGTGGGTAATCAATACCTTATCCCCCAATTTATTCTATAATGGTTCATTACCCACTACGGGGTAATCAAACCCTTACCCTTCCCCAACCAAGCATCAATTTATTTGTGATGTGGGCCCTTTTGAATACTTTACCCATTCCCCACCCCCCTTAACCCCTAACCAAGCACGCCCTAAGATATTGCTAGTCTCTAGCAATGATTTGAACTTTAATGGATTTTAAAAACTCTTTACCAAAAGCCATCACTTCTGGAGTAGCCAAATGTTTCAGTTCAAGTAAGAACCTTGGTACAATGATAACCAAATGATTTTGAGCAAATCATAAGCTTTCAACGGTTTTGATTTGTCTTTACCAGAAGCCGTTTGCTCTGGACTAGCCAACTCTTAGATAAATTATCAATATTATCTTTGGTGAGCCGATTACCAATTATGGATTTTCAACTGCCTTTACCACAAGCCATAAACTTGCGGGCTAGCCAACTTTTCACTAGTTTAAAGATATGGTGAGCTGAACACCATACAATTTTGGGCAAATTGCAAGCCATAAACGGATTTGAGATATCTTTACCAAGAGCCGTTTGCTCCTGGATTAGCCAATCCTTATGTGGGTTAGACATGGTGGACTGATTACCATTTGTTGTGTTTAGTACATAGTACTTCCACTAAATAAAAAATTTTAAAATTTGGCCATTTTGGGGGAAAAAGGGACTAAAAGGGTACATTTATGATCAAATTCGCCAGAATTTCCCCCACACTTAGAAATGAATATTGTCCTCAATATTCAAAGTACCAGCGTTATATGTTCGAAACTTAGAACGTATAAAGATAACATTACTAGCTAAGTGTAGAAACACAACAATTATTCTCTTTTTAAATATTTACAATTTTTTTTTTTTTAACATGTGGGGCATCTCCCCACACTAGGGTGGTAGAAAGGGTAAAAGACGTAAACAGGGGTGAAACCCATGTTGCACTACTTGTTTTTGATTATCGAGTCGCTAGCTTGACTCGACCCCGAATTAATTGGTTCATGGGGAAGTAAGTGGAAGAACAATCTCCATCGGACTTTCATTCAAGATGTTTGGATAAACATTGAAGTACGTGAAAGTTCCACACCGATGAGATATACATAGAACCGGCTCAAAAATGATAAATGAAAATGCCGGGATCAAAGATAATGTCTTCATTCCCGAAGGAATGAAGAACAGGAGAAGCTACGGGATAGATAAAGAAGAGAAAGAAAATCATGATAAAAATCATGACTAACTCTTCATCCTCAATAGGAGAATTCATAGTTTCATGAATCTCCTCAGTTAAGCTCGCTTGATCAAGACATATTATGGGAATGTCTAGATCAAAGTGGAAATTATCATACTCCGGCGGAGATATGATATGAGTAAGTTCACAGGAGAACTCCTCGAAGGTAAATGAATCATATTCAGAATTGGTGTGAGTGAGTTCATTGGCGAACTCCTCAAAAGTAAATGATTCATAATCGGGGAGAGAATTATGAGAATGAGAAGTGGTAATACCACTAATTTTCTCTCCCATCTGATCAAAACAGAAGGCTTCCATTTCCGGAATAGAATCATCGGAAAAAATGTCACTATCCTTTATGGGGATAGGAGATGAAATAGGTTTCTCTTTGAAAGCCTCTATTTTAGAAATGAGAAGACTGACATTCAGTAATGTTGCACGAAGTGGTGGCTTCCCGAGATTTATGGATTTAGCATGCGTTCTTTGGTGTCTCCGGAATGAACAACGACTGAACAACGACGTAAACGTTTTAAATCGTTCCCCTGTTTTCAATGATATCAAACATGGGAGAGCACTAGACCTTGAATTCGAGACTAACGATGTACCTTATAAAATGGGATATTATCTTACTGACGGAATATATCCACAATGGTCCGTTCTTATTAGGTCCATTTCAAATCCTCCCACTGGTGATGAAAAAAGAACATTGTACAAGAGGAAGCACGAAGAAGCAAGAAAAGATGTAGAACGGGATTTTGGTGTGTTGAAGAAGAAGTGGAAAATGCTTAAATTTCCAGCTCGAGGGTTGTATAAACATGATCTCCAAGATATTATCTATACATGTATCATATTACATAATATGATCATTCGACACAAGCAACGGGCGATATGTCCTACATGGTTCGAAGATAAGGGCCATCATGATTACGACCCCTTAAGATCGCATGAAGAATCTGTTGGGTTTTACTAATCATAACAATTATAGAAAACAAGTAAACATCATCAAAGCATGCAGCGGAAGTAATAGGAATAATACTTGTAAATTAATTAACCGAAATAAAAGAATATGCGTACCTTTTGCGAATCAATGCAATTAGGGTTTATGAAAAACCCCAAATTAAGATCAAGAACCAAGAAACCCTAAACTCTAATAAATTAGGGTTTATGAATGTCGACCAAAACCCTTGTCGACCCACCAAGATATGCAAACACAAGTGTGTTTGCTCTTCGTTCTTGTACACACGTATTAGTAGCGATTTGATGTGAAAAGCTAGGTTCTCGATCACAATAGATTAACCAAACACCTTTGTTATGCTCAGGTCACTGCAAATCCCTACATGGGGTTTTGCTCGTCGACCTAAGAACAAGAGGGAAGAAAAAAAGAAGTTTGGCCTTTTATTGAAATCTAGTGTACCAAAGGATGAATACATGGGGATGTATTTATAGCCTTATGGTAGATGTCAAGATTAATATGGTTTCCGTTGTGGGATTCTATAGTTTCGGCCAAAAACAATCCCAAAAGAGGGTTCCTAAAACCTTCTCTTGGCTTGTTAACTTTTCTTCATATCCCGTTGACATTTAACGACCGATAGTCAAAACTCGTTAAATATTAACTATCGTTAAGTATTTATTTCGTGACAAATAATTAATAATAATAACATTTATATATTAATTATTTTAACATCAATTCTCATACGTAATGTGTGCAATCCCGAAGTCTCGAGTTCGAATCCGGTCATACGTATATTAATAATTATCCATAAACCTTTCAGCTCCCACTTGGATATTACTTAATATAGTAATGACATTGGCTTAGTCTAGCTTAACACGCCAATGCCCCCAGATCGAATCGAGTGTGGTTTCCCTGGAAATTTTTTTTTAATGATTCATCATTAATACTTATCCTTTTACTTCTAATTCTTCATTAACTGTGAATATGGATCGAGTCATTTCACAAGTTAATATTTTGTTTTCGTTATATCTCGATTGAACAAGATTACCAAATCATTCAACGTATTCCGGATAGATCTTGGGTAAGGCCTTACAAACATCTTGCCAATTCTACGGGGCCCAACAAAGATATGCTTTGAAACAAATTTAAAGGAGCAAATTCTCTTGACTACAAGCAAAACTCATGAACTTTGCAACACTTCGAAAATAGCTCTTATAACCACCTTTTACGGATAGCGTTAGACTATTTCACACAAGTGCACTACATTCATAACAGTTATCTGGTATCTCAAGTCTGAGGATAAATATACATGATTTACTTAATGACAAAGATCCATAAAGTACAATCATGTTAAGTTGGGATCTGTCCTATATTCAATTCATTGAACATCATGTGAATTCGGCATGTCTCACGCATCAATATACTTTAAGTATATTCTACCAAAACTCAGATTTGTCTTAATTCAATGACATTCCCACATCATTGATCGACAACGGACTTTTAGAATAACATAAGTTATTCACGGATTAAACATGCAAATATAGGATATAATATTAAGAAAATGAAAAATAAACATAACCAATATTTTATTTCATTTAAATAATATTTGTTCATAACATCCCTTATCCAAATACTAAATAGATCAATGCATGATAATACTTGTTAATGAATTATGTCTCAAGTAATGACAATCATACTTGTTGACAAGGCATAATTTCAACTAACTTTGATCTATTGGAATTTTGAGAATACTTATTTCAAGAATTCAACTAGTGACGTTCTTGTATGTGTGCATTCAAAATATCTTGATATTGCCACATAATATTTCATAAAGTATGTGACATCCTCAACCACCAATTTATGACAATCAAACTTTCAAACATTTTAAAGTTTAAAGTATTCTTATTCTTTAATGTATAATGCAACTATGCTCTTAGTTGAGTACAACTAGTTCACATGGCCATTTACAAGGATGAAATTCTACCATGACTAATGACTAGTATTGAGTGTCATCTCAATTAAACCAGCATCATTGTATACAAACAACAATATGCTCTTTAAAAATCTCCGTAAACTTCAATATTTACAGTGTAATGATTGATGCCTCAAAACTTTCAAGTTTGTTGGCTATGACAATTACGCAACAATTGTTGTATTGCTCATCCATAGAATTTTGAGAGCAAATCCAGGCAGAGGAATGTAATTCTAGATTCAAACATATTCTATTAGAATATTCATTACACTAGTTATCTAATAACTTCATTAGATATCAATGTTGTCAAATCATCTTGCCTTTCAAGCATGATACAACAATAACATGATGTACATGAAAAATCCTTGTGTCAAACAGAGATTTCATTCATGTTCTACATATCCACTTTCCAAATGATATATCATGTTCTATTAGACTCATTTATTTTACCACACATGTTTATTAATAATAAACATATATTCCAAGGTTATATGTCTTATTTTCTAAATCTTGCAAGTGAAGTTCCATTCCCAACTTGAGCATAACATTTAGTTTTAGATGGAATGTTACTACCCACAACATATAAAATTTAAAGAAAATAAACATAATACTCCCACTAGCTTTAAGGAATACATAGAAATTATCTTATTTTAATTTTCAACCAAAACTTGGATTTAATAGTTAAACATAAGAATCATCTCCTAGATGCATGTATATATCCATTCATGGATTCTTGCCGTTTGTACATTTCCAAAGATTATGTGAATTCATAAAACTCCTTTCGATTTTCTATCGTCCTCGCAAAAGCAATCACACAAGAAATAGTTTTAATATTCCATTGTCATTTTTCATATCAATGAAAATAAGTATGACAATTATAATCATTATATATTTAATGTGCCATGGAAAGAATATCCAATCACAGTTAATTGCTTAAGTGTGATCAATAATCTTGTCACAAGTCATGCATTAAATACATGTACAATTTTGTCCATATGATTTCTACACAAAGATTTAAACAACTAGGGTTTTCCTTCCTTTGAAGAAACTCATCTTTATCAAGATAAACCAAGTTTCCAAAGTTGATTATCTTTTTGGACAGCATCTTAACATTCATAGTATGAATAATTTACCACAATTCAAGATTAGGTAATATATCATTATGATTAACAGGTTTACCATGATCCTGTAATTCATATTTCTCATCATATCAAATATCTGAGATTTCCTTACGGATCTATGAATGAGAATTCCACCATGAGGTCTATCAGATTTGACCACATCATGATATTTACTAGTGTATTTTAGAAGATTATATGTTTTGTAATTGTAATTTAATCTCTTCAAGATCTAAAAAAAACTCCCACTTGCTTTTGTAAGATAAAGACTATCTATAAATACTTTAGCAATTAGAACAACACTAAATTGTTTTCTTTTGGGATATCACAAATCACATTAACAATTCTAAATCTTGTTCGTTAATAACCTACTCCATAAGTAGTTTTAACAAATCAGAACTTCAATATAAGACTCAATGTGATTCATCACATTCCATACTAAAATGGTGTCTTATTAATCTTCTAGGTTTTGAGTTTTATTAAGTATATCCAATTAATACCCAATTTCTAACCTTGATAACATTTGGAAGAAAAGAGGATATAGTTACCTTGAATCAAACAATATGACAAAAGTTTGATTCTTCTAACTGAACATATCATATACATATAGTATTTCATTAGAATTAATATTGTAAGACAATCTAACAATATGTAAGATAAACTTATTCCTTTTAGCCGACCTATTTACCAACTAAGTCAACCTAATGGTATAATAGAATATTCAAGCCAATTGCATGCTTTATAACATAAGTATTCTTTGACTAAGTCAAAAGACATAACACTTATAATATTTTACTTTATATTATAAGTCTTTAAAAGACTTCATGTTGGTGAGTTTATACAGAAACACATAACCATGTATAATTTAAAGTTATCATGAACACCACGCCATGGTTTCAATTAATTAATTTTCAAGTTAATAAACTATTTATGTCATTCCAAGAATACACAAATATTGTAGCATTAGATTACTTTATTTTAATTATGTCATCCCTTGAAGTGTCCAACTTAAGAAACTATAAAAGCATCCACGCCCGATCCCACGACAAGTGAATATTTACCTTGAGATTACAATCTAGCCAAGATCTCACTTAACCTAAAATGTAACTTCAAGTGTTTCTATATTTTGAATGACATAAGACATAAAAGTAGTCTATACTATAATCTTGACACATGTTCTTTTAACAAGACAATCTTATTAGAACGTTAATCTTTTACCTCACGATCAAGAGAATCCATTAATCATATTTGTATGTGTTGTTCCTTTGCACACAATAAATACTTCTCCCACTTGTGCATAGAACAACATCATGTAGTAGATAAACACCATGACATTCGTTTGTTTATGTGAGCAATATGATAGTGTCATAGATATATAATCATTACAAGTAGATGTAGGACCACTTAATTATCATGGAAACGTTCATGACTATCCTTGAGAATATGAATGTCTACATTTTTGAACGTAATGTATTATTTCAAGAAAATCTAGAAATAATCTGAGTTACTACCAAGATAATAAATCTGTAACTCCCACTGAGTTAGACAACATTACAATAATGTCTTATTCAGCAACACAATACTCCCACTAAATTTGACAACATTGCAAGTGTTTCATTAATAGTGAAAATAGCGTGCTATTACGTTGTTACCCCTTTTAAAGACCATTCGTAACAATTACTTAGGTACTAAAAGAGTGTATTCTACTCTGTAGATGATGGATCATCCATCAATGCTGTTGGAATCACTCCTAAAGCTTAATTCAAGTGTTAGTGATTCACATGTAATAGTTAGCTTATTTATGGCCTTTATGTTAGTAATTAGACTTAGGCTTATGTAGAAGGCCCATAAGCCTAGGCCTAGCCCAATAAGGAAAAGGATGGGAACTAGGAGTGTTTCCCTAGCTTCCCTCCTATAAATACCTCATGTAAACCCTCACTTGAGAGTTGGTTGTTCAATTTACTCTTTCATTCACACTTTACGCCTAACCTTTCATATTTGTACGTGTGTGTGTGTTTGTGTGTTGTTCAACCGATCTCATCTCCATCTTATCTCTTCTATTGTTACTTGTGTTGCATATTTGGGAACCTAACAGTGGTATCAATCGCCTATTAGTTGGGTGAATCGTTATTGCTTTTGAAGTGGGTTTTTTTGGTCCCACGTAAAGCTAACGAGATACTTTGGTTCGCTAAAAACACGTTTTTTACACTTTTTAATCCAAGATTCTTGTACTTTCAATGTTTTAAGGTGTTAAAATAATTTTTTTTGGCAAAAAGTTTCAAACTTTATGCGTGGATCATAGTTTTTAAGATTGTTTTTGTACGAGGCTTCATCCTACAAGTAACCGTTCTGGAGTTTGGCTCATCAAATTTCACACTTTTGTGTTATTTTGGTGATATTGAAGCTATCTCATCACAAAAATCTGGTTTAGAAACATCTTTGGGCAAAATCATTTTTACGTGTAAAGCTACGCGTAACAAAACCCTAGTTTTACGCGCGAACTTTATCCTTGGTTTGATCTTCGTTCGTGGTTTACTCCGTTTTCTGCTTGGATAAGCCTCGAAAATACGTCGACTTTGGATATCTTTTGCATTGTGATAGTGTAAAAGATCACTTGGGATAAAACCCTAAAATTATGCATAAGCATAAAGCTTACGCGTAGAAATTCCTACGCATAAGATTAATCTTACGCCTAAGCTTAGTCTTACGCATAAGGTAATCCTACCTCAAGTTTTCTATGCCTAACTTCTTGTTTTATGGATAACTTTAGTATTTTATCCTTACTTACGCGTAAGCTAAACCTACGCGTAACTCTATCTGTTACGCGTAACTTTGGTGTTTTTACGCATAAGTCCTACTTGGTTTATTGTGATTTCTAAGGATATTCATCAACAAAGGTTCATTCGACTACAAAGATCCATTTTTACCAACACAAGTTTTCAACATGTCACAACCACCATACTCTAACTATTTTCCTTACACTTATAATCAACAACAACAACAACAACTAAGTCCCCAACATCAACAATGGAATCAACAATGATTCGTTGTGAAGTGAGTGTGTGAAAAACACTAATATCAACAATATCAAAGTAACCGTTAGGAAAAAGGTCAACGTGCCAAACCTCACGGGTGTGATAAAAGTGATACCGGGAAGTGATTTCCCGTCGTCCCAACGAGGTGTGAAATTGACGGGATCGTTGAGTTTTGTGATAAGGACTTGAATGGTTAAACGAATTTTGGATTTTGATTACACTACAAATTAAAGAACGGAAATGAAAATAAAGCATGTAAAACAAAGAAAACACTAAATAAAATACGACTAAGCCTAAGAAACAATAAAACAACGCTAAATTACATCCTAGGGTGCTAAAATGCAAAAACGCTAAAAACCGGCAACCACCCGAGCCAAAAACGTAAAACTTTTGCAATTTAAGGGCTACGGGTGTGAAATCAATTTTCCTACGTTCTACATGACCAAAAATAATTTTAGGAAAAAGCGGAATATTTTTTTGAGTTTTAATTTATTTATTATGATTTAAAAACTAATTTAATCTAATTAATTAATTAAAAAATACTAAACGATTTAAGAAAAATTTGGAAAAATCACAAAAAGTACTTTAAATGTTACTGGATCTAATAAAAATCTGAGAACAGTGTATAGTTAAGCAAATAAGCTAACAAATAAGCAAAGTAGTACTTAAAACTAAAACTGCTAAGTCTATTTAAAGATTTGATTATGTAAGAAAATAATGAAAAAGACCCAAGGGCAAGTTGGACATGAGTGGATGTGTTGTGTCGTGGCTGTATGCAGGAGGTCAGGGGGTCGAATCCCACCCCTGTCCTTTTTGCCACTTATTTTTTTCTTGATTTTCTTTTTTTAGAACTTGAGAAATACTTGGGAATACTAACTTTTTATAAAAACAAACTTTTTAAAACTTAACAACAATCCAGTTAATGAGCTTATAGCAGCAGCTCTTGCAAAAACGAACTAAAAGGCTGTTTGGATTTGGGCAGCCAAAGAGATTATGGAATTCACTTAAGCTAACATCAACTTAAATATATGAACAAACCAAAGGCAAGCTATCCTACATGAGCAAAAAAAAGAAGAAAAGCGAAATAAGCTATGGAGTGGCTGTTTGGCAGCAGCAGTCCGCAAGGGTAGGGACTGTTTGGGGACAGGAATAAGCAAAAGGTCAAGCAAAAGGGGCGTTTCTTGGCTGCTGTTGCAGGCCTGCTGAAGCAGTCCCTCGGGGGGACTTTGAGGGCAAATAAAAGCTAACAAAACAAACTCTAAGATAGATTTAAGCGTAAAACTAATTAGAACTAACTTCAAACTACTACTTGCAACAAAAATCAAATCTTAAAACTACATCTATCCTACTTTAAATGAAGCTAAAAAAAGGGACATGGGGGCTGTGAACACATATTGCTAGTGACAAGGGGCAGTTTTAAGGCAAATAAATAAGCTAACCATAGAATTGCAAAATTAAAAATAAGCTAAAGCAGATGATATTCACACTATAAGCTACCTGTAAAACTAAATTTAAGCCATAAACCTAACTAAATCCTACCTAATTTCTAGCTTAAAAAGGACAGCTTGGGGCAGCTTTCAACTGATGACATATAGTAAAAAGGGACTGATGGGAACTTTTGCATTCTACTCAATAAGTTATTTTGCAAACAAAAATTACTTGAAAAGACTATGCTACTGTCAAACAAACTAAATTAAGACACAATAAAAGGATTTCAACACCCAAAATGGGTCAAGATGAGAGTTTGACCCACTTTGTATGCTGTTCCAAACACCCTCTTAGGCAGAAACTGATTTTTTTGAAACTGTGAAACTCAGGAGAGATTTGAAAATTAAAAAAAATACAAACTTGCAAGCTTAAACACGAGCTTACATGAGCTTAAAAACACACTTTAACAACTTGATCAATGATGCTCTTCAAATAAAAATAAGGTGTTCATAAAGTAAATTGCAAAACTGAAATTAAAAGAGACTTTAAATTAAACTGAAATTAAAAGTACATGAAAGTTAAATGACAATAATAAAGTGGACATAGAATATCAAAATTCTAGACCAAGTTTTACATTTTCCTCCTCTCTTATTTATACTAGACTCCAAGAATATCTTCTGTCTCTCTCTTCTTGTGCTTCTTGTTCTCTTTCTTGTGTTTTGTGTTTGACTCGACCATTGAGCAGTTAGGTGTAACTCTGGAGATAACATGAGCCATTGATGGGGTTTTTTTTGAGATGTGGATTGCCAACGTGGCTAAGAAGAGGAGGGGGGAAATGTGAGCTTGGGAGTTGGGATTACCTGGTTAAAAGGGATGAATGAGGGATTGAGTGTTTTGGGTTGAAGAGAAAGATGAGAGGGAATCTAGGGTTCTGGGGATGTGGTTATCTTGGGCGGGAAAGGAAGACAGGGAGAGGGTGTATGGGTTGGTTTTATCAATTGACCGGGTATGGGTATATGGGTTTGACCGGGTTATATGGGATTGGGTTGGATAGTTGTTGGGCCTTGGGTTATTTTTAGTATTTTGGACTTAGGATTACAATGGATCCACACATAGTACTTAAGGGACCAAAGATGTAAATCGAAAATCCAAGGACCACTCATGAAATTCTGAAAATGCTATCCAAGGTCCAAACTTGTAAAAACTCAAATAATGTAGGGACCAAATCGTCATTTTGTGAAACTTGAAGGACCGAAATTGTAATTTTCCAAAAATTTTCAAAATGACCAATTTTGACAAGTAAGAATTACCAAAGGACTAAAAATGTTTGTTTTCCAAATTAAAACAGGGTAAATTCGTCATTCTTTAAAATTCCGGGACTAAAGTTGCCAATTTTGAAAGTTGGGGACCGAACTGCCAATTATGCAAACTTTGTTCATTTTTATTTATTTTCAATAATTTTTGCATCTGAAACATGTAAAACACAATTTTGAGATATTTTTAGTATTTTGATGCTTTTCTGTTTTTTAGATGTTTCGTACAGATTTGACCAAAAATAATGAGTGAATAAGCACTCATCAAATCCCCCACACTGAACCATTGCTAGTCCCTAGCAATCTTTTGAGAAAACTTAATGGATTTGAATCTCTTTACCAGAAGCCATTACTTCTGGAGTAGCCAAATGTTTCAGTTCAAGTAAGAACCATGGTACACCGATAACCATGTGATTTTGAGCAAACCACCAGCTTTCAACGGTTTTGATTTGTCTTTACCGAAGCCGTTTGTTTCTGGACTAGCCAACTCTTAGACAAATTATCAATATTGTCTTTGGTGAGTTGATTACCAATTATGGTTTTTCCACTGCCTTTACCACAAGCCATAACCTTGCGGCTAGCCAACTCTTCACTTTTTAGGATATGGTGAGTTGAGAACCATACAATTTTGGGCAAATTGCAAGCCATATAAACGGATTTGAGAAATCTTTACCAAGAGCCGTTTGCTCTTGGATTAGCCAATCCTTTAGTCTTACAGACATGGCGGATCGATAACCAAATGAGAAAGTGTAAACACTTACTCCAAAAAAATTTGGCCAAAAACGGAGGAATTGATTTAATTATATGATAAAATTCGTGAGAATTCCCCCCCACACTTAGAAATGAATATTGCCCTCAATATTCAAAGTACGGCGTTATGCCGAAAACAAAGAATGTAAAAGGGAAATACTACGGCCATTATTTTTGAAAGGGAAACTCACACAAATCCCCCACACTAGGGTGGTACACACGGGTGAAAACCCATATTAAGCTACTGTTTTTGATTACCGAGTCGCTAGCTTGACTCGACCCCGAATTCATTGGTTCATGGGGAAGTAAAGTGGAAGAGACAATCACCATCGGACTTTCATTCAAGATGTTTGGACAAACATTTGAAGCACGTGAAAGTTCCACACCGATGAGATATACATAGAACCCGCTCAAAATGATATATGGAAATGCCGGGATCAAAGATAATGTCTTCATTCCCGAAGGAGTGAAGACCAGGAGAAGTGACAGAATATATGAAGAAAAGAAAGAAAATCATGATAGCAATCATGACTAACTCTTCATCCTCAATAGGAGAATTCATAGTCTCATGAATCTCATCAGTTAAGCTCAATTGGTCTAGACATATCTCGGGTGTGTCTAGATCAAAGTAGAATTTATCATACTCCCGCGGAGATATGATATGAGTGAGTTCATCAGAAAACTCCATGAAGGTGAATGAATCATATTCAGAATTGATATGAGTGGGTTCATTGGCGAACTCCTCAAAAGTAAATGATTCATGATCGGGGAGAGAATTATGAGAATGAGAAGTGGTGTATGCCACTAATCTTCTCTCCCATATTATCAAAACAGGAGGTTTTCATTTCTGGAATAGAATCATCGGAAAGAATGTCACTATCCTTAATGGGGATAGGAGATGAAATAGGTTTCTCTTTGAAAGCCTCGATTTTAGAAATGAGAAGACTGACATTCAATAATGTTGCTTGAAGAGCTTCATCTTTAATTTCGTAGTTACTTCATCATTCTTTTCTTAAGCTAACAAGCTCGAGAAGGTGAATCTTCCACATAAGCGATGTCTCCACAAGATAACGAATCATCATCAGATTCGGAGAACATCTCAACATGATCATTTTGGAAGACAAGAGGAGGAGGGATATCACACACATGATCAAGAATTCCCTGTGACTCTCTTGGGATTGGGACAAGGTTCTCAACACTAGACTTTATGAATTCGTCCGATTCCTTTTCAGGAACAGTGTCGAGATGCTTGTCCCCCATAATAAGAGAGTGAGTGTGAATCTCGGGTGTGATAGCAGTTGTTTGAGATGGAATCTCAACTGCAGGGATATCAACTGACTGAGGGAGTTGAGAAGTATTATCTTTAAAAGGATAAAAACTCTCCTCGTCATCGTCATAAAGTGCTGCCTTGAGAAATTGGGAACGCCTTAGAGCTGCTTGCTCTAGGATTAATAATTCTTCCCTAGATTTGCGAGCCTCTCGTTCTTCTCGTTCTTCGCCGCAATTCTCCTATGGTCTTTTCACCACTCACTTGATTCTTAAAGTTACTAATCATATCATCAAGTGTTTTCATTGTGGTTTCAAAATCATGGGAGATTTCTTGAGACAACGCTCGTGGAGTTTGAACCGTATAATGCTGTGGAGGTTGGAAATTTTCAAACATGTGAGAGTCATGATTGTTATAAGGAATTGGGTTCCCTATTTGACAATCGAGCTGAAATGGGACCTCCATTAGATTCACAACAGAAAACTGTTGAGTGCGACAGTGAATCATATGGATTTTGGTTATAACCAAAGTTTCGCATCATGGAAAAGCGTTCATAGACAAACGTGTTTCCGGATTGACACTCAAATCCTTGGTGAGGACCTCCACAAAATTCATAGCAGTAATGTTGATCATATGGAGATAAGTCGGGCTGTGGTGGGTAATTGAAAAAATTTGGGGGGTCGTTAAAGGAGTTCTGATTAGGAACATAATCAAATGAATTCCTCGAACCACAAAACAAACAACTCCCGTTATGAATATCATTACCACATTGTACACACGTACACCAACGCCAGGGTGAACCAAAAAGAGGCTCACCACAACCACACAAGGAAACGATTGCATTTGAAAGTTATGAAGAGGAATCAGTTTATTCAAAGAATCAACAAAACCAACATGGTGATCCGAATGACTATCAAGTCTCGAAGAACATTCTAAAATCGTGAGGTGGGACAAGTGGTGTGCTCGAGAGCTAGCAATTTCCACCGCTTCGTTATGGTCTCGGTTCTCGGTTCTCTGAACGTGAAGATTAGGCAAGTCATTCTTGCTAGTCACCAGTGTTTGAATGGGTTCATCGTAATCAATTCTAATTCTCGACCTTTTTTCATCGGCTTGAATTTGTTCGATTAGATTACGGGCTCCATCTTCAAAGAAAGTGTCCTCGTAATCCTCGGTGGGTGGTTTGTCAAGATTAGAATGTATTTCAGGTTGTGGCGGGTGGTCGAAATAACTTTGAAAAGAATTTTTGATGGATAATTCGCACGAATTGCAAAATTCGCTTGAACTAGGCCCTCCACACCGCTCACACACATTTGTGACGATGATGTTGACGATTGTCGACATAAGAATTAAACATATAGAGGATTAAAGAAATAGAATCGAGTGATCGAGAGGATACGAATGATAGAATTAAACGGCAAAAGAGGGTAAGAGAAATAGAATCAACGAATAAGAGGAATGAGAAGAATATTTTTGGATTTTTTGGGTTTTATGAAAAACGGTAACTTCACGAGGAAGGTTCTTCAAGTCACAAATCGCAAAAACTTCACGATATTGTCGCAACACACCTCCCCGGCAGCGGCGCCAAAATTTGATTCGTTGTGAAGTGAGTGTGTGAAAAACACTAATATCAACAATATCAAAGTAACCGTTAGGAAAAAGGTCAACGTGCCAAACCTCACGGGTGTGATAAAAGTGATACCGGGAAGTGATTTCCCCGGGTCGTGTCCCAACGAGGTGTGAAATTGACGGGATCGTTGAGTTTTGTGATAAGGACTTGAATGGTTAAACGAATTTTGGATTTTGATTACACTACAAATTAAAGAACGGAAATGAAAATAAAGCATGTAAAACAAAGAAAACACTAAATAAAATACGACTAAGCCTAAGAAACAATAAAACAACGCTAAATTACATCCTAGGGTGCTAAAATGCAAAAACGCTAAAAACCGGCAACACACCGAGCCTAAAACGTAAAACTTTTGCAATTTAAAGGCTACGGGTGTGAAATCAATTTTCCTACGTTCTACATGACCAAAAATAATTTTAGGAAAAAGCGGAATATTTTTTTGAGTTTTAATTTATTTATTATGATTTAAAAACTAATTTAATCTAATTAATTAATTAAAAATACTAAACTATTTAAGAAAAATCTGAAAAATTCACAAAAAGTACTTTAAATGTTACCGATCTAATAAAAATCTGAGAACAGGTATATAGCAAATAAGCTAACAAATAAGCAAAGTAGTACTTAAAACTAAAACTGCTAAGTCTATTTAAAGATTTGATTATGTAAGAAAATAATGAAAAAGACCCAAGGGCAAGTTGGACATGAGTGGATGTGTTGTGTCGTGGCTGTATGCAGGAGGTCAGGGGGTCGAATCCCACCCCTGTCCTTTTTGCCACTTATTTTTTTCTTGATTTTCTTTTTTTAGAACTTGAGAAATACTTGGGAATACTAACTTTTTATAAAAACAAACTTTTTAAAACTTAACAACAATCCAGTTAATGAGCTTATAGCAGCAGCTCTTGCAAAAACGAACTAAAAGGCTGTTTGGATTTGGGCAGCCAAAGAGATTATGGAATTCACTTAAGCTAACATCAACTTAAATATATGAACAAACCAAAGGCAAGCTATCCTACATGAGCAAAAAAAAGAAGAAAAGCGAAATAAGCTATGGAGTGGCTGTTTGGCAGCAGCGTCCCGCAAGGGTAGGGACTGTTTGGGGACAGGAATAAGCAAAAGGTCAAGCAAAAGGGGCGTTTCTTTGTCGGCCAGCAGTGTGCTCTCGGGGACCTCCTGGGACTTGGCAAATAAAAGCTAACAAAACAAACTCTAAGATAGATTTAAGCGTAAAACTAATTAGAACTAACTTCAAACTACTACTTGCAACAAAAATCAAATCTTAAAACTACATCTATCCTACTTTAAATGAAGCTAAAAAAGGGGACATGGGGGCTGTGAACACATATTGCTAGTGACAAGGGGCAGTTTTAAGGCAAATAAATAAGCTAACCATAGAATTGCAAAATTAAAAATAAGCTAAAGCAGATGATATTCACACTATAAGCTACCCTCAAAACTAAATTTAAGCCATAAACCTAACTAAATCCTACCTAATTTCTAGCTTAAAAGGACAGCTTAAGGCAGCCTTTCAACTGATGACATATAGTAAAAAGGGACTGATGGGAACTTTTGCATTCTACTCAATAAGTTATTTTGCAAACAAAAATTACTTGAAAAGACTATGCTACTGTCAAACAAACTAAATTAAGACACAATAAAAGGATTTCAACACCCAAAATGGGTCAAGATGAGAGTTTGACCCACTTTGTATGCTGTTCCAAACACCCTCTTAGGCAGAAACTGATTTTTTTGAAACTGTGAAACTCAGGAGAGATTTGAAAATTAAAAAAAATACAAACTTGCAAGCTTAAACACGAGCTTACATGAGCTTAAAAACACACTTTAACAACTTGATCAATGATGCTCTTCAAATAAAAAATTGGCAGGTTCATAAAGTAAATTGCAAAACTGAAATTAAAATAGACTTTAAATTAAACTGAAATTAAAAGTACATGAAAGTTAAATGACAATAATAAAGTGGACATAGAATATCAAAATTCTAGACCAAGTTTTTCATTTTCCTCATCTCTTATTTATACTAGACTCCAAGAATATCTTCTGTCTCTCTCTTCTTGTGCTTCTTGTGTCTTCTTTCTTGTGTTTCTTGTGTTTGATCCTGACCATTGAGCAGTTAGGTGTAACTCTGGAGATAACATGAGCCATTGATGGGGTTTTTTTTGAGATGTAGATTGCCAACGTGGCTAAGAAGAGGAGGGGGGAAATGTGAGCTTGGGAGTTGGGATTACCTGGTTAAAAGGGATGAAGGAGGGATTGAGTGTTTTGGGTTGAAGAGAAAGATGAGAGGGAATCTAGGGTTCTGGGGATGTGGTTATCTTGGGCGGGAAAGGGAAGACAGGGGAGAGGGTGTATGGGTTGGTTTTATCAATTGACCGGGTATGGGTATATGGGTTTGACCGGGTTATATGGGATTGGGTTGGATAGTTGTTGGGCCTTGTTTTAGTATTTTGGACTTAGGATTACAATGGATCCACACATAGTACTTAAGGGACCAAAGATGTAAAATCTGAAAATCCAAGGACCACTTATGAAATTCTGAAAATGCTATCCAAGGTCCAAACTTGTAAAAACTCAAATAATGTAGGGACCAAATCTATCATTTGTGAAACTTGAAGGACTGAAATTGTAATTTTCCAAAAATTCTCAAAATGACCAATTTTGACAAGTAAGAATTACCAAAGGACTAAAAATGTTTGTTTTCCAAATTAAAATGTCCAGGGGTAAATTCTGTCATTCTTTAAAATTCCAGGGACTAAAGTTGCCAATTTTGAAAGTTGGGGGACTGAAACTGCCAATTATGCAAACTTTGTTCGTTTTTTATTTATTTTCAATAATTTTTGCATCTGAAACATGTAAAACACAATTTTGAGATATTTTTAGTATTTTGATGCTTTTCGGAGTGTTTTTAGATGTTTTGCAGCTCAGATTTGACCAAAAAGGATGAGTGAATAAGCACTCATCAAACAACAAGCAGTTTATCAACAACAATTTAATCAACAACATACTCCACTACTTGCAGCAATTCCACAACCTCAAATGGTACAACCACCACCTAGTCTTCAAGTACAACCTTACACAAACTTCTACAATCAACATCCATCCAGAATACTATAAAGGAACCAACATGGTTTGGCAAGATGTGTGAAGCCTTGAGTAGCCAACAATCAATTCATGAAGCGGGCTCACTTGATAGACCTCCAATGCTCACTCCCGGTAATTATGATCAATGGGTAATTCGGTTCTTTAGGTTTTGTGATCTAAAGAAGCCACATGGAAAGTTTTAAAGAAGGTTATTATGGAAGGTCCATTTCGCCTACTATCGCTTACCCGGAGATCCTAATGCTATTCCACTAAGAGATGATGTCAACAACATTGCAACTGTTGCAGAACTCACGGTTGATCAACTTCTACACTTTGAAGCCGACGAACTTGCAATGCAATACATCCTTTAAGGATTACCCAATCCAATCCTTCGAAGTGTTGATGCTCAAAAGACCGCCAAAGCAATGTGGGAACAGATTCATCTTCTTATACAAGGCACAACACTCAATCAGAAAGACATGGAATCCAAAATCTACTTGGCTTATGAACACTTCATGATTGAACCGGGAGAGTCATTAGAATCTTATCATCATCGCTTTTCAGACATCATTAATGATTGGGACAAACACAATATCATCATGCCACTAATTGTCGTCAACACAAAGTTCCTAAGTAGTCTTGGTCCGGAACGGGAGAAGTATGTCATTTTTCTCCGTCAAGCTAAAGATATGCATCATGCTACCTACGGATTGTTGTACGACTATCTGAAGCCTCACCAAAAGAAGTTGATAAGGAAAGGATTCTTCGTGGTCAAACTGTTCCACCCTCACTTCCGGACAATCAACAACTTGCTTTGTGGGCTCAAACAAACATTCCTCCTCAACAAGCTCCTCAACCCGGCCTCAAACACCTACAACCATCAAACCTTCTCGATCCGTCACAGCCTACAAACTCAACAAAATCAATTGGTTTCATACAACAACAACATCAAGCCTCTTTACATGAAGGGATGAGGACTCCAATTCCTTCGATGAATTGCAACAAGGATTTGTTATGATTGCTAAAGCATTTGGTCGCTATACAAACAAATCCAACAATCGCATTCGTTCCTCATCTAATACAAGAAATCAGTCTGTTGTGAACAATGGACGAGTTGAAGTTCAAAATCGTAGTTATGGTCGTCAGATGGGAGGTGGTCAAGGGTTCAATGCTATGGGAAGGAATAACATTGGTGCTCCGCAGCAGAAAAGGGCTCAAGTGGTTGACCAAGAAATGCTCGACTGGGGTTAATGGTCTTCGTTGCTATAAACGTAATGAGAAGGGTCATCCGCTAATGCATGTCCTAACCCGAGAACAAGAGGCAGTGCTTATTTCAAAGAGGCTTTGCTCTTGGCTCTTAAGGATGAAGCTGGTGGAACTCTTACCAACAAGGAACGAGCTTTATGGCGATGCGATTCCGATGATGATATGGAGGACTTGCAAGCTAATGCAGCAGTGATGTTGGTGGCACAAATGCAAGCTCTACACATGAGTGACACAGGCCGCAGGTGACATCGATGGCTTGTCTCGTGTACCGAACAAACAATTATCATCAATGAGCTGATATCTCCGCCACTTTCTCTATCCGACAAGGATCAGAGTGTTCAACATGAGTCCTCCACATCTCATTCGCGATTATCAAATAGATCCCGTAGTTATATTTGATGATCCAAGATGACCATGGTTAATATTGATAAGCAAGTTGACTCCGTCATTATATTTGAGGATCTAAAGAATGATCATGTTGAGAATCTCGTTGAACAAGATGAGCTTCGTCTGACAGAGAAACTGAGCTCTTGACCTTAATTTAAGACCAACATTCTTGTTTGGAAATTTGCACTAAATTAAAGAGAAAATGCACTGTTAACCCGGGATAATGAATGTTTAATTCGACAACTCAATTTTTTCAAAACTCAAGAAAACCATGAAAAAGGTTTTGAAGCCGCTTTTGCCAAATCACACCAAAATGAAAAATATTTGGAATCCATGATTTGTGAACTAGCCGCTTCGAAGAATGCTTTGTTGTCTCAAATAGAACAAATGAAACATGAACATAAACAACAACTTAACGCTCTTACTTTGGACACTCAAAAGCCAAGGCTGAGTTGTTAACTTGTCAAAAACAATTCTCTGAGTACAAAAAGCATTCAACAAAACGAATAGATGACTATCTTGAGGAAATTGTTGACTTACAAACCAAAATCAAAGAGTTTAAAACTGTTGTTTATAAACATGGTGAATAATCACAACGATTCAAAAGTTTTCTTTCAAACCTAATCCAAATGGATATGGACCAAATCTTGCTGATTATAAACCTAAGTTTTCACACAGAGCATTCAAACCAAATCCTGAGTTTACAAAGGCAGAACATAGAATTGATGATTCAATTATGATGGTTGTTGAATATAATCGGATGGAGGAATTAGATGCTGATGACGAGAGTCGGTCAAAATGGAAAATGTCGCTACAACAAACCATTTAACTATTTGAAAGCCGTAACTTTTGTCACACTACAAGATACTTCAAACACCTTTTGGTTATCACACCGCCAAGTCACCAACCAAAAGGTGCATAAATTAATGGTCCTTTACCTTCACTTAGTGAAGTAAAAACTAATGCCGAAAGTTGTCGTGTTATCAAATACTTTGACACTTTCTTATCCTGACCTCAAAATTTTGAACGAGATTGAATTTCATCTCAAATAAAAGTTCAAACATTTTACGCCCATGGCGCAGAACATAGAGATATTCTTCAGAAAAGAATTTACCCCATGTCAAAATTTGAAAAATTGTGCACTATATTGGGAAAAGGATTTTCACAAGGAACTTGGTCTCATGGAAATAGTTTTCGAGAAAACAGAAACATCTATTTCTAATACTAAACGTAAAAGAAAATGTTGAGAAAAGATGTTGATCGACTCTTGAAAGATGTTATCTGTGCTGATATCTATAATGTTGTGTTATTACATTCTTTGCCATATGCATCTGATGATATCTCTGCTGATTATGATTCTGTTGATAATGTTGTGAATACTGATATGATGCATCGATCGAGTCTTTAATGATTGAAAATAAAAGATTGTCAAATGAGCTTTCAAATGCAATACGTCGTCTTAATTGGTGTCAAAAAGATATTCACGATCAACAACTTGATTTTCAACACAAAATCGCCAGCCATGCGGGTAAAAATCTTCGATCCTAAAATTGAGCAACTGGATGATCAAACGTGCCTTAAGTGTCAAATCTTAAAATATGAACAAGAACTTGCAAAAGTTAAAAAGGAATATGGTGTCATATTTAATTTACTCAAACAGATTCGCAATGAAGCATCAAACTAACTTGATCATTATCTTGCACACACTAAAGAAGTCATGAATTTTGCCGAAGTCTTCGCTGAAAATCAAGATTTGTGCACACTATCACTAAGTTGCGGAAATGTTAGGAAAGTATGAACAACTTCCGCCATCAAGGATTAAGAGAATAAAGACCAAAGAACAC
>OU343222.1:187034860-187079811 GCA_910596185.1 Chrysanthemum makinoi | reverse complement strand
AATATTACGAAACAATATCGGGGACATACGTAAGTCAAATATGCAAGTATCGTCTTCCTAAGAAAGTGTTATCACTTTCGAGATTATTCATGTAATTCATATGGAACGGAGTGTCTTGCTAGCCTGTCGAGGAGAGTCATTTACATTTGATTGATCATATTTGTGGTACAAATCTGGGGCTCCTTAATACGAAGACTAGTTTAGGCTAGCTTCGGTTGAGTAGATCATGGACTAAGTGAATGTATCTTGGACTAAAGTTGCTAAGAAAGAAGACGTCGTTAGCCTCAACATGGAAGGGACTTTCGCGGTCAACCTCGGGCGTGAGAGTAAGTTTTGGCTATAGAGAGAGAAACTATTTCCAGTAAGAGAGTGAAGATACCGTTGAGAGTGGCAAGTGCCCTCTATTTATACCATGGATCTTTTTGTCGGATTCTTGGGGTCACGTGTTGGGACAGCGATGTTTTTGGGCGGGAAACCCTCAAGGTCAACCCTGTTCTGGTCCTCTTGCCCCCACAGTGTGATGCTTTCAGGAGGGAACTACGGTCTTTCCCTATTTGGGGTCTGCCCAGGTCAGATGGACGGTACCTGACAATATTCCTTATTCTTTTAAGTTAACCCGTGGTTCTGATCCTTGAGTTTGCTTCGGACGTGACATTCTTCCGTGGCAAGTGTCTTGGTCGGGGCCTCTTGTAGCAAAGTCATTTCTTTAGGCCTGGGGTTTGCAGAGGCTGGTGTATGACACGATCCAGATTAGGGGCGGATCGGAGTTGTTTGTCTTTAGTTGTGCCCAATCCAGTACCAGAGGGCTGGTGTATACGGTTTTATACGCATTTGTATCGTGTTTTATAAACGTTCTTATGTAATTTTATATGTTTTTATATACATTCATATATAAAAATGTATACAACAACATATGTGTTTTACATATATATATATATATATATAAACATATATAAAAGCGTATAAAAACGTATGTAAAAAGTAAAAAAAATGTATTAAAAACATATATAAAAACATATAAAAAACATATAAAAAAGTGTATATTATATGTTTTATTAAACGTTTTTATATACGTTTTTATACTGTTTATATATATTTTCTATACGTTTTTATATAAGATTTTATATACATTTTTGTATACGTTTTTATATACGTTTTTGTATAGGGTTTTATATACGTTTTTGTATACGTATATATACGTTTTTGTATACGTATATATACATATACAAAAACATATAAAAAAGTATATAAAATCGTATACAAAACGTATGTAAAATTGTAAAATTATATAAGAATGTGTATAAAAACGTATATAAAAGCGTATAAAAACTTATATAAAAAACGTACATAAAAGTATATATAAAAATGTATAAAATGTACTCCGTATATAAAAACATATATAAAAAGTTAAAAAAAAAAAAAAGGTATATAAGAATGTATTAAAAAAGTATATAAAAACGTGTATAAAACCAAACATATATAAAAGCGTATATAAAATCATATAAAATGTATATAAGAACATATATAAAATGGTATATAATAACGTATATATTTTTATAGATACGTATATAATATCGTAAAGAATGTATAAAAAACGTTTATAAGGACGTGTGAAAAAGGTTTACAAAATGTATATAAAAACGTATATAAAACGTAAAAACGATATGTTATTATAAAATGATCAAATTTTTAAATAAAGCGAAAATTTCAAATTATAAGCGGTCGTTAGTTTAAAGGATGGACACTGCAACGGTCATGGGCCAAAAACGCTAAACGTGTAACTTCTAACGGGATTCATTTAACCACAATTAAAATCAGGGACCAAACGATCCCAAACTTTCGCCACAGGGAGGCCGCTTGCAATTAGCTAACTCTAGAGGCGATATTTGCAATCTTGGCAAACCAAGGGACTATTTATGCAATTTACTCTAAAGTTAATTGAAAGTTATCTACAATCCGAATGTCACGAAAAAAGATTAGATTTATTGGGTCATTTATCCATTGCAAATGAAATATTTATACTATATTGATTTCGAGAAGAGAAATGATAAATGGATCTAAACTTAGGCCTAAAATTATACCTAAAACTAGTGTCCGCATCCTGATGGTTACAGGACAGGGACCCACTTATTTTAACAACCCATCAGGATGATGCCAAATGGTTTAAGTCTAAGTTTAGGGCCTTAATTTAGGTCATGATCATTTCTCTTTCGAGAAACTAATCAAAGATTTCACATAAATAACTTCGATATGTAAATGTTATATAAACGATTTTTTGGCAAACAACTTTGATAAAAAGGCTACGTTTTAAGACTTTGCTTTAGGCCTCCAAGAAGGTTGAACCGCCCTTGTCAACAGGCATGCGATTCTAATGACGAGTTTGGAAAGGCTTGTGATGAAACATTAAGCAGTGATGTTGACGAGGGTGAATTGGTTCCATCTGATACAAAATTAAGCAGTGACCATGATGACAGTTCAACTTTGTCTGATGATAAGGTTAGTATTGACAAACAGTGACCATGTTACAGATTTCACACTCAACAGCAAGAGCCAAATGGAGGAAGCCTATCGTTAATGGAGTTGGTCAATGAGAAGAATGGATTGGTAATAATATAGATATATAAATGAACTGTATTATCCATTTTATCTAGTTTCTATTCATTTCATTAGGTTTTTGAAACCAAACTTTGATCATTACAATCCTGCATCAGATTCCTTATCAAAAGAATGGATTCTTATGTTGTTGAATATTTAGCTCTATTATTTTGCCAAAAGAATAACTCTGTTCTGACTGGTGTGGGGCAAAAGAGCGCAAAAAATTCAGCAAGTTTGGTGGTAACAAATCGGACAGCGAAATATTAGGCTATTAACTAAGTAATCTCCTGCTCAGTCTTCTTAATATATCTTTCTACACACAAAATTATTAATGTACATATGCATGCAGCATGTCTTCCACTATATATCTCTCATTGTATACTCCATTGATTTGGTATCTTGATAGAGATGCTAAATTAGGAGGAAATATCATTTCCCATTAGCTAAATACCATATCAAAATAAGCTGTAGATCTATTTCAGTGTCTTTAATTTTATCCCCCTAAAAAAAGATGGGTTAGGAAACTGTGAATTTCATCTTGTTTCCCACCAAAAGGGCTAGGTATATATGGAAAACCAATTCTGAAGATTTTTTTTGTTAAATGAAAGCGTGCGATCCAAATGAGCCAACGTGATACATTCAACCATAACATAATAACACGTACTTGAGTAATCCTGATACTTGTAGCATGGCTATATATGGGGACATGCCGACATGGAATGAGCCATGTTCCAATGTATACAATACATACTACCCAAAAACAAACATTATGAAGACTAAATGTTCAACGAAGTATCAAAAGATGGTATACAAAGGTGATAACCTGATTACTTTGGTTGAGTCAATTCCAAACTGAAGTCCCACAACTTCTTGGCCATTTCAGGATCATTAACATATTTGCTAGATTTTGAAATGTTACTATCAGCAAAATACTCGCCGCTAACACCCTTCACTTGCGGATGCAATGCCACATAGCATGTAGTTGCAGCTCCTTGAGGGATATTCTTTAAGAAAGTAAAAGCCACCTTGCTAAATAGTGAGGCAACAAACCCTTGATTACGTAAAAGATTGGTTTTGATAACTCCAGGGTGCAGTGAATTTACAGTCACATTCGCGCCTTCTTCCTGAATTCACCATAAATAAAAATAAATTCACATGTTAGCCAATAAAAATAAAGAGCTTCTATTTAAATAGTGGTTCGGAGCAAAAAAAATTTAATCACCTTGAGGCGTCTTGATAGTTCCTTAGCATGCAAAGCATTAGCAAGCTTTGCCTGTCCATAGGCATAGAAAGCGCTATAGCTGAAATGAGACAAAGCCAATGTTTACTAGGAGGTATTTATCTATTGCAACATGAAGGAATTTTTTGTTTCCAATGAATTGCATGCTAGCCATACAGTAATGTGTAAGGACGCCACCCAACTTTTCATCTTTTTTCTATTACCTAATCTGAGTAACAGCATGTTGAATATCAATTTCTTTTTTCAATATATTCATTGTCTGATAACTTTTAATTTTACCAATAGAGAAAGTAACCAATTGTATTTATGTTTTTTCAAAAAGTGTAAGACTAAGGTTATCGTCATCACCCTCTATTTTTTCCTTCTATTTCTTCTGATTTTGGAGTAATGACACCAAACACATATTTTTGTGGCACAAAAATTAGTTTCAATTGTTGGGTGCCCCCCTTAGACATCATCCCTAATAATAATGTAATTACATACCTTTTTTCGTCATTGATCTTGTCAAACCGAATTCCTTCACTGTATGACATCTTATGAAGCTCGGATGAAAGAACAACTATCCTTCCCTCCTTTTGGCTTTTAGTTGCAGTATTTTTTATGGTATCCAGCAACAAATTTGTCAAAAGAAAATTACCTAAAACAAAAACAAAAGAGGTTTTCTTATAAGATAAGTCAGTTATGCTAATGTTTTTCGTTTACAGAATATTAAAATTTAGCATACCGATATGGTTGGTTGCAAATTGCAATTCGATGTTGTCCTCTGAAAGAGTAAAAGGTGGAGACATGATCCCTGCATTGAGACTTTATACACAAAAGAGAATGAAATTAGTCCATATGCAACATTCAAACATCAAAATCTATAAATATTGGTAAGGTTTATTGTTATATACATTAGGATGTTTATCGGAAGGTCCTTTGATATGTACTCAGCCGCGAACTTTCGTACAGATGCTTGTGAGCTAATATCTAACTCCATCACGTCAAGTTTTGCATTAGGGATTTTCTCACAAATGCTTTTTTTGACTTTTTGTCCGGCTTCAACATTTCTGACTGGCATGATCACATGTGCCCCACGCAAGGCAAGGACACGAGCCGTTTCTAAACCAATACCACTGGTAGCTCCTAGAAATTACAGATATTGTAAGATTAGTGATGAGAGTAAGAATTGGTCGATGACTTGATTATTGAAGTCAAGAAACTATAAATTTAGTTTGACTTCTCAATGCTAGCATCAAATTGTATATGCATTTGTCATCTAATTCTAGCATGATGTCACTCACATATTGATGTTCAATTAGTGACCTCACAACAGTATGTCTCATTAGAGTCGCAGCACAAACCGAATATCAATTGCATGAGATAAAAAATGTCTAGTGACTAGTGGAAGCAGGATGCGTTGATGAAAAAGTTCATGAAAATACTCTGTTTTTATCTGCTTTTCTATCAAAAATATATCATTGACAAACCAAGGGAGACTTATGTTGGAAAAAGGGTAGTACAGATTATGAAACAAATGTCATGTAAGGGTATGCCACAGAAAAAAATGTTTATTATAAAATCATGTAGTTTGTAGTTGTATTTTAAGATGCTATCATCATCCAAATGAAGTTCTTATTTGTTTTTCTTGAGCGAAATAGCTACATTAAGAAAAAGTTCATGCAACATTATGTTTTAATGAAACTTACTGGTCGGTTTGTAAACTGGTTGTGGTCACCAGTGTCAGCCATTGGTTGTGTTTTCAAGTACCATTTAAAGGACAATAGGACATGGGTATGCGTATTTGGTATTTATTGTTCACAAACAAATTTTGCTGCCATAAATTAAAATCCCATTATTGTGTAACATTATTAGTATTACAAAACGTGCGCACATGTTTAAAAATTAGTCCAACTCCAAGGAGGGGTGTTTAGATTGCTTATTGAACTCCCTCAAGAATTTCTCTATACCAAACACTCCCAATTAGTATGATCTGGTATAAAAGAGGGAAGAGGTTTTTCATGTTCATGTTACACGGGGAGGGCGAGTCTCACACAGAAGCTCATGGCCTAAACAGGGTACCCCCCATGACCAATTCCGACCCGTTCCCCCACCCTAAAGGTGTACCTTGTGAGTAGTGAGGTTTGAACACTAAACCTCACGACACTAGGTACCTTACTACTAACTTACTAAGCCACTTTGGTGGTGGTTTAGTATGATCAAGTATACATCATGAATTCATGATCATTATAATCAAACCACAAAATCACTTCCTAAACAATTATTTACTAACTAAATATTAACAAAAGGGGAATTCAAAACACTGTTACAAAATCAACCTTTGGACTTTAAAGTCAACCTTAAAACAGATCTAAAAACAGAAAGAAAAAAAAAAAGAAGATATTATACCAGTAACAATGGCAGTAAGACCAGTTGCATCAATTCCATTAGTAACATCTTCAGCTGTTGAATTTGCTGAAAACCCTGATGCTCCTTTAAATATTGAAAATATCCAAGTCATTTTTCACAATATGATGATCACCGAAACTTGCTTTTGCTAAGAAATAGACAGACACTTGTTTTTTAGATGATCTTTTTTGGTTTACAAATGATGTATTTATAGAAAGTTTATTATTCAAAGGGTGGTATGAAAATACTACGTAATACAGTAATACAATCTAGAAGAACAAATAAGGTGGCTTTTCATTTGTTGAAGAAAACATATGGAAAGTTGACGTGGAAAAAAGAAAAGTCCATGTCAAAGCTGTGTCCTTCTACTTTACATGTTTTTCAGTTCACACCCACTTCTTTTGCGATGCTTTCTTTTATTTTCAAACTTCGTAATATCTGGTTTTGTTTTTTGTCTGGTACGCATCATTAAATTTAAACATGAATTTTGGTACAAAGAAAATTGTGTACCACTATCCGCGGTTACAAAAGACAGCAGTAATATGTAATCTCGTTAGAATTGACTACGAAAAGGCATAGATATAGATAGATATACAACTGCTCGATAATAGTGATACTATTTATTAAATGACATAAAATGAAATCCGTTTATATTAGTTTAATTGTGAAGAAAAAAATAACACCTAAAACTAAACAAATGTAAAGTTATGTTAATGTGATATAATTTATTTCATTTAGTTAATTAATACTACGTATTATGCATGAAATATTTGTGTCCTTAGAGTTCTATGATCAAAGATAAAGTAATGATAACTTTTGGTTTTCAAAATCCTAACATCCAATTAGACAATTAGTGATTCAAATAGTCGTCCACATGCTTAATTGAGGTATGCGTCTGTTAGTTATTCATTTTATCTTAGTTATCAATTACTCCTTTTGAAAGTGATGTTTGGTGATCTATGTTTGTTGCAATATGCTTGCTATGTTATGGGACAATTGATCACAAATCAATAGTTAGGGCACTAGGAATTGTGTGGTATTATCATATATATCTAGTTAATCATATCAATTTCTTTCTTTTCTAATTGTAGTGTTGGCTACTTGTTTTCGATTTTTTTTTTTTATTAATATTGGATACTTTTTTTCTTTCTTTTGATAATTTGATGGCCAAAAGGATTATTTCCGCTCTAAATGAGTAAAATCACATCGCCGTCACTCGTGCTCTTATGTTAGGGATCTTGCATTGGGGTCAATTTCATGATATGAGGGTCACTTCTTGTCAAGTGCTTAATGTTGAAGGTTAACGAGTTTGGTCAATATAAACGGCTGTAATTATTAATTTCGTTTTGAATGGAAAACACGCTGCAATATCATATTCACATGTGTAAAGTCGTAAACAAACAGCCAATTATCTGATTTTAGAAATGGGGATCTTTTACATGTGTTCTATATTATATTTCATTATTCTGTAATAATTTGTAGATTCAAAAGTTCATTCGCTTATTTTTATTTTATTGTTTATTTATCTATTTAGTTTGATTTATCGGTGGGGATTAACTTAAAATTTAATAGATAAATCTAAGTTTATATTTTTTTCTGGTATTTTTGTCTTTCTTTTTTATGAGGAGAGTTATTTTACATACCAAACTTTTCTTACATATCAAGGGACTCATCTCTACCATCCATCTAAAAAGAAATCAATGGCTGAGATTAAAAGCATTTTATTATTTCACCTATTTTTTATAAATTAAATATCTCTTAAACGTTAATCGTTAAGTGAAAATATTTACACCGTCACGAAGAGCATTTAATTATCTTTCTATAAACGCTTTGATATACTTTCGAAAAAAGAAAAAACAAAAATCGTTTTTTCACGTTTTTTCTTCTTTTTTTACGTTACTTGAAATTTGCATGAAAAAATCATATATGATTAAACACTAATTTGAATATCACATGTGATATTAGTGTTAAATCATATATGATATGTGATATCACATGTGATATGATATGTATATCATATGTGATATTACACTAATATCACATGTGATATTAGATATCATATATGATATAACACTAATATCATATATGATATAACAATAATATCATATATGATATAACACGAATATCACATGTGATATTCAAATTAGTGTTTAATCATATATGATTTTTAATGCAAATTTCAGTAACGTAAAGAAACGAAAAAACTTTAAAAAAAATTAAAAAAAAAAGTGAAAAATACGGAAAAAATTTTTTGTCGAAAGTATATCAAAGTGTCTATTTATATAAAGCTAATTAAATGCTCGTCACAATGATATTTTTTTTTCCGCTTAACGATTAACAGTTTGAAAGTTATTAATATTTGAAAAAAGATGATGAAAGTGGGTTTTTTAAATTGTTAGGATTAATCTCATCCATTAGATCAAATAAAAATGGATGGTGGAGATTGATCTCTTGGTATGTAAATAATCTTTTGTCCTCAAATAATCTTAAATCCTTTTTTATTTATATTTTTTTTAATTCACGTTAATTTGTTTTCCTATAATTCACTTTTTTTTTGTCAATTCACCTTTTTTTTTAATTCACGTTATTCACGTTTTTTTAATTCGCGTTTTTTTCTTCGCTTTCATACGTTTTTGTCAGTTTTTTCATACGTTTTCATCTGTTTTCATCCGTTTTCATACGTTTTCGCCCGTTTTTATACGTTTCATCCGTTTATACCTTTTCGTCCGTTTTCTTACGTTTCCGTCCATTATTCATACGTTTTCGTCCATTCTCGTACGTTTTCGTCCTTTTTCATGCGTGTTTTTACGCTTTCATACGCTTTCGTCCGTTTCATACATATTCATCCGTTTTCGTTATTAAATTTTTTCGGTCGTTTTCATACGTTTCTGAATATGATAAGCGATTTTCAACTAATGTTTTGTAACATGAAAATCACAAGTAATATTCAGAATATCATAAAGTGATATTCAGAAAATCACAAAGTGATATTTAGAAAATCACAAGTCATATTCAGAATATCACAAAGTCATATTTAGAAAATCACAAGTGATATTCTGAATATCACAAAGTCATATTTAGAAAATCACAAGTGATATTCTGAATACCATAAAGTGATATTCTGAATGTCACAAAGTGATATTCAGAAAATCACAAGTGATATTCTGAATATCACAAAGTCATATTTAAAAAATCACAAGTGATATTCTGAATATCACAAAGTGATATTCTGAATATCACAAAGTGATATTCAAAAAATCACAAGTGACATTCTGAATATCACAGAATATCACAAGTGATATTCTGAGTGATATTCAGAAAATCACAAGTGATATTCTGAATATCACAGAAAATCACAAGTGATATTCAGAATATCACTTGTGATAGTCAGAAACGTATGAAAACGTAAGAAAACGAATGAAAACGTAAGAAAACGGACGAATACGTATGAAAGCGTATGAAAGCCTAAAAACACGTCTGAAACGGACGAAAACGTATGAAAAATGGATGAAAGAAAAAAAAACTGATGAAAACGGACGAAAACGTATGAAAATGGACAAAAACGTATAAAAACAGACGAAAACAGATGAAAACGTATGGAAGCGATAAAAAAACGTGAATAAAATAAAAAAACGTGAATTAAAAAAAAAGAAACGTGAATAAAATAAAAAACGTGAATTAAAAAAAACGACAAAAAAATATGTGAATAAAAAAAGAAAGACAAAAAGACAAGAAAAAAAAACATTGACTTAGGTTTACTTTTTAAATCTTATGTTATCTTCACCATTAGATCAAACTAGATGGATGGTTGAGATTTGTCCCTTAGTAAGCATAAATTTATAGGTAAGCAAAATAAATTGACTCCTCTTAAGCTTTGGTAAGGTATCGTTTGTTTTTTCATAGCTTTTTTCTTTTATTATTTTTTTATTTTTTTGTACTATAAATCCTTTTGTCATATGGGTCAAATGGATCAAATAGATCAATGGTTTTCTTACGTTTTGGTATATTTTTAAGTTTTCGACCGTTTTTTATATTTTCGTCTGTTTTTTACGTTTTCGTCCGGTTTTTTAAGTTTTGACCCTTTTTTAAGTTTTTGTTTTTTTACGTATTCATCTTTTTTTACGTTTTCATCTCCATTTTACGTTTTTGTCTGGTTTTTACGCTTTCATCTGTTTTTTTAACGTTTTCGACCGTTTTTTTCACGTTTTCTTCTGTTTCTTTACTTTTTTTACGTTTTCGTCTGTTTTTTTACGTTTCCGTCCATTTTTATGTTTTCATCCGTTTTTTTACATTTTCGTCCATTTTTTTACGTTTTCGTCCGCTTTATATGTTTTCGTCTGTTTTTTAAGTTTTTGACAGTTTTTTTTACATTTTCGTCTGTTTTCATTTGTTTTCATCCGTTTTCTTATATTATCTTACGTTTTGTTACGTAAGAAAACGTAGAATAACGTACAAAAAACTTATAAAATCATATGAAAACGGATGAAAACGTAAAATAAACAGACGAAAATATAAAAAATGGACTAAAACATAAAAACGAAAGAAAACATAAAAAACATACAAAAACGTATAAAAACGGATGAAAACGTAAAAAAGCGGACGGAAACGTAAAAAATGGACGAAAACGTAAATGTTCTCTCAAGCTGGAATGATGAATTCATACACAAATGAGGTTTGTTTATACTTGAACCAAGCCCTTGGGTTATTAATGCTCAACTTGGCCAACAAGTAGCCCAGAATGGACTAGAAACTAAGTGGAAAGGGTCTAGAATCATTTAGTATATGAATGGAAGCATAAAAACTGGATGGACTTGGCTAAAAAAGTGGTTCTAGCCGAATGGAGGAAGCCTATCGTTAATGGAGTTGGTCAATGAGAAGAATGGATTGGTCATAATATAGATATATAAATGAACTGTATTATCTAGTTTCTATTCATTTCATTAGGTTTTTGAAACCAAACTTTGATCATTACAATCCTGCATCAGATTCCTTATCAAAAGAATGAATTCTTATGTTTGTTGACGTATGTACCCGAAGCACCCAACCGAGGTAAAGCATCACATGCCGAAGGGTTGGGCATAACCACCCCGGCACAATGGCTACATGGCGTCACCTCACATAAAGGGAAAGGAATATTGATCAGAACCTCTGACCTGATCCAAGCAGAAGCCAAACAGTGTAAGTCAAACTCCCGCCCGAAAGAGTCACTTTCACCACACGTGACCTTCAGGTAAGGACAAGATTTCTCGCCTATAAAAGGAGAGAAGTTACGGCATCTAGGTCAACTCTCTCTACCCCTACTTTTACACACAGTAACTCTCCTCATCATATTCTTACTCTCACGTCGGAGCTTGGTCTAGGGATAAAACCCTAAGTGAGGCTAACGCGTGTTGTTCTTGTGTTAACAGATCCGAAGAGTACCAATCCGAAGGCTCGGACGAAGAGTCAGCCGAAGGATAAAAGCTTGTTTGGGTGAAGACATATTTTTACCTCAACAAATTGGCGCCATCCGTTGCACCGCTATTCAATCTACTAAGACAAGAAAATGGCGAGTCCTTCAACCGAAATGCCATCCGGCAATACCGAAGGAAACAATAACCCACCCAACCTTGAAGAACAAATACTAAGCCATATCACTTCATTAAAAGCCCTGATAAAAGAGCACAACACCAAAGGTACCAGCCCCCTGAAACCTATACGAATCGACTTCGGAGACGAAGCGGAGGAACCGCAAAAGGAGGTAGGAAAAGAAAAAGAGAATCTGAAGGGAAAAGGAGTCGAAGAGGAAGACCTGCAGAAACCTTACAAAGATGCTCCCAGGTGCCCATTCACCAAAAGAATCATAGAGTTTGCGGGTCCGAAACATGAGCTATCTAAAAACATCAAACTTTATGACGGTTCCACAGACCCGGATGACCACATCACTCGGTTTTCAGGAGTAGCTAACCACGGGGGATGGCAAATGCAGTGTGGTGTTGGATATTTCAGCAGACTTTAGACGGGTCGGCTAGGGGTTGGTTTGACCGCCTTCCCAACAGTATAGATAGTTGGGAGGCTCTCCGAGAGTAGTTCCCTTCAAGGGTTTCCCTTCGAAGGAAATGTTTGAAAGATTCGATGAAAATTACCAAGATCATACGAAAAGCTAATGAGACTTTGCCGGAGTTCAAGCAAAGATGGACGGACGAGGCTAGCTACATCCCGGGAGTGCCGGAGGTCATGCAAATATCCTCCTTCATAAACGGAAGTAAGTGCCCACAGTTGGCGAAGCGTTTTTCGGATAGGATCCCCAAAACCGTGACAGAAATGATGGTGAGAGTGGATGATTTCGTGCGCTCCGAAGAGGCTTACAACACCACGGAGCTTCCCCGAGGAGAACCATATAGGAGGTCATATTCGACCGTTCAGAATACGGATCGATCAACCCAGGTGCTCAACTATTCAGACAGGCGAAGAGGAGACCGAAGGGTAGATCACAAGCCTCGCAACCAGTACACCCCTTACTACCCAACAAGGACAGATGGAGCTCATCGAAATGATTGCAGGAGAGGCAGTTACAGGAATGACACACGCCCAATAGACCTGAGTCTGCTCACAAAACCCCCAAAAGAAATCTTGGCAACCGAACTTCAGTTGAAATTACCACCTCCCCCACTGATGAGTGTCTAAATACTCATCATTTTTGTACCATTTTAGTCTGCAAAAACATCTGAAAACAATCAGAAATGCATCAAAATGATAAAAATATCACAAATAAGTGTTTTATGTGTTTTAAATGCAAAAATATCAAAATCAGGTGAAAAACGTATCAAGTTTGCATAATTGGCAGTTTTAGTCCCCCAAGTTTCAAAAAGTTGTCAAATCTAGTCCCTGGTAAATCAAAATAAAGAAAAATGTTATTTAAAGTCCCTAGGGATTCATAAGTTTTCAAACTTGGTCCTTGAAGTTTAAAATTGCAAAATGGCAACTTAGGTCCCTAAAGTTTCAAAAATGTCAAATATAGTCCTCGGATATTTAAAAGTGAAAATAATCAAATGTGGTCCTTGTACTATTCATTCTTGGCAAGTTTGGTCCTTCTTATAATTTTGGAAGTTGGCAAGATCACACCTTGAAGAATTGGAAAATTACAAGAATGGTCCTTGTGATAAGCTTAAACAAACGGACCCTTTGTTATTATTAAAACCCAAATCCAATCCTACAACCCAGCTGGCCCAGTCCCAAGCCCAAACCCACGTTTTAAAATATAAAATACCGCCACCACTGTACACTCTTCTCTCCCACGCCTGCAACCACAAAACCAGGTGGTTTTCACCACCACCTGTTCCCTCCACCTCACCCCAGCTGTATAACCACTCCCTCTCCATCACCTTTCCACCTCACAACATAGCCTACATTACAATTAATGCATTCCCATCACAAAACTTCCACTGTTACACTCACAAACCTGATTTTTGCATCAAATCTCCACAACTTGGCTACTAAACCTTTCTTACTTGTCTCCTCCACCAAAACAACCATCCAAAGTGCATTAATTGCAAAAATTCGGCTGCAAGTAACATAAACTACTTTTTGGCGCCAAAAGTGAATTTGAAGGCTGAGATTGCTTTGACTCATCCAATGGCCAAGATTGTAAGTGGGAAATGATCAGAGGCATGTGGGGAGTCTCTCAAGTCTATAAAGAAAGAAGGAGAAGCAGAGGAAGAAGAGATCTAGAGTAATTTTAGTTTATGAATGTCGTTTTAGTTAAATTTAAATTTCCAGTGCAATTCTAAGCTTTCAATCACTTTT
This sequence comes from Chrysanthemum makinoi, assembly GCA_910596185.1. Taxonomy (NCBI): domain Eukaryota; kingdom Viridiplantae; phylum Streptophyta; class Magnoliopsida; order Asterales; family Asteraceae; genus Chrysanthemum; species Chrysanthemum makinoi. Next base: position 187,065,803 of record OU343222.1, on the reverse strand, counting down.
TTAAGTAATTTCAGTGTAATATAAACCTATTTTCAGTTTCAATCTCAGTTAATTTTCAAGTTCTCATGTTTGTGCAATTTCTACCTTAAATTCTCATATGTCTTAAAGTTGTTTGTAGCTGTTGTTTTGGACTCAGTAAGCTCATATAAGCTCCTATATAGCTTATGTAAGCTATTAGAAACCTTAAAACTCTGTTTAGTATTAAAAAGAAAAAAAAATACCAAAAATACTAAAAAATGTTGGAAAATCAAAAATCCATGGAGAAGATGATCAAGAAGTTGGAGCAGGGTTAATTTTGGATTGCCTTGGGTTTAGAGCTTCTTGGGAAGCTATAGGAAGTTGTTTCAGTCTTTGGTTCTCAGTCTCCACTTGAATTCCAACTTGTAAGCTATTTCTTCAAGATTTGCATTTTCTAGTATAAGTGTTTAAAACCTGTTAATTTTAGCTTAATCCTGTTTCAATATAGTTATTATAAGTTATTCAATAGATTTCATAGCTTGAATCTGTGAAATCCTTTGAAAAGTTTCAAAACAGTCTAGTAAAGGACTGTTTGGTTTCACTTGGCTAACTGTGTTTAAGGTTGTTCATGTCATTATTCTTGGTTGATACATGTTACACTTGGTCCTAATAACCCAAAGAAGCAATAAAAACCAGTGCTTATAAGTGTAAAAGTCAAAATAGCATCTGATCATATCTTGGTTGCTAACTGTTGGATTTCTATATTCCATGATCATGTTTTTATGCTCATAAGTTGTTATCATTGATCAATCTAGTCTTAATTTACCTTAATACAACATAATCAGTGATTGAGATCAATCCAAAGTTCATTTAAGTCAACCTATTAGTGTAATATAAAAAGTCAAATTTTCTTAATATCAGTTTTTGAATAAAATAGATAATTTTATATAGGACTTAATATTAAGTTTCAAGATTTGAGCTTTTGGGATATTAAAATATAGTTGCTCATCTTTACAATAGTAATTTTTATAATTTTCAATTAGCTTTTTAAACTGCTTATTTTCTAGCTTACTTTAGACCCTTTTTCAAAATAGTGCCCTGTGCACAGTTGAGTGAGTTCATTTCACAAGCTTGCATCTTGTTAATTAGTTAGCTTTAGCTTGTGAAATTTGGTGTTTTGTAAAGCCCATCTGGCTAGGTTGAAGTTTGAATGCTTATTTTCCATTCACTGCTTATTTGGAATGCTATTTATGCTTATTTTGTTTTCTCAAAATCACTCATTACACTGAGTTTTCAGTGTAATTGAGTCTTTTTCACAAGCTCATAAAAAGCTCATTAGTAAACCTTAGCTTGTGAACCTTGGCTTTTTGGAAAGCTAACCTAGCCATCTTTTCATTCCAGTGCTTATTTTCAACTTTGTAGCTTATTTGATAGGGCTGCAAGCAGCTTTTACTTTGTCCCATAACTGTCTTAGAACATAAAGAAGTTAAAGTGCTTATTAGCTTATTAAAGCTTTTCAGTGTAATAATTTGTGTTTTCTAGCTTAATTTAAGTTACTTTAGCTTATTTGTATCTTATTTCACCTTTGGTTCCAGTTTGTAAGCTTATTTAAGCTAGAAAAATCAAAATAAGCTCATAAGCTAACTGTTGAGCCAATAAGCTTGTATACTGCTTATTTTCAAGTTGTAAAAATTTTGTCTTTATTAAAGTTTCTTATTTTCAGTAGTTAAATAGTTTTCAAAAAGAAAAATCACAAAAACATCATTTTAAAAATAGTGATAGCGTTTATTTAATAGAATTTAGCTTTTTAATTTTTCTTTTCAGCTTATTATTAAGCATTTTCAGTTTTTATAATTTTCTTAGTTTTCTGTCATCATAAGATATTTATATAAAAAATTTCATAATTTTCTTAGCTTGTTTAGTATTTATTAGAATTAAAAATAGTTAAAAGTATTAAATAATTAATAATAAATAAATAAAAAGCATAAAAAATATCTTTTCAATTTTAAAATTAGTTTTATAATATTTTAGATGTTTCTAAGTTAAAATTTCGTTTTTCCAGGTTAATTTTATATTTTCTTGTATTTAAGTGTATTTTAAATAATTAATAAATAGTAATTAATTAATAATAAATAGATAAAAAGTGTAAAAAAATATATTTTCAGTTTTAAAATAAGTTTTATAATATTTTAGATTTTTCTAATTCATAATTTCATTTTTATAGCTTTATTTCACATTTTCTTATATTTTAGATTATTATTAAATAGTTTAAAATAGTTTTTAATTAATAATAATTAAATAAATAGTTATAAAAATAATTTTAATTTTCCAATAATTTTTTTTATTATTAGGTTTATAAAAATATCATTTTCATATTTGTAGGTCTTTTATTTCTTAAAATTTACGTTTTATTTTATACGTTTACGTAAAATTTAATAAACGTACGTGTTTACATTTGTTTAATCTGATTGTTGTGCTTTATAATTCTGTATCCAAATACCATTCCAATCAATCAGTAGTGTAATTATCCAATCAAAATCCTTACAGATCATTATCCTTAGTGATCATTCGACATCTGAACGTTTTAAACATCATTCAGTCTCCGTGGGACTTAACGACCCGGGAATCCACTATATTCCAAGGGAAATTGCATTGGTTTTAGACTGTTTGAATTTTATTACGGTTTACCATTCACAAGTGGTTGATTTGTGTGATAAACTTGACAGTTTGAGCCCGACCAAATTTTGGCGCCGCTGCCGGGGAGGCTTTAGCGTGTTTTAAGCATTCTCAGACCCATTCTTGCACATATACCACCTTCTGTAAACAGTTTTTTGTAAAGTTATCAAAAAGTTCATTAACACTTTTCCTAAAGTGTTAACAACACCAAAAAAATATAAAACAACAAAACATTCGTAACGTTTTCTATCTTGTATTTTCTTTAAGGTGATTCTTAAAGAGGTACGATTTGGTTAAACGAGACGATACCAAAAATATTGTCCAAAAGTTTTTAAACGCTTAGCACAAATCCATACCTACGTCTTTTTAGTGGTACTTAATATATACATAAAAATCAACCATCGCAAACCAAGGCAGTACACCTACCAACTGGGGGTGTGAACAATAATAAGTTCCCAATCTTAAAGATTAAAACTTGCCTTTGTGTCCTTGTGATCTGGTGTACCTTTTTCAAAGAAGCCATTTCATTTGTGATTATTGGTTTAAGTTCACTTGTCGTTTTGCCTCGCATTTGTTTTTTGAAAACTGATTTTTAAACTTAGTGCATGCGCACTCGTTCTTCCAGCTCCACAAGTCCACTTTCAGAGCTTGCAAATATTCCGCATAGACGTAGAGGACGTTCTGCTCCTTCAGCCGTGACTGAGGAACGTCTAGTACCACCACCCCCTGTCGTAATGGCAGAAGACAAACCGATGAACGAGCTTCTCCAAGCACCCATCGAGGGTTACGGAGATGCCATTATTGTCCCAGCCATCGTGGCTGATACCTTCGAGCTCAAAACCGGGTTGCTTAATCTTGTAACCCAAAGCCAATTTTATGGTTTTGAGCGGGATGATCCTCATGCACATATTCGATGGTTTAACAAGATTGCATCTACCATCAAATACAAGAATGTCCCACATGAAGCAATTAAGCTTCTTCTGTTCCCATTCTCTCTAGAGGGACAAGCCCGGAATTGGCTTGAGAAACAACCCCCTCGTTCCATTGAGACATGGGAGGATTTAGTCACTAATTTTGTTAACGAATTATATCCTCCATCCCGAACTACAAGTCTTAAGAATGAGATAATGAAATTTTCTCAAAGATTTGATGAATCATTCAGTGAGGCATGGGATCGTTACAAAGAGTTGCTCCGCAAGTGTCCACATCATGGTTTTACCGAGTTAATGCAAATGGATACTTTCTACAATGGTTTGAACCAAACTAACCAAGACTCTTTAAATGCCTCCGCGAGAGGTAATTTCCTGAGCAAGACCACAAAAGAAGCCTTACAAATTATAGAAAACAAGTCCCATGTCCGCCCTTTCCGAACAAAGACATATCAGTCTCAGTCTAATGCTGGACCTTCTACTTCATCTCATGTGAGTACATCTAGAACCGATGCTAAGATTGACAAACTCACAGATATTGTTCAGGCTTTGGTTCTTGCTAACCAAAAGAAAGTCACTTTCACACAGACACCATCACATGGTGAAGTGAAGAAAGTCGAGGTCTGTGTTACTTGTGGTGGCCCTCATGCATACTACAACTGTACTGCCACCGATGGTAGTCCGTTTGAAGCCAATGCTATAGCCGGTACTTCACATCAGGGAGGTAATCAATACCGTCCTCAAAATGAACCAAACTACCGTGCTAATACTTATCAAGGACCACCCGGTTTTAGCCAGAATCCTAACATACAAAACCGGAATCAGAACCAACCTAGAATGAACCAAGGTTATCAAAACCAAGGTAATTTCTATCCCGGACCAAATCAAGGTTTCCAACATCAAGGAAACCTTAATCAAAACAATTTCAATCGAGGGAATCAATTTCATGGGAATATGAATCCTAATCAAGGAAATTTTCAAAATCAAGGCCCTAATTTGAATAATAAAGGCCAGAATTTTCCTAATCAAACTCAAGCCATTGTTCCAACTGGACCATCATCTGATGAGTTATTGAAACAATTCATGAAATCCCAAGATGAAATGAACAGGTTGTTGGTCAGTCAGATCGCTGATCTAAAGAAGTCTTTAAATGATCAACCCTCGGGCTCAGGAAAACTTCTGAGCAACACGATCGCTAACCCGAGGGGCGATGCAAAGGCGATCACAACCAGAAGTGGTGCTTCATACAATGGACCCGCTATTCCTACTACCTCTTCTTCTTCTCTCCCGAAGGTAGTGGAAAGTGAACCTGAGGCGACAAAGGACAAGGAACTTCCTACTAATAACGGAGGTACCAATGATGTCCATCCTCAAGTTGTCCCGAAACCCAAATCCAATCCAGGAGTTGTTTTTGAACCTCCTGTAGCTCCCGTTGAAAACCCCAAATCCAAATCTTCTATTCCTTACCCATCACGTTTGAATGAGCAGAAGCTCCGCGAAAAAGCCAGTCATCAAATGGACAAATTCTTTCAAATTTTCCAAGAACTACATTTTGACATAAGCTTTGCGGATGCTATCATGCTGATGCCCAAGTTTGCATCAACTCTCAAACACATGTTAAGCAACAAGGAAAAGCTGTTTGAAATGGCTAAAACTCCTTTGAACGAGAACTGCTCAGCAGTTCTGTTAAAGAAGCTTCCCGAGAAGCTTGGAGATCCTGGAAAATTTCTCTTACCTTGTGTATTTCCAGGGATGGTTGAATGCTTTGCCTTAGCCGATCTTGGTGCAAGCATCAATCTGATGCCTTATTCAGTATGGAAGAAACTTTCTCTTCTGGATCTTACTCCTACATGCATGACTCTCGAGCTTGCAGATCGTACAATATCCCGTCCACTTGGCATTGCCGAGGACGTATTCGTGAAAGTAGGAAAGTTCCATTTTCCAGCTGACTTTGTAGTTGTTGATTTCGATGCTGATCCACGGGTTCCTCTCATTGTTGGACGAGGATTCCTGAGAACGGGCCGTGCTCTCATTGATGTATTTGAGCAAGAAATCACATTACGTGTAGGTAATGAAGCTGTCACCTTTAACCTTGATCAAACTTCGAGGTACTCCGCAAACTATGATTCTGAGTCGGTTAACCGAATAGATATCATTGATGTTGCTTCTGAAGAGTACTCTCAAGAAGTTCTTGGTTATGATCATAATTCTTCGAGTGATAATCTCACTCATTCATCTCAACCCATCATTGCCAATTCTACTCCTTCTCTCACTCCATTTGAGGAAAGTGACTTCATCTTGGAAGAGATTGAAGCATACTTGTCTAGTGATTCAGTTCCATGGGAAATTGATCACGCTCCAATTGACATCGAGGGAGATATACTTCTCATTGAGAAGTTGCTTAATGATGATCCATCATCACTCCCTCCCGTCGAGCTTCATAACAAGGAAGTCAATTCAGTTGAGAAAACTGAAGAATTTCCTGAAGTCGAACTTAAGGACTTACCACCTCATCTCGAATATGCATTTCTTGAAGGTGATGATAAATTACCCGTCATTATTGCTCGAGATTTGAGTAAAGATTAAAAGATTGCTCTCATAAAGATCTTGAAGTCACACAAGCAAGCAATTGCTTGGAAACTCTCCGACATTAAGGGCATCAACCCTGAGTTTTGTACTCACAAAATCTTGATGGATGATGACTTCAAGCCAGCAGTTCAACATCAGAGACGAGTAAATCCAAAAATCCATGATGTTATTAAACAAGAGGTTCTCAAACTTCTTGATGCAGGATTAATTTACCCGATCTCAGATAGTCCTTGGGTTAGCCCAATTCACTGTGTTCCTAAAAAGGGTGGCATTACTGTTGTCACAAATGAAGAAAACGAGTTAATTCCAACTCGGCTGGTAACGGGATGGCGTGTTTGCATTGACTATCGTAAGTTGAATGACGCCACCCGAAAAGACCATTTTCCTCTACCCTTCATGGACCAAATGCTTGAGAGATTAGCAGGGAACGAATACTATTGTTTCCTTGATGGTTTCTCAGGTTATTTTCAGATCCCCATTGATCCACAGGATCAAGAAAAGACCACATTCACCTGCCCATACGGAACTTTTGCCTATAGACGTATGCCTTTTGGCCTATGTAATGCTCCTGGCACGTTCCAACGATGTATGATGGCCATTTTCCACGACATGATCGGGGAAACAATGGAGGTGTTTATGGATGACTTCTCGGTCATTGGGGACTCATTTCAAACATGTCTCTCCCATTTAGAAAAAATGCTCAAAAGGTGTGAAGACACCAATCTTTGTCTAAATTGGGAGAAGAGCCACTTTATGGTCAAAGAAGGCATAGTCCTTGGCCATAAGATTTCAAAAAACGGGATTGAGGTAGATAGAGCAAAAGTCGATGTTATTGCTAAATTGCCTCATCCTACTACCGTCAAAGGTATTAGGAGTTTTTTAGGTCATGCCGGTTTTTATCGCAGATTCATACAAGATTTTTCTAAAATTGCCCGGCCTATGACTCATCTTCTTGAAAAAGATGCTCCTTTTATCTTCTCACCTGAGTGCATCGAAGCTTTTGAAACATTAAAGAAAAAGCTTACTGAAGCACCCATTCTCGTTGCTCCCGAATGGGATTTACCCTTTGAACTCATGTGCGATGCAAGTGATTTTGCTATCGGTGCAGTCTTAGGGCAACGTAGATCCAAGCATTTTCAGCCTATCCACTACGCAAGTAAAACAATGACTGAAGCTCAAACTCGTTACACCACCACAGAAAAAGAGCTACTAGCCGTGGTGTATGCATTTGAGAAGTTCCGGCCGTACTTAATCTTGACCAAATGCGTGGTGTATACGGATCACTCGGCTCTCAAATATCTCTTTGCAAAACAAGATGCAAAGCCGAGATTGCTCCGTTGGGTTCTTCTCCTGCAAGAATTTGATATCATAATACGTGATAAAAAAGGAGCTGAGAACCTGGCTGCTGATCATCTGTCACGTCTAGAAAACCCTCACCAAGATGTTTTCGAGAAAAAGGAAATAAATGAAACATTTCCTCTCGAGACACTCAATGCGGTTTCTTTTCGTGGAGACTCTACTACCCCATGGTTTGCTGACTTCGCAAATTACCATGCGGGTAACTTCATAGTGAAAGGAATGTCGACCCAACAGAAGAACAAATTCTTCAAAGATGTTAAACATTACTTCTGGGACGACCCCTACTTATTCAAAATCTGTGCGGATCAAGTCATCCGACGGTGTGTTTATGGACAGGAAGCTATGGACATTCTTAAAGCTTGCCATGCTGGACCCACCGGGGGCCATCATAGTCCAAACTACACTGCCAAGAAGGTGTTTGATTCCGGGTTTTATTGGCCCACTATTTATAAGGATGCCCACGATTTTGTCAAAACCTGTGACGCTTGTCAACGTCACGGAAATATCTCTCAAATAAATGAAATGCCGCAAAACGCCATTCAAGTATGTGAGATCTTTGACATCTGGGGCATTGACTTTATGGGGCCATTTCCATCATCTAGAGGAAACAAATACATACTTGTGACTGTTGACTATTTGTCAAAATGGGTTGAAGCGAAAGCTTTACCTACTAATGATGCCCAAGTTGTTGTGAAATTCTTAAAATCTCTTTTTGCTAGGTTTGGAACTCCTCGAGCTATAATTAGTGATCGTGGTACACATTTCTGCAATGACCAATTTGATAGAGTCATGCAAAAGTATGGTGTAACCCACCGTCTCTCTACTGCATACCACCCCCAAACAAGTGGGCAAGTGGAAGTTTCCAACTGTGGTATAAAAAGAATACTTGAAAGGACAGTAGGCGAAAACCGTGCATCCTGGTCGGATAAACTAGATGACGCACTCTGGGCCTTCCGTACAGATTATAAAACACCAATCGGGTGTACTCCATACAAGCTAGTGTACGGAAAGGCATGTCATCTTCCGATTGAACTTGAGCACAAAGCATACTGGGCCTTGAAACATGCAAACTTCGATATTCAAACAGCTGGTGATCGCCGGAAAGTTCAAATGAATGAACTAAATGAACTCCGTGATCAAGCATACGAGAACTCTTTGATCTACAAACAAAAGACAAAGAAGATTCATGACTCCAAAATCAAGAACCGCGTTTTCAACGTCGGTGATCGAGTCCTTCTTTTCAATTCAAGATTGAAGATATTCTCGGGAAAGCTCAAGTCCCGTTGGTCTGGTCCATTTACTATTGCTAAGGTTTATCCTTATGGTACTATTGAGTTATCTCAACCCGATGGTCCAAATTTTAAAGTGAATGGTCATCGATTAAAGCACTATTTTGGAGAGGACATTCCACCCGTGGTTGTCCCGGATCTACAAACTTTCCCCATGAACCAATGAATGCGGGGATCGAGTCAAGCTAGTGACTCGGGAATCAAAAACAGTAGCACACACCATATGGGTTTTCACCCATATTTCTGACTTCTTTCTACTTTCTACCACCCTAGTGTGGGGGAGTTGCCCCCCGCTTTTATATATTAAGTTTCATTTAAAAAAAAATGTGTATATATCAAAAATAAAATAATGGCCGTAGTATTTCCCTTTTATGTTCTATGTTTCGGCATAACCGCCGGTACTTTGAATATTGAGGGCAATATTCATTTCTAGTGTGAGGGGGAATTCCCAAAATTTTATCATGTAATTATACCACCCAATTCCCTCATTTTTGGCCAAAATTATTTTTGGAGTAAGTGTTTTTCACTTACTCAGCTTACGGTTATCAGTCCGCCATGTCTAATAAACAAAAAGATTGGCTAATCCAGGAGCAAACGGCTCTTGGTAAAGATATCTCAAATCCGTTTATGGCTTGCAATTTGCCCAAAATTGTATGGTGTTCAGCTCACCATATCTTTAATTAGTGAAAAGTTGGCTAGCCCGCAAGTTTATGGCTTGTGGTAAAGGCAGTTGGAAAGCCATAATTGGTAATCAACTCACCAAAGATAATATTGATAATTTATCTAAGAGTTGGCTAGTCCAGAAGCAAACGGCTTCTGGTAAAGACAAATCAAAACCGTTGAAAGCTGGTGGTTTGCTCAAAATCATTTGGTTATCATTGTACCAAGGTTCTTACTTGAACTAAAACAATTGGCTACTCCAGAAGTAATGGCTTTTGGTAAAGAGATTCAAATCCATTAATTTTTCAAAAGATTGCTAGGGACTAGCAATAGCTTAGTGTGGGGGATTGATGAGTGTCTAAATACTCATCATTTTTGTACCATTTTAGTCTGCAAAAACATCTGAAAACAATCAGAAATGCATCAAAATGATAAAAATATCACAAATAAGTGTTTTATGTGTTTTAAATGCAAAAATATCAAAATCAGGTGAAAAACGTATCAAGTTTGCATAATTGGCAGTTTTAGTCCCCCAAGTTTCAAAAAGTTGTCAAATCTAGTCCCTGGTAAATCAAAATAAAGAAAAATGTTATTTAAAGTCCCTAGGGATTCATAAGTTGTCAAACTTGGTCCTTGAAGTTTAAAATTGCAAAATGGCAACTTAGGTCCCTAAAGTTTCAAAGATGTCAAATATAGTCCCTGATATTTAAAAGTGAAAATAATCAAATGTGGTCCTTGTACTATTCATACTTGGCAAGTTTGGTCCTTATTATAATTTTGGAAGTTGGCAAGATCAAACCTTGAAGAATTGGATAATTACAAGAATGGTCCTTGTGATAAGCTTAAACAAACGGACCCTTTGTTATTATTAAAACCCAAATCCAATCCTACAACCCAGCTGGCCCAGTCCCAAGCCCAAACCCACGTTTTAAAATATAAAATACCGCCACCACTGTACACTCTTCTCTCCCACGCCTGCAACCACAAAACCAGGTGGTTTTCACCACCACCTGTTCCTCCACCTCACCCCCGTGTATAACCACTCCTCTCCATCACCTTTCCACCTCACAACATAGCCTACATTACAATTAATGCATTCCCATCACAAAACTTCCACTGTTACACTCACAAACCTGATTTTTGCATCAAATCTCCATAACTTGGCTACTAAACCTTTTCTACTTGTCTCCTCCACCAAAACAACCATCCAAAGTGCATTAATTGCAAAAATTCGGCTGCAAGTAACATAAACTACTTTTTGGCGCCAAAAGTGAATTTGAAGGCTGAGATTGCTTTGACTCATCCAATGGCCAAGATTGTAAGTGGGAAATGATCAGAGGCATGTGGGGAGTCTCTCAAGTCTATAAAGAAAGAAGGAGAAGCAGAGGAAGAAGAGATCTAGAGTAATTTTAGTTTATGAATGTCGTTTTAGTTAAATTTAAATTTCCAGTGCAATTCTAAGCTTTCAATCACTTTTTTAAGTAATTTCAGTGTAATATAAACCTATTTTCAGTTTCAATCTCAGTTAATTTTCAAGTTCTCATGTTTGTGCAATTTCTACCTTAAATTCTCATATGTCTTAAAGTTGTTTGTAGCTGTTGTTTTGGACTCAGTAAGCTCATATAACCTCCTATATAGCTTATGTAAGCTATTAGAAACCTTAAAACTCTGTTTAGTATTAAAAAGAAAAAAAAATACCAAAAATACTAATAAATGTTGGAAAATCAAAAATCCATGGAGAAGATGATCAAGAAGTTGGAGCAGGGTTAATTTTGGATTGCCTTGGGTTTAGAGCTTCTTGGGAAGCTATAGGAAGTTGTTTCAGTCTTTGGTTCTCAGTCTCCATTTGAATTCCAACTTGTAAGCTATTTCTTCAAGATTTGCATTTTCTAGTATAAGTGTTTAAAACTTGTTAATTTTAGCTTAATCCTGTTTCAATATAGTTATTATAAGTTATTCAATAGATTTCATGGCTTGAATCTGTGAAATCCTTTGAAAAGTTTCAAAACAGTCTAGTAAAGGACTGTTTGGTTTCACTTGGCTAACTGTGTTTAAGGTTGTTCATGTCATTATTCTTGGTTGATACATGTTACACTTGGTCCTAATAACCCAAAGAAGCAATAAAAACCAGTGCTTATAAGTGTAAAAGTCAAAATAGCATCTGATCATATCTTGGTTGCTAACTGTTGGATTTCTATATTCCATGATCATGTTTTTATGCTCATAAGTTGTTATCATTGATCAATCTAGTCTTAATTTACCTTAATACAACATAATCAGTGATTGAGATCAATCCAAAGTTCATTTAAGTCAACCTATTAGTGTAATATAAAAAGTCAAATTTTCTTAATATCAGTTTTTTAATAAAATAGATAATTTTATATAGGACTTAATATTAAGTTTCAAGATTTGAGCTTTTGGGATATTAAAATATAGTTGCTCATCTTTACAATAGTAATTTTTATAATTTTCAATTAGCTTTTTAAACTGCTTATTTTCTAGCTTACTTTAGACCCTTTTTCAAAATAGTGCCCTGTGCACAGTTGAGTGAGTTCATTTCACAAGCTTGCATCTTGTTAATTAGTTAGCTTTAGCTTGTGAAATTTGGTGTTTTGTAAAGCCCATCTGGCTAGGTTGAAGTTTGAATGCTTATTTTCCATTCACTGCTTATTTGGAATGCTATTTATGCTTATTTTGTTTTCTCAAAATCACTCATTACACTAAGTTTTCAGTGTAATTGAGTCTTTTTCACAAGCTCATAAAAAGCTCATTAGTAAACCTTAGCTTGTGAACCTTGGCTTTTTGGAAAGCTAACCTAGCCATCTTTTCATTCCAGTGCTTATTTTCAACTTTGTAGCTTATTTGATAGGGCTGTAAGCAGCTTTTACTTTGTTCCATAACTGTCTTAGAACATAAAGAAGTTAAAGTGCTTATTAGCTTATTAAAGCTTTTCAGTGTAATACTTTGTGTTTTCTAGCTTAATCTAAGTTACTTTAGCTTATTTGTATCTTATTTCACCTTTGGTTCCAGTTTGTAAGCTTATTTAAGCTTGAAAAATCAAAATAAGCTCATAAGCTAACTGTTGAGCCAATAAGCTTGTATACTGCTTATTTTCAAGTTGTAAAATTTTTGTCTTTATTAAAGTTTCTTATTTTCAGTAGTTAAATAGTTTTCAAAAAGAAAAATCACAAAAACATCATTTTAAAAATAGTGATAGCGTTTATTTAATAGAATTTAGCTTTTTAATTTTTCTTTTCAGCTTATTATTAAGCATTTTCAGTTTTTATAATTTTCTTAGTTTTCTGTCATCATAAGATATTTATATAAAAAATTTCATAATTTTCTTAGCTTGTTTAGTATTTATTAGAATTTAAAATAGTTAAAAGTATTAAATAATTAATAATAAATAAATAAAAAGCATAAAAAATATCTTTTCAATTTTAAAATTAGTTTTATAGTATTTTAGATTTTTCTAAGTTAAAATTTCGTTTTTCCAGGTTAATTTTATATTTTCTTGTATTTAAGTGTATTTTAAATAATTAATAAATAGTAATTAATTAATAATAAATAGATAAAAAGTGTAAAAAAATATATTTTCAGTTTTAAAATAAGTTTTATAATATTTTAGATTTTTCTAATTCATAATTTCATTTTTATAGCTTTATTTCACATTTTCTTATATTTTAGATTATTATTAAATAGTTTAAAATAGTTTTTAATTAATAATAATTAAATAAATAGTTATAAAAATAATTTTAATTTTCCAATAATTTTATTTTATTATTAGGTTTATAAAAATATCATTTTCATATTTGTAGGTCTTTTATTTCTTAAAATTTACGTTTTATTTTATACGTTTACGTAAAATATAATAAACGTACGTGTTTACATTTGTTTAATCTGATTGTTGTGCTTTATAATTCTGTATCCAATTACCATTCCAATCAATCAGTAGTGTAATTATCCAATCAAAATCCTTACAGATCATTATCCTTAGTGATCATTCGACATCTGAACGTTTTAAACACCATTCAGTCTCCGTGGGACTTAACGACCCGGGAATCCACTATATTCCAAGGGAAATTGCATTGGTTTTAGACTGTTTGAATTTTATTACGGTTGACCATTCACAAGTGGTTGATTTGTGTGATAAACTTGACAGTTTGAGCCCGACCACCCACCCTTAAAGGGAACACCAAGGCGGGAAAACCTGGACAAATTTTGTGATTATCATGGCGAAAAAGGTCACCTTACCAATGATTGCTATCACCTCAAGGAGAAGCTGAATATATCTTTAGAAACGGGTAAACTAGACCATCTCTTGAAAGATGTCAGACAAAGAGGAAGAAACCCCCCAAGGGACAATCAGCCTAGTAGAGGAAGGGTCATCAACATGGTGTATGGCGGAGGAAAAGATAGAAAAAGGAATGTCATTGATCAAGAGGAAGATTGGATGAGCATTCCCATAGCGTTTCCTCCGGTGCTACCGAGAGACGTATCCGAAAAACCACTGATAGTCGAAGCGGACATCGAAGGGTATACAGTTAGAAGGATCTATGTGGATCAGGGAGCAGCAGTAGTAGTAATGTACGAGCACTGTTTTCAGAACTTGAGCCCATCAATCAAAGCAAAGCTGAAGGAAATGAACACGCCACTGGTGGGTTTCTCGGGAGAAGCTATCAAACCATTGGGAAAGATCGAACTGAATGGCTGCTTCGGGAATGATGGTTTGTTTCGACGGACGACGATGACATTCGCGGTAATCAGATCACCCTCTCCTTACGACATCATACTAGGGCGGTCAGGCATCAGATAGCTAGGAGCCATCCCTACCACCATACATTCTATGATGAAGTTCCCTACGCCGAGGGGTATTGCAACCCTCGTAACTAGGTTAGTCATCATATCAGAATGCAGGAGATTGGAAAAAAAATTAAAAGAAGGATCAAAGGACAAGGAGCCGAAACAGGCCGTGGAAGTAGAGGAACTCCCCGGAAGGACAAAGGAAGTTATGGTCAATCCAGAATTTCTTCAACAGTTGGTCACCATTGGATGCAACTTTTCCACATGTTGCAAAAGACAGCTGATCGAATTGTTAAAGAATAACAATGATGTGTTCGCATGGCAGCCGGCCGACATGACTGGGGTCCCTCGGCGGATCATAGAGCACAAGCTAAATGTCAACGTACAAGACATGCCGATAGCCCAGAAGAAAAGGACCTTCTCGGCAGTGAAAAATCAAGCGATCAACACCGAAGTGGAGGAATGGTTGAGGGCAGGCATAGTCCGACCAGTAAAATATTCGACGTGGATCTCCAACCCCGTGCTAGTCAAAAAGTAGGACGGGACATGGAGGATATGCATGGATTTTAAAAGAATCAATGCGTCTTGCCCGAAGGACTACTACCCTCTCCCAGAAATAGAATGGAAGATTGAGTCAGTTATGGGATATAAATACAAGTGTTTTCTCGATGCATACAAGGGGTACCATCAAGTACAGATGGCTAAGGAAGACAAGGAGAAAACAACTTTCTACACAGAGCACGACACTTATTGTTATACAAAAATCCCATTCGGTCTGAGAAACGCCGGGCAACGTATCAAAGGTTGGTTGACTCCACATTCAAAAGGCAAATCGGCAGGAACGTGGAAGTGTATGTAGATGACATGATAATAAAGAGCAGGAGTGAGATGGAGCTGTTAGCAGACATGGCCTAAACATTCGACAATCTCAGCGGAATCAATATGAAACTCAACCCCAAAAAGTGTTCATTCGAAGTAAAAGAAGGAAAGTTCCTCGAGTATATGGTGACATCCGAGGGGATAAGGGAAAATCCCAAGAAAACAAAGGCGGTAGCCGACATGCAGTCACCAAAAACCCTAATGGAGATGCAGAGTCTAAGTGGGAAACTGGCCGCCATGAACAGAAATCTGTCGCGATCAGCAGAAAAAGCTTTACCGTTCTTCAATACGTTAAAGAACATTACCAAGGAAAACCAGAGTGAATACTGATGGAACGAGCAGGCCGAAAGGGGATTTTCAGGAAATGAAACACATAATCCTGGAATTACCTCACCTCACAGCCCCGGTAGCATGAGAAGGTCTGTTTGTGTACTTGGCGGCAGCCGAGGAGGCTATAAGCGCCGTCCTGATGGTGGAAAGGAAGGGAAAGCAAATGCATGTGCACTACGTCAGCAGAACGTTACATGAGGCCGAACAAAACTACGCTCCGCTAGAAAAGTTGGCCTTGGCTCTGTTACACTGTTCTAGAAGACTCCGAAGGTACTTCGAAGCCCACCCAATCAAGGTAATCACGGACCAACCCATCAAAGAGGTGTTGAACAAACCGGAGAATTCAGGAAAGTTGATGAAGTATGTAGTAGAGTTAGGGGCATACAAAATCGCTTACATTCTGAGGCACTCAGTCAAGGGCCAAGTATTGGTGGATTTCTTAAACGAGATACCGGTCGGAAAAGAAAACAATGACCGTGGAGTAGGTAAGGAAATATATGATATCTCCACTCAAGAGGAAGAATGGACGCTGTTCACCGACGGGGCATCCAATAAAAAGGGTGCCAGTGGGGGTTTAGTGTTAATCAGCCCGGACCAGACGTGTGGAAAACTAGAAGGGGGTTGAATAGTTTTACCAATTAAAACTTCGTTTTAAAATATTTAGATCGACTTATGTCAATCTATTTGGGTGTGTATGTTGGACATTGATAGATAGATATATAAGTGTGTAATGAAAGATAAAGAGTAAGAAGCACATAACCACGACACGAGTATTTATAGTGGTTCGGCTACAAGGATACCTTCCTTGCCCTACTCCACTCCCCGAGTCACCTACTCGAGAGTTCGTAATCACTACACGACACCAACTCCTTATGGCGGAGAAGCCTTCACAACATCGCCTACTCTTTTTCTGGTACTAGGCTAACCACCGGGTTCTTCCACAAGGTAGAACCACACCTATCACAACGTCGCCTACCCTTTATCCGGTACTAGGCTCAGTACCGAGTTCCATTACGATGGAGGAACTACTACCCAACACTACACAACACCTAACCCCAAAGGAGACCAACTCCTTATTACAACACCATCAAGGATATTAATATCCTTGGATATAACCTATCTCTATTTGTATATCGAAGCACCTCATCGAGTATACAACCTTGACATTCTTCACTAATGCCACTTGACTTGACTTCTAGGCATCTTTCACTAATGCCCTTGACACGGACGTTTGGCACCTTTCACTAATGCCTTCATCTTGATTCCTTTAGCATTCTTCACTAATGCTTTTGACACGGACGTTAAGCATCCTTCACTAATGTCTTGGACACAACACTTCTATGGAGGAAGAAAGAAGTATCAACAAGAGAACCTTGGTAGTCTTGATGATGACGAAGCATGGCAACTCATGGACTTGAGCTTGCTCGACTTCAAGAGGTGGTGATTTCGCCTTTAAGAGGAACCTAGAGAATCACACAAAAACAAAAGACAAACTATATAGAGAGATCCTTAGAAATACATATGAGGTTAGAGGTTACAATACTTGGGGAAAGTATGTGTGAGAGTGGCAACCCAAAAGGAAGAAATGGCTCACTATTTATAGAGGTAAAACAGCTACTGTTCCACGGATCCCTCACTTGAGGGATCAGTCCAGTGTATTACTGGGGATCCGTGGGACGCTCCCTTTTGCCCATGGGTTTTGGGTCATGGGTCATGGATCATGGGTATCCAAGTAGATACAATGTATCTACAAGATGCAATGCATCTAGTCCATGGGTCATGGGTTAAAACCATGGGTCATGGATAATATCCATATATGACTTAAGCATGATGTCATGCAATGGGTTATGGGTCATGCTCCATGGGTATGAGTCGTGGTGATGACGTATAGTCCGCATTCGGGTAATGAACCCGACCAACGGACGCTACTAACACTCGAGCCCAGTACGAGTGGGCTAACACGGTAACGGTTTGGGCTCACGAAGGCCCAAACCCAAAGGTATTTATGGTCTTGATATCGGATATCTCTTATTTATGGGATATGTATCAACCAACCGACTTAGGCGGGATACGCCGAAGGTTGGGGAACACGAAACCAACAAGGACTTCGTGTGTATATAAAGGGCATCTCGGACCTCATTAAAGGTATGATCACAAAACCTAACTCTCCACTAAACCCTAAAAACCGATTACTTACTCTAACGCCGGAGGATAATCGTGGGAGACAATCCCACGATAAGCCTAACGGTGTTTTCTATTTTCTTAGTGCGCATGTCTCAAGCATCAAAGTCTAATTGATACGAGAACCGGAGTCTAAATAAGGAACGCCCAACTTTTGTATCAACAAGTGGCGCCATCCGTGAGACCAATCACTAAGAACTAGAATGACAAAGCACGGAAACCTAAGCCAGCGATCGCATAGTGACCTACAAGGGAAGAAGCAGCAAAGCGAATCAGCCTCTAAGCAAGCCTCTGGAACAACCAGTGCGACCAGAAACTAAGGGTCAGGCCCAGATCTGGTCTTCACAACAGTGGGACCACGCACGGGGACAAGCCATGCCACTACGACAACCACCAGCGCAGAGGTCCCACAGCGCACCCTTCTTACCACTCCCCACCAATCGGTGCCAGAAACGAACCTCACAACCCCGCCAGGTGCACCTGAGCGAAACAGGGGTCTAGAGGTGGAAACAGACACCCTCGCGCTAGAAGGAGTGGCGCCTAAACTAGCGCCAAGTGACTTCGTGTCTCAAAACTACGAAACCTTGGCTGCCCTCATGCAAGAGGAAGCGAAAAAGAGGTCGAGTCAGAGCATGCAAGCCCGACTCAACTTCGACCCAGAGCATGAGACATCCCCATCACGTCACCAGAGGGAGAGGCGCGAGAGGGATAGCCACCGACCCCCAGTGTTTACCAGGATCGGGATGAGAGTTGTGAACGATGAAGCAGCTGACCTACAGTATCTGGGAGAACACGAAGATGATGAACGGCGTACCAATGTCCACGCTAGGCTTGGTAGCCGCAGGGTCCATGACAGATTTGGGCGATGGCACTCCCAAAGTGAAAGCTCTTCGAGCTCGGATTCTGAGGACAGTCGGTGCAAGCGCCGAAAGAGAGGAAGCTCGTCCTCCAGTGACTCCTCGGAAAATGAGGACAGAGAAACAGGACACTGGAAGTCCAGGAGAAGATATCGCGACCTGGAGGACGAAGATATGTCTCTTCCCTGGCGCCGCCAAAAGGTGGATGCGTTCACTCGGCGCATCAACGATTTTTTAGAAGATAAGAGAAGGCGCATGCCCGCCAATGTAAAAACCTACGATGGAACAGGTGATCGGACGATCCTAAAAATTTTGAGTCAGCTGCTACCATCGAAAATTGGCCACAACCTATGTGGTGCCACATGTTCAATTCCACATTAGTGGGAAATGCGCGAAACTGGTTCAGTAAGCTTCTACACAGAAGCATTGGTAGAGTTTGAAGAGTTGTGAAAGGCGTTTCGCCTGAACTTTACTCAAAGGAAGAAGTGCGCCAAAAACCCTGTCGAACTTGCCAGGGTAAAACATCGCCAGGGGGAATCTACAAGCGCTTATGTGGAACGCTACAAAGACGAATGCATACATGTCAAGGCGTGTCCCGAAATACTAAAGATCTCAGGGTTCATGAACGGTGTCAATAACCCAAAACTCATCAAAAGGCTGAACGACAAGGTCCCCCAAACCTTTGATGAACTTATGAAACGCACGAGGTCCTTTATCCAAGGAGAAGCTGCCGCGGCAGACAGCAAGAAAGGCTACTCAAACTATAGGTCACAAGAACAGCCTAGGAGACAATCCATTGACCAGAGTAGCAACCGCAACAAGAACTACCGCGGTCAGAGGAGCGGACGAGAGAATGACAAGTATACCCCGCTAACCAAGACTCCAAAAGAGATATTCGCAACGGAAGGCGCGAACTTCCCGAGACCCCCACCAATGCACACCCCAGAAGAGCGGGCATGGGAACGGATATGCGACTATCATGGACAGGAAGGGCACACCACTAATGAGTGTGTCCAATTGCGCCAACTAATTGACAAGCTAGTAAAAGAAGGCAGGTTGGACCATTTAGTTAAGAGCATCAAGGATGGGAAAGATAAGCAAAAGACTGGGAACAAGAAAGAAGCACCCAAAGATAAGGTTGATACCATTTACATGATACAATCATGGCAGCGAAAGACTAGGCAGAAGGTCAGCCAAAAGTTTTCCTATGGAAGCGAAATTCTTTCCCACCTTGCTGCGGACAACGCAGGGGTAGAACCTCTTACCATCGAAATTAATGTAGGGGGTCACGATATCCACCGCATGTATGTTGATGGAGGAGCATCCGCATATATAATGTATGAACATTGTTTTAAACGACTGCGACCTGAGATACGAAGTCAGTTAAGCCCGGCCATGACGTCGTTGACTGGTTTTACGGGAGAAAAGATATGGCCCATGGGGCAAATACGCCTACTCGTCAATGTCGGTAATAAGGAACACTCCATAACAGCCTGGATGAACTTTATGGTGATCAGATCCCCTTCGCCATACAATGGCATTATTGGAAGGCCAGGGATATCAGCCATATGCGCGGTACCGTCTACAGCACATGGGATGCTCAAGTTCCCGGTAGAGGGGGGCATTGTTACTCTCTACAATACCACCGTACCACCTGGAGAATGTAACACGATTACATGTGAGACGGCACACATCCCAGAACAGCGCGCAACTAAAGTATCAAACCTGAGGGTCGCAATTCATCCTGATTACCCAGAGCAAGAAGTATCGATTGGGGGATCGCTGTCTGATAAAGGCAGGGCGGCCGTGTGCGCTGATATGTGTCTAAAAACACATATATTTTACCTTGTTTAAACCCACAAAAATGACCAAAAACACACAAATGACTATATAAATGTTACAAATATCATTGAAATGTGTTTTTATGTGATTCAGGTACAAAAAGATTGAAAACAAGTGAAAAAATGCAAAGTTCACAAAACTATCATTTTCAGTCCCTGGAGTTTCACAAATTAACAAAACTAGTCCCTGAAAGTTTAAAATAAAAGAAAAGTCAACTTTAGTCCTTGAATAATCAAACATGTTCACAAATAGTCCCTGGATGAAAGTTTTCTACAAATGGCAACTTTACCCTCAAGTTTCAAAATGGCAAAATTAGTCCCTGGGTATTTAAAAATGTAAACTTAACAAATAATACCCTTGTACTATTCATAATGTATAATTTGGAACCTTTGATAACTTTGGGAAATTTACAATTTCACCCCCTCAAAATCCAAAATTGACACAAATGGTCCTTAAAGTTTTAAAATGTTAAAAAATAAAACTTTGGTCCTTGGTTTATCATATTTGGCAGGATAGGTCCTTGAAGATACTTTGGAAACTTGTCAAATCAGGCCCCTCAACTTTCAGAATATTACAAATATGGTCCTTGTGATAATCCAAAACCAAACGGACCCTTTTGTGTATTATTAACCCCAGCCAAACCCAAAAGACCCCTGTCAATATCCTGTGAACCCCCCATTTTGAACCCTCAGTCGAACCCCCAGTCAAACCCAAGTAAACCCGCCTTCACTGTTCATCTCCCTCACCCTCACCTGCAATCCCAAAACCAGTGGTTTTTACCACCACTTGGCCACCACCTTTCCACCTGTCTCACAGCTCATCCCTTCCACCAGCCTACAATGCATTTAATGCATTTCCCGCACCATCGACATCTCTTTCACCTCACATACCCTGTTTTTGCTATCAACTCTCCAACGAGGCTCTAAAACCCACCAAACATGTCCCCTCCACCTCTACATGTGAACAAGAAGCATTAATTGCAGCAGAACTGCCTCAATCTACTAGTGTCACTTTTGGCGCCAAAAGTGAATTCAAAGGCTAGGATCATCTCTGCTCAATCAATGGTCAAGATTGTAAGTGGGATTTGACTAGGAAGCTAGTGGGAACTCAAATGACTATAAAGATCAGAGGAGAGGCATAGAGAAGACTACCTTGGGCTAGCCAATGGTCACGTAGTGTAATTTTAAAATGCTTTCTTTAAATTACTTGTCATTTACAGTTTTAATGTTGTAATTTTCATCAAAGTAGTGTAATGGAACATCCTTTTCAGTTTAATTTCAAGTATCATTTCAGTTTCAAGTTTTTGCTTAAATTCCTTTAATTTTCAAGTCACTTTAAGTTCTTGTTATGTAGTTGTTTAATGGACTTCTTTAAGCTCATATAAGCTCCTGACAAAGCTTTAAAGCTTTTAGAAACCTTAAAACAAGTTTAGTCTTTAAAATTCAGAAAAACACTAAAAATCAAGAAAAACAATGAAAATCCAAAAATAATGAAGTGATCTTGGTGAAACTGCATGGAGCAAGGTTAATTATGGATTGCCTTTGGTTTAGAAGCTTTGTGGAAAGCCTTAGGATGTGTTCTGTGGCCATGGTTCTCATTTTCAGCTTGGATTCATTTGTAAGCTCATTTTACCATTTTGCATTTTACTGTTTCAGTGTTTTAAATGCTTTAATTTTCATGTTTCTGTGTTTCTTTGTTGTTTATTAATGATCTTATAGCTTAATCTTAGGATGGTATGTTTTGGATTGCATTGTGGTTTGATATTGCACTTTGAGTCACTATGCTTGTTTTTGAGAAACCTAGGTTTAGACTTGTGTGACTACTTGTTTAAGCTTAAAAGGGTCCATTTTGACACTTTGGTACCTCTGGATTTGATGGAATAGGTTTACATAATCTTTTGCTTTGAAAAACTTCAAAACAGTCCATTTTAAAGGTTGTTTGGATTTAATAGTGAATCTGTGTTTAAGGTTGTGTTTGTGGTTGTTCTAGTTTGATAAACTCTTTATATGGCCTAAGTAACTCAGTGAAACCTTAATCAAGTGGTGTAGCATGGTAGAAAGTCAATTTGACACTTGACAATCTCATTATGAGCACTGTGAGGTTGTTAGATCCTAGAATCTTGCATACTTGTTCAATTCTTGTGTATCTGTGTTTCTTTCATGTTTTTATTGCTTAATATAACATATTAAATCAGTAGATTAAGTTTTAAATTCAGTTTAGTCAACTTTTTAGTTTTTAGTTAAAAGTCAAATTTTCCTTTTTGTCATTTTTGAATAAACTAGATAATTTTCTCTAGGCTTTAATATTAAATTTCATAATCTGTGCTTTTAGGATGTTTTAGTTGTGTTGCTAATCTTGCTTATTCTATTTTTGATAATTTTTATATGTCATGTTTAACGGCTTATTTTATAGCTTTTTAGTTTGTTTTGCCGTGCACAGTAATGCCTTTTAGCTATCAAATTAATGAGCTTGCAGAAGCTTCATTATTTGGCCCAAGCTTGTGCACTTGGCTTCTTTGTGTAGCCCTTGTGGCCTAGTTGTTATGTGTATGCTTATTTTTATCTTATTAGCTTATTTAGATAGCTTAATCAACCCACCTTTTTGTCCAACCAAACTAACTTCACTGAAGCAAACAGTGAAGTTGAGTTGTAGTTCTAAGCTCATGAAAAGTTCCTCATTGACCTTGAGCTTGTGATTTTTGGCCTTATGTGAGGCTAATCTATCATACTCAGTGTTTCAGTGCTTGTTGAGCTCTCATGAGCTTATTTTATAAGTCAATTTTAAGCTTGTTGTTTGCCCATTCTCAACAGTTCACTGAGTAATTCATGAACTTACACCATTTCCAACAGCTTCTAAAAAGCTCCTTAGTGATCTAGAGCTTGTGTGTTTTAGCTTTTTGTGAAGCTCATCCACCCAACTCTTTGATCCAGCACTTAAATCCCACCTTGCAGCTTGTTAATAAGGGCTGCAACCAGCTTTTTGTTTGTCCCATTTCTCAGATACATTGAGAAATTAGTATAATGGTAGCTACTTCATAAGCTCCTCGAAAGCTCATCTGTGGACCCCATAGGTTGAGCTTGGGCTTTTTGGAAAGCCAACCAACCCAGCTTGCTACTTCCATACTTAGTTGGTACTTGTGAGCTTATTCTTTTAGCTTAATTTGCCAATCAAGTCAGCAGTACCTTGCAATGGTTCAGCAGTACTTTGGATTTGGAATTGCTTATTAGCTTATGTGAGCTTATTTGATGAAATCCAGTACACATGCTTGTTCATACTTGTCAATATCACTTGTATACATATTATTTTTCTTTTGCTTTCCACTGTGGAGCTTATACCAAGCTTTTACAAGCTTTCACTCCATCCAAGTTAAGCCAAAAGCTTAACTGTCTAAACCATAAGCTCACACTTGTGCACCATTTCAGTCCATTTTCTTGTTTATATTTATCCATTGGACTTATGTATATCTTATTTTACCTTTTGTTTCCTGTATAAAGCTTTTACCTAGCTTATTTTAAGCTTAAACTCCACTGTGAAGCCAAAAGCTTAACTGTTGGACTCATAAGCTCACAAATTGCTTATTTCTTAGTTTGTAAAGTTTTGTTTTCATTAAACATTTATAATATCAGTATTTAGTTAGTCCAGAAAAAGAAAAAACCAAAAAGCTCCACTTTAAAGCTAAGTGATAGCTTCTATTTAGAAGCTTATTTGCTTATTAGCTTATTTTTGTTAAGGACATATAGTTTTTAGATTTTTCTTAGGTTCCTTTATTTATTTAATAATTATGTAAAAAGTTTGAGATTTTTCTTTATTCATTTAATACTTTTAATAAATCAATAATAGTTTTTAGTAATTAATAATAGTAAATAATTCATAATAAATAGAATAATTGTGTAAAAAATACATTTTTAGTTTCAAAAAATTATTTTATAATATTTTAGATTTTTCAGATTCTTTATTTCATTTATTTAAGTTGATTTTAGATTTTCTTATTATTTAATTCATTATTAAATATATTTAATTCATTATTAATTTATATTATATAATTTAATAGTGTAAAAATTTATTTTAAATTTTCTAATAATTTTCTTATCTTTTTAGGATTCCAAAAATATGATTTTCACATTTGTGGGAGTTGTATTGGACCAAATTCACTTTTTATTTTGTTACGTTTATGTAATTACTACGTACACATACGCATTTTAGTTTTTTAGGTTTTCTTAACTTTTATATAAATTTGTAAATTATAAATAAAAATTTTAAGTTTGTTTAATTTGCATTTAAGCCCCTAAGGCATGCAAATCCCTACTATAGTTATAATCGTTTTGTTTTTATACGTTTACGTTTAATTTAAGTTAAACGTACGTTTGTATATCTTTTACGTTTTTAGGTTTCTGATTGCACGTTTTTAACGACATAGCTGTGACAGAGCTATCACTATTCTCATTCCTAGTGTTAGTCAATCAGATTCCTGTTTTTGTATATTCAATATCATTTCAGCACACACAGTCGTTGTATTACAGTTTACACACCTCGTTGGGACTTAACGACCCGGGAATCCACTATATTCCAAGGGAAATTGCATTGGTTTTAGACTGTTTTAATTTTATTACGGTTGACCATTCACAAGTGGTTGACTTGTGTAATAAACCTGACAGTTCGGACCCAATCAAATTTTGGCGCCGCTGCCGGAGAGGTGTGCTGCGTATAACGTACTTGTATATATATTATACATAATATCATATTTCATTTCCAAAAACAATATAAAACACAAAAATATTTTTCTTTTCTTTCTATATATATAAAAGATAAAAATACAAAAACATTTTCCCTTTTCTGTTTATATTATAAAATCAAAAACCAAAAATATTCTCCTTACATTACTGTTCATAATTCTGTGAGTGGTGACCCCACTCCAATTTCTCATCCAGTCATTTCCTCATGAACCATTTAATTCGAGGTCGAGTCAAGCTAGCGACTCGGTAATAAAAAACAGTAGCATTTACTAAGGAAAGGGTTAAGAAGATAGAGATACGGATGAACACCCATGTGGAATTCTTACCCCTTTCTACCACCTTAGTGTGGGGGAGATGCCCCACATGTTGTATATAGATCTAAAAAATGAATGAAAATTGTAAATATTAAAAAAGAGAATAATTGTTGTGTTTCTACACTTAGCTAGTAATGTTATCTTTTTACGTTCAAGGATTCGGCATAATAACCGGGACTTTGAATATTGAGGACAATATTCATTTCTAAGTGTGGGGGGGAAATTCTGGCGAATTTGATCATAAATGTACCCTTTTAGTCCCTTTGGAAAATGGCCAAATTTAAAAAAAAAAAAATTAGTGGAAGTACTATGTACTAAACACAACAAATGGTTATCAGTCCGCCATGTCTAATAAACAGAAGGATTGGCTAATCCAGGAGCAAACGGCTCTTGGTAAAGATTTCTCAAATCCGTTGACGGCTTGCAATTTGCCCAAAATTGTATGGTGTTCAGCTCACCATATCCTTAAAAAGTGAAGAGTTGGCTAGCCCGCAAGTTTATGGCTTGTGGTAAAGGCAGTTGGAAAACCATAATTGGTAATCGACTCACCAAAGATAATATTGATAATTTATCTAAGAGTTGGCTAGCCCAGAAGCAAACGGCTTCTGGTAAAGACAAATCAAAACCGTTGAAAGCTGGTGATTTACTCAAAATCATTTGGTTATCATTGTACCAAGGGTCTTACTTGAACTGAAACAATTGGCTACTCCAGAAGTAATGGCTTTTGGTAAAGAGATGAAATCCATTAATTTTTCATAAAAGATTGCTAGGGACTAGCAATAGTTTAGTGTGGGGGATTTGATATGTGTCTAAAAACACATATATTTTACCTTGTTTAAACCCACAAAAATGACCAAAAACACACAAATGACTATATAAATGTTACAAATATCATTGAAATGTGTTTTTATGTGATTCAGGTACAAAAAGATTGAAAACAAGTGAAAAAATGCAAAGTTCACAAAACTGTCATTTTCAGTCCCTGGAGTTTCACAAATTAACAAAACTAGTCCCTGAAAGTTTAAAATAAAAGAAAAGTCAACTTTAGTCCTTGAATAATCAAACATGTTCACAAATAGTCCCTGGATGAAAGTTTTCTACAAATGGCAACTTTTACCCCTCAAGTTTCAAAAATGGCAAAATTAGTCCCTGGGTATTTAAAAATGTAAACTTAACAAATAATACCCTTGTACTATTCATAATTTATAATTTGGAACCTTTTGATAACTTTTGAGAAATTTACAATTTCACCCCCTCAAAATCCAAAATTGACACAAATGGTCTTTAAAGTTTTAAAATGTTAAAAAATACAACTTTGGTCCTTGGTTTATCATATTTGGCAGGATAGGTCCTTGAAGATACTTTGGAAACTTGTCAAATCAGGCCCCTCAACTTTTAGAATATTACAAATATGGTCCTTGTGATAACCAAAACCAAAACGGACCCTTTTGTGTATTATTAAATCCCCAGCCCAACCAAACCCAAAGACCCTTTCAATATCCTGTGAACCCCCATTTTGAACCCCCAGTCAAACCCCCAGTCAAACCCAAGTAAACCCGCCTGCACTGTTCATCTCCCTCACCCTCACCTGCAATCCCAAAACCAGTGGTTTTACCACCACTTGGCCACAACCTTCACTCCACTGTCTCACACCATCCCTCCACAGCCTACAATGCATTTAATGCATTCCCACACCATCGACATCTCTTTCACCTCACATACCCTGTTTTTGCTATCAACTCTCCAACGAGGCTCTAAAACCCACCAAACATGTCCCCTCCACCTCTACATGTGAACAAGAAGCATTAATTGCAGCAGAACTGCCTCAATCTACTAGTATCACTTTTGGCGCCAAAAGTGAATTCAAAGCTAGGATCATCTCTGCTCAATCAATGGTCAAGATTGCAAGTGGGATTTGACTAGGAAGCTAGTGGGAACTCAAATGACTATAAAGATCAGAGGAGAGGCAAAGAGAAGACTACCTTGGGCTAGCCAATGGTCACGTAGTGTAATTTTAAAATGCTTTCTTTAAATTACTTGTCATTTACAGTTTTAATGTTGTAATTTTCATCAAAGTAGTGTAATGGAACATCCTTTTCAGTTTAATTTCAAGTATCATTTCAGTTTCAAGTTTTTGCTTAAATTCCTTTAATTTTCAAGTCACTTTAAGTTCTTGTTATGTAGTTGTTTAATGGACTTCTTTAAGCTCATATAAGCTCCTGACAAAGCTTTAAAGCTTTTAGAAACCTTAAAACAAGTTTAGTCTTTAAAATACAGAAAAACACTAAAATCAAAAACAAGAAAAACAATGAAAATCCAAAAATAATGAAGTGATCTTGGTGAAACTGCATGGAGCAAGGTTAATTATGGATTGCCTTTGGTTTAGAAGCTTTGTGGAAAGCCTTAGGATGTGTTCTGTGGCCATGGTTCTCATTTTCAGCTTGGATTCACTTGTAAGCTCATTTTTACCATTTTTGCATTTTACTGTTTCAGTGTTTTAAATGCTTTAATTTTCATGTTTCTGTGTTTCTTTGTTGTTTATTAATGATCTTATAGCTTAATCTTAGGATGGTATGTTTTGGATTGCATTGTGGTTTGATATTGCACTTTGACTGTCACTATGCTTGTTTTTGAGAAACCTAGGTTTAGACTTGTGTGACTACTTGTTTAAGCTTAAAAGGGTCCATTTTGACACTTTGGTACCTCTGGATTTGATGGAATAGGTTTACATAATCTTTTGCTTTGAAAAACTTCAAAACAGTCCATTTTAAAGGTTGTTTGGATTTAATAGTGAATCTGTGTTTAAGGTTGTGTTTGTGGTTGTTCTAGTTTGATAAACTCTTTATATGGCCTAAGTAACTCAGTGAAACCTTAATCAAGTGGTGTAGCATGGTAGAAAGTCAATTTGACACTTGACAATCTCATTATGAGCACTGTGAGGTTGTTAGATCCTAAAATCTTGCATACTTGTTCATTCTTGTGTATCGTGTTTCTTTCATGTTTTATTGCTTAATATAACATATTAAATCAGTAGATTAAGTTTTAAATTCAGTTTAGTCAACTTTTTAGTTTTTAGTTAAAAGTCAAATTTTCCTTTTTGTCATTTTTGAATAAACTAGATAATTTTCTCTAGGCTTTAATATTAAATTTCATAATCTGTGCTTTTAGGATGTTTTAGTTGTGTTGCTAATCTTGCTTATTCTATTTTTGATAATTTTTATATGTCATGTTTAACTGCTTATTTTATAGCTTTTTATAGCTTGTTTTTGCCCTGTGCACAGCTTTAGCTATCAAATTAATGAGCTTGCAGAAGCTTCATTATTTGGCCCAAGCTTGTGCACTTGGCTTCTTTGTGTAGCCCTTGTGGCCTAGTTGTTATGTGTATGCTTATTTTTATCTTATTAGCTTATTTAGATAGCTTAATCAACCCACCTTTTTGTCCAACCAAACTAACTTCACTGAAGCAAACAGTGAAGTTGAGTTGTAGTTCTAAGCTCATGAAAAGTTCCTCATTTACCTTGAGCTTGTGATTTTTGGCCTTATGTGAGGCTAATCTATCATACTCAGTGTTTCAGTGCTTGTTGAGCTCTCATGAGCTTATTTGATAAGTCAATTTTAAGCTTGTTGTTTGCTCATTCTCAACAGTTCACTGAGTAATTCATGAACTTACACCATTTCCAACAGCTTCTAAAAAGCTCCTTAGTGATCTAGAGCTTGTGTGTTTTATCTTTTTGTGAAGCTCATCCACCCAACTCTTTGATCCAGCACTTAAATCCCACCTTGCAGCTTGTTAATAAGGGCTGCAACCAGCTTTTTGTTTGTCCCATTTCTCAGATACATTGAGAAATCAGTATAATGGTAGCTACTTCATAAGCTCCTCAAAAGCTCATATGTGGACCCCATAGGTTGAGCTTGGGCTTTTTGGAAAGCCAACCAACCCAGCTTGCTACTTCCATACTTAGTTGGTACTTGTGAGCTTATTCTTTTAGCTTAAATTGCCAATCAAGTCAGCAGCACCTTGCAATGGTTCAGCAGTACTTTGGATTTGGAATTGCTTATTAGCTTATGTGAGCTTATTTGATGAAATCCAATACACATGCTTGTTCATACTTGTCAATATCACTTGTATACATATTATTTTTCTTTTGCTTTCCTGTGTGGAGCTTATACCAAGCTTTTACAAGCTTTCACTCCATCCAAGTTAAGCCCAAAAAGCTTAACTGTCTAAACCATAAGCTCACACTTGTGCACCATTTCAGTCCATTTTCTTGTTTATATTTATCCATTGGACTTATGTATATCTTATTTTACCTTTTGTTTCCTGTATAAAGCTTTTTCCTAGCTTATTTTAAGCTTAAACTCCACTGTGAAGCCAAAAGCTTAACTGTTGGACTCATAAGCTCACAAATTGCTTATTTCTTAGTTTGTAAAGTTTTGTTTTCATTAAACATTTATAATATCAGTATTTAGTTAGTCCAGAAAAAGAAAAAACCAAAAAGCTCCACTTTAAAGCTAAGTGATAGCTTCTATTTAGAAGCTTATTTGCTTATTAGCTTATTTTTGTTAAGGACATATAGTTTTTAGATTTTTCTTAGGTTCCTTTATTTATTTAATAATTATGTAAAAAGTTTGAGATTTTTCTTTATTCATTTAATACTTTTAATAAATCAATAATAGTTTTTAGTAATTAATAATAGTAAATAATTCATAATAAATAGAATAATTGTGTAAAAAATACATTTTTAGTTTCAAAAAATTATTTTATAATATTTTAGATTTTTCAGATTCTTTATTTCATTTATTTAAGTTGATTTTAGATTTTCTTATTATTTAATTCATTATTAAATATATTTAATTCATTATTAATTTATATTAATTAATTTAATAGTGTAAAAATTTATTTTAAATTTTCTAATAATTTTCTTATCTTTTTAGGATTCCAAAAATATGATTTTCACATTTGTGGGAGTTGTATTGGACCAAATTCACTTTTTATTTTGTTACGTTTATGTAATTACTACGTACACATACGCATTTTAGTTTTTTAGGTTTTCTTAACTTTTATATAAATTTGTAAATTATAAATAAAAATTTTAAGTTTGTTTAATTTGCATTTAAGCCCCTAAGGCATGCAAATCCCTACTATAGTTATAATCGTTTTGTTTTTATACGTTTACGTTTAATTTAAGTTAAACGTACGTTTGTTTATCTTTTACGTTTTAGGTTTCGATTGCACGTTTAACGACATAGCTGTGACAGAGCTATCACTATTCACATTCCTAGTGTTAGTCAATCAGATTCCTGTTTTTATATATTCAATATCATTTCAAAGACACACAGTCGTTGTATTACGTTTACACACCTCGTTGGGACTTAACGACCGGGAATCCACTATATTCCAAGGGAAATTGCATTGGTTTTAGACTGTTTTAATTTTATTACGGTTGACCATTCACAAGTGGTTGACTTGTGTAATAAACCTGACAGTTCGGACCCAATCATGCGCGCTATTGCAAAAGAATCTGGATATCTTTGCATAAAAAA